>CM060068.1:38208009-38517452 GCA_030533445.1 Cyprinodon diabolis
AACAAAAAACAAATCTTGTCTTGAAAGAGATGCAGTGATTTTTTTTTTTTAACATGGTTTGTTTATTTTCAGGATAAGGTCTATCAGTTCTGCAGTAAGACTTGCTGCGAGGATTATAAGAAGCTCCACTGCATTGTGACGCTTTGTGAGTACTGCCAAGAAGAGAAGACCCTTCATGAGATGGTCAAGTTCTCTGGTGTTAAGAGGCCGTTCTGCAGTGAAGGTACCCACCCTCTTCACCTCAAGGACTCTTAAGAAATGAAACCTTTCCTTGAGAGGCTTGAAGTACGTAGCATAAGAATATTTGAGTGGGATTATCTATGCTCCTTTCTCTTCATTTAAGGTTGAGTTAGATGCTTGAAATTGTTTCTCTGTCCTTTTCCTTCTGGCTGGGAGTTAATTTTAAGGTTTCTCTTCATTTCCCCAGGCTGTAAGCTGCTGTTTAAACAGGATTTTATCACACGTCTGGGGCTGAAATGTGTGAGCTGCAACCACTGCAACCAGCTTTGTAAGAGAGGCATCACCCGGCAGCTGGGGGGCTTGACCCGGGACTTCTGCAGCGAGGCTTGTGCTAAGAAATTCAATGACTGGTACTACAAGGTGGGCTCCTAGTTATTAGTAATTTTATTAGTAAAAAAAAAAATGTGTGTGTGTGTGTATATATATATATATATATATATACCCGTGGAAGAGTACAGATAGGGTATATACTGATTTGTTTAGGAACACATGGCATTACTGATCAGAAATGTTCCTCTCTTGGCCACCAGGCGGCGAGATGCGACTGCTGCAAAGTGCAAGGAAACCTGACTGAGTCTGTGATGTGGAGATCAGAGATGAAGCATTTCTGCGACCAAGAGTGTCTGTTGAGGTTCTACTGTCAGCAGAACGATCCCATCATGGTCACACAGAAGGGACCAGAGAACACCACTCTGGGTAAAGATGGCGTCTCTTGCTTTATATCCAGACATACTGTATGCTAGGTACTACTGTAGTAGCTACTGCTGCTGGAAGGATCTTGATGAGGTAAAGGTGTAACCCAGGTCTTCTTTTTCCCACTTCATAGGTATAGACGTACAAGCAGCAAAAACTGGGGTAAGGTTCAAATATTACCTCTTAATTTGTGAGAGCACGTATGACAGCTGGAACCTTTTCCAGATGTTGATTAACTTCTGTTTTATGTACGTGCAGCTGGTGAATCCGAGTGCCGTCACATACTCCAGTGGGGGGGTGATTAGAGATGTGAAGAATAAGGCGGTGCTCTGCAAACCGCTGACCCTGACCAAAGCCACCTACTGCAAACCACACATGCAGAGCAAACATCTACAGACAGGTAAAAGAAACCACAGCGTTGAACCTTATCCACATTTGCTCCACTTAGCAACCAAAACTCATTTTGTTGTGGTTTTAATGTTATAGACCAGATTAGTGCATAATGGTGACAAATGGGTGAAATAACCAGGCATGAATGTTTGCAGTTATTTTAATCTGATTCTGCCAAATAATACATTTTCATTAAAGATGAATACATTAAATACAGCCCTAGAATTCTGTTTCTGACCCCCCCAAAAAAAAGAAACACTGGACAGATTAGGCTTAAAGTTGTAGAGAAGCTGAACTGTAAAATAATATCACAAGCCTAAAATATCTCCCACAAAGAAAATGAAGACCTCCAAGCACAGGAGAGAGGGTGACAAGCAGTAGGAAGAAGGTGCTCTGGTCAGACGAGGCCAAAATGACACATATGCAAAATGTTAATGTGGAGAAAAAATCTGAATCCAGATTTAAATCCAGATAGCATTGATTTATTTCCAGTAACATTGCAAAGAAGAAATAAAAAACATTTTTTAATTACCTTTTAAGCAAGATGAATTGTCTCAATTTGTGAATTCCAATATCTTCTGAAAATGCATCTTGCCAGGAGCCAACAGATGCGTTTGCCTTGAAATGTTTCAGACCAACGACATGCAATGACGCATATGACATCAACGCCTCAACCAGAGGCAGAAGGTTGTTCCTAAAAAAGATGGCTGCTGTGGTTTTAGGTGGAATACTTGCTATTTCTTTTTGAAAAACGATTTATGCTTTTGTGATTGGAAGATGTTTGCATGTTCCACTCGACCCGATTTGGTAAGAGTTTGATTTATCAGTTAAATTTGCTAGTTGTGAAACAAATCAAGCTGCTACTGCTGCTGTGATTCAATAAAAACTCGACATGGGAGGCAGAATCATAATCAGCAAACACTTTCTACATGAGGCTTTCCAGATCGATACCTGTAGTTTTCATTTGAATTCTACAGGTGCTGGTCATAAAATTAGAATATCATGAAAAAGTAGATTGATTTCAGTAATTCCATTTAAAAAGTGAAACTTGTATATTATATTCATACATTACATACAAACTCATATATTTCAGATGTTTATTTTGTTTAATTTTGATGATTACAAATGACAACAAATGAAAATCTCAAATTCATCATATCAGAAAATTAGAATATTGTGAAAAGGTTCAAAATTGATGGCCCCTGGTGCCACACTCTAATCAGCTAATTAACTCAAACCACCTGCAAAAGCCTTTAAATGGTCTTTCAGTCTAGTTCTATAGGCTACACAATCATGGGGAAGACTGCTGACTTGACAGTTGTCCAAAAGACGACCATCGACACCTTGCACAAGGAGGGCAAGACACAAAAGGTCATCGCTAAAGAGGCTGGCTGTTCACAGAGCTCAGTGTCCAAGCACATTAATAGAGAGGCGAAGGGAAGGAAAAGATGTGGTCGAAAAAAGTGTACAAGCAAGAGAGATAACCGCACCCTGGAGAGGATTGTGAAACAAAACCCATTCAAAAATGTGGGGGAGATTCACAAAGAGTGGACTGCAGCTGGAGTGAGTGCTTCAAGAACCACCACACACAGACGTATGAAAGACATGGGTTTCTGCTGTCGCATTCCTTGTGTCAAGCCACTCTTGAACCACAGACAGCGTCAGAAGCGTCTTGCCTGGGCTGCTGGTGAGTGGTCCAAAGTCATGTTCTCTGATGAAAGTAAATTTTGCATTTCCTTTGGAAATCAAGGTCCCAGAGTCTGGAGGATAATAAGAGAGGCACTTCATCCACGTTGCTTGAAGTCCAGTGTAAAGTTTCCACAGTCAGTGATGGTTTGGGGTGCCATGTCATCTGCTGGTGTTGGTCCATTGTGTTTTCTGAGGTCCAGGGTCAACGCAGCCACATACCAGGAAGTTTTAGAGCACTTCATGCTTCCTGCAGCTGACCAACTTTTTGGAGATGCAGATTTCATTTTCCAACAGGACTTGGCACCTGCACACAGTGCCAAAGCTACCAGTACCTGGTTGAAGGACCATGGTATCCCTGTTCTTAATTGGCCAGCAAACTCTCCTGACCTTAACCCCATAGAAAATCTATGGGGTATTGTGAAGAAGAAGATGCAATACACCAGACCCAACAATTCAGAAGAGCTAAAAGCCACTATTAGAGCAACCTGGGCTATCATAACACCTGAGCAGTGCCACAGACTGATCGACTCCATGCCACGCCGCATTGCTGCAGTAATACAGGCCAAAGGAGGCCCAACTAAATACTGAGTGCTGTACATGCTCATACTTTTCATGTTCATACTTTTCAGTTGGCCAACATTTCTATAAATCCTTTGTTTTTATTGGTCTTCAGTAATATTCTAATTTTCTGATATGATGAATTTGAGATTTTCATTTGTTGTCATTTGTAATCATCAAAATTAAACAAAATAAACATCTGAAATATATGAGTTTGTATGTAATGTATGAATATAATATACAAGTTTCACTTTTTAAATGGAATTACTGAAATCAATCTACTTTTTCATGATATTCTAATTTTATGACCAGCACCTGTACATGGTAATATGGTCAATATGGCTTATGCCAGGTAAGGTATTTTTATTACCGATTTTATAGTGTCAAGTTTTCTTTCTTCTCAAAATTTTTTCGTTTTGAGAAAAATTACATCTGAAAATGTGATTGGAAAAAACATGTGAGGGGAAAAAAATAAGAAAAATGTTCATTTTTTTGTGATGAAGTATCTGAGAGACAAAGTTTCTATCAAAAGTAACTTTTTTTCTTGAGACATTTTTCAAAGTTTAATTTTTTTGAAGAGTTTTTTCACATTTTAATTCACAAAATCCGTTGTAGTTTTTGCTTTTATTACCATTTACAAAACATATTTTATAGCAATAATTGAACAAAATTTACTATATATCCAGCTTGAATATTTTAACATTCAATTTTTGCAGATGCTCTCTAACTAGCCATGAACTATTTTCCTTGAACTAAGACCTTAAAACTGTTAAAAAATATACATGCATACAAAACATACACAGAGCCTATCTTTAACAAGAAAAAACTAGACTAGCAGCTATTTTACAAACATTGTCCTATTTTGTGTTTCAAATGATCAACTTTGATTTTTAAATCATATTGAAATGCATAGAAATGAGTGTTTTTACCAATGTAAATTATGGAAAAGCTTTAAAGCCCCTAAATAGCTTTTTAAGGCACTTTAGGTGAGAGGGAGATTAGTTTTTATTTAAGGTACATGTCTTAAATAAAAGACGTTTCAAAAAAATTAAGTGATTTAACTATTAAAATAATTATTAACCAATTTAGTTATTGAACAATCATCAATTGGAGCATACAGACTCTACAACACAGTACAACGACCAACATTAATAAATGAAAACTATAAAAAAAAACATTTTCCAATTAAGACAAAAAAATGTTTGCACTTTACAAAGATACTGTAAGATATTTTTAACATGAATGGTTTCAATCCTGTAATATAAAAAAAAAATCCCTTTAAACACCTGATAATTTCAGATTATTAGTTGAAAAATCTGCAGATTAATAGATTAGAATGAATAGATTAGCATGAATAGATGAGCAATCCTACACAAAATTATTCATGTGCTCCCTAATTTGCTCGTTGTGTGTTTAGTGATCTGTTATCTCTACCTCTACAGATGTTGACGACGGCGTGAAGAGGGAGTATATTCCTGTACCTATTCCTGTGCCCGTCTTCATCCCAATGCCTATGAACATGTATGCCCAGGTCACTCCTACTCCACTCTCTATGCCTGTACCGGTAAGACATACACCAGTAAAACATGACTTTGCACGTGATGGTGAATTCTGTTTTTATTTCTAAATAACAATAATAATTTTGCTCCTTTCAGGTTCCTGTGCCTGTGTTTCTACCCACCACCCTCCAGGGGGCAGAAGAGATCATTCAGACCATGAAGGATCTGAAAGCTGAGATGCCCTCCAACACCATGGAAGCTGATGTAATAATCAAAGATGACGAGAAGCCAGGTGAGAGAGATTTCTTTGTTGCTCTGCTGAGGTGAAGATCCTTTAAAACCAGATTCGGTTGACATGAGGAATGCGTCTGCTTGATCATTTTAGACGTGAAAGAGTTGATAGTGAAGGAAGACTGTGTCAAAGGGGAGTCCTCCAGCAGTAGTTCAGAGGAAGAGGAGGAGGTAGAGGAAGAAAAATATGACCCTGACCTGGATCTAGAGGCAGATTTTCCTCAAGGTAAGCACTTTACATCAAGGTTCCAGGCTTATACAAATGGAGAATTAAATTAATGCACTACACAAGCTTTAGTATTCACACCCCTTGGAAAATATCACATTTTCCACATTTCTTCTTAAGACCTCTAAATATTTGGGCCCATTTTATGTGATGGACCAAGAAGCAGGAAACAGCGTTTGCTTTTTTCAGCCTTGTTTACTCTGCTATCGAGAAATCTCCCCACAGCATAATTCTGCAACCTCCATGATGCACCATTATGGATTGGGTTTTAGTGATTTGCGTTCTTTTATTTTGTTTCAAGTTAGAATTCAGCTAAAAGTGTGTATTTTTTATGCTTATTGGCCTCCTTTAATTATGATTTGTTCTGTTGCAGTTTGTTTCTCTAACAAACCTCAAAGAACAGCTGGGTTTGTACTGGGTTAATGTTTATTTATATGGACTCCTGAGGGATCAGCAAATTTATCCTCACCAAAAAAAAAAAAAAATTGCAGAGATTCCTTTCTTTGAAGGCTCACATGGTGCATGGACAAAATTTAAAACACTAGGAAATGTAAAGCACACTTAGAGAAAAAAACATGCTCAGAAATTCTTGTGGGTAGTAACTAGTTACATTTAGTTGGATAACTTTTTGAAAACAAATGTACTGTTAATTATACTCTTAAAATTTCTGGCTACTCCATCTGTTGAGTAACTTCACTTAATGAAAACAAGCTTGTTTTACATAAATATGCACCACTGAGAGACTCTGTCTTTTTGTGTTTAAGGCTGTTAAATATGAAATCAGTTGTAATGATTACTTTTACTTGAGTAAAAATATGATGTACTGCCATCATTACTCAAAGGCATTGTGGAGGATGTTCCTGAATTTTTTAAAAGACCCGCCCCCTGTCCAATTGAAAAAAACTCTGCGTGCAGGAGGAGAACTCTCCTGCACGCACTGCTGCTCTTCTCATAGCTCATACAAGCTAACTGTGCCCAAACGTCCTCCCTAACTCCTAAATCCCTAAATCACTATATAGAGCGGGGACTATATATTTGACTTTATAGCAAACTCAGTTAACTTTGGATTGATGATCAGTTCTTTTTGCTCCATTGGTCATGTTACTCCTCCTCCACTGCGCGTGGCCTGCGCCATCTTTGTTATCTGTTGCCGCAGTCAGGTAGCGAAAGCCCATGGCGACAGCAGGCTGCTATGACAGCCATCACATAATGGTTTGCGAGGAGACCTCTCCGTGCAAAGCAATCTTGGATATATCTGCCTCTTCTGAGGCCTTTCTTTTCTTATACACTTCATAGACCCTTTTTCTCTTACGACCCTCGGCCATTTTCAAAGAACCGCGGTGAGAAAGGTGAGCTTCAGTGACCGTCTCGTAGCTCACCACACATATACCTGTACGTGCGCATGTGCAGAAAAAGGCAGCTAACTGGACAAGCACGTAGGACGGCCTTACGTAAACATATCACCAGAATCATTGACAATTAGCAGGACCACTTATTTAGATGATCCACCCAAAAATAAAAGATCGTCCTCTATACCTTTAAGTACTTTTTTTGGTTAATCTACCTACCTGTGATATAAATTAAGTGTGTCCGAAAGTAAAATTAGGCTGATGGTCTCTTTGTGGGCCATAGAAAGGGTTGAAAATGAAAAGAAATTTAAAGTTTTTTAAGCCTTTTTATTCTGGGTTTGATGTTCCTGTATTGTTTTCTTAATCAAAGTGGTACAAACAGTTGGGTGCTGCTGAGCATGAGATCTGTGGCGGTGCTGCTGGCCCTCCTCTGGACTCATGCACTCATGTTTACTTCCGTAAACATAGAGCATGCTGGCCTGTGACGTCATTGCGCCCTCTACTGCGCATGTGGGACACTCGCGTTGTATGACTGCAGTTCACACAGGCGATCACATACAAGTCGCATATATTTGCAAATATGAACGGAAACGCAAAAAAAACCTCAAAGGAATAGTACACCCAAAACATGATTAGCCTTCATTTTCTACTCACCCTCATGCTGAACAACACTCAGCTCGGCAAAGAACTCATGCTCTTCCTCAACACTGAAGTCCTCAGACATTTTTCTTTCGTTGTTTCTTTGTTTGCACAGGTAAACAGCACATTTCTTCTTCTACGCTTGCATTATCAAGAGCAGACGCTGAATGCGCACTTTCATCTGGTTTGGTCTGCCGTCGTTTCCGTAGACTCGTGAACGCGCTTTTAGGAAATCCTATACACTACTGTTTATGCTCTAAAAACATTCTAAATGACTTCGTTTCAAGTAAATTATGGACCCTACCCACTCAGGACACTTGGAATACATTGGACGAGCAGTATGGAGGAATATTGACACGTTTTTTGTGGATCTTTATGGACCTTTCTGCCTCGGGCGCTATGGACCTCCATTATTTGAATGTCAGCAGACAGCAAGAAGCCTCCCAGATCTCCAGATGCATTTGAGATATCAAAAAAGTACCCCAGAGTGTTGTTCAGCATGCGGGTGAGTAGAAAATGAAGGCTAATCATGTTTTGGGTGTACTATTCCTTTAATTCCACACTGCTCCCTGGACGGCACACAATGGCAGCCCCAAGGGGATGGGTTAAATGCAGAAAGTAAATTTCTTAAGGGCGTAGGTTTGAATTCCACTTTGGTAGGGACACTATTGGTCCCAAGTTTCATTCATGTCGTTTTACCTAAGAAAAAATATGCATGCTCTTTTATGCTTGACATTAGCATCAGGGTGCATTTCGTTTAAAGAGAAAAGCAGCATTTCTTGCTACATTTATACTAATTTTATAAGCACTACACACGCTAGATGTTGTTTATCAATGTTTGAAGCGTCACAAGCTCTGATGAACGTTGAATTGGGATTTTTTTTCCACTTTGAAAAGGTTTGCCTTTAAACTTACCAGTGACTAAGACGGTAGGTAAATATGTGCCAATTTAACCCAATATACTAAATATGCATGTTATATGTGGATTTATCCTGTATTTTCTTTTGAAGATATATAATTGTGCAAAGGTAAACAGGTGAAACACACTCCTATTTTTTAAATGCTCTCTGTATCATGAAACAACGCAAAATAACACATTCAAGGGACGCATTTATTGTATTTGCATTTAGTGGCGTCATCTACAAAACACAACACTAAGAATGGGACTAAATTAATTCCAATATAAAATCACTTTTAACAATTATTAAAAGAAAATATAACACCATCTTATCTGTAATGTAATAATATTCAAAATAAACATTCAAACATTTTACCAATGTTTGTACTAATTAACTTATGGACCATGTAGAAAGCTATGTAAAATAAAATCTATGTAAATAGTGTTCCTCGGTTTGTTATTTTTAAAAGTAAAAATACTCATCGAAATAGCAATATTACGTGGAACCTTAATTATGTTATCTAAACAAAAAATAGCAGATGTTTAGACGCCATCTTGTGTTGTTATACTCTATAACACCTGCTATTTATAGCTGAACTGCCTCAAAGGGTCATCATAAAATGAAAACGGTAGTAACAATGAAGTATTGTTAAAAGGGAAACCCTCATATTTTCTTTTTCAGTCGGCTGTGCCTAAGAATCAGCAATCAGCAGCTTTCGCCTGTTTTAGTGTAGATAGAATTAAGTTTTTTCATTAGGACTAGTTTAGTAGCCTAATATTAATTGAAGTAACTAGCATGAATAAAATTCTTATTTCGTGCTCTAAGCATGCACACACACGGACTAGAAAACAGCCAATCAGGAAAAGAGAAGGCGGAACTATGAGGCAGAACAGCCAATGAGAGTGGAGGTAAACAGCACAGTTACTGACTTTAAGGGACGGGACTCAGATGGAGCGGCAGCAGCAGCTACTGAGAGAAAAAGAATTGGCTGTGATCACACACAGTGATCCACCACGCTGAATTGTAAATTATAAACATGTTATTCAAATCGAATTATTGGTAGGGACAAGTAGGTCGATCCAAAATTTTGGAAGGGACATGTCCCTATGGTCCCTATGCAAACGTACGGCCATGAAATTTCCCCATTGTGGAACAATAAAGGGATTTACATTTACTTTTTAATTATTAAAACCCTGGATTAAAAGTGGAAACTCCTGCTGACTTTATGAGTAAAACTATTTACCATTCAGCCTGTGACGTTGTGGGTGTAGAACGAAGTTATGGTGAATACGTTCCTACCCAAGTACCACACTGTTAGCATCTCTGTAACGTTGGTGTTGTGGTGATGGCCTGATCGCCCTGCAGGGATCCATCCTCATTGTGGTCAGTTTTTATATTTAACTCATCTGCTGTGGAAGAACAGAAACTTGAACTCATTTCTGATTTAGTTGTGAAGAACACAGATGGATGCTGCCAAGAATGAAGTCACTTTGTCTCCGAGGCCCTTTAAGATCTTCTCCCAGTCGGCGTTTGTCACTTAATACAACTTTTATCTGGCGCCATCTCAGTCTGTGTTGTTTTTTGATTTGTTTTATTTTTCCTGATGGTTCAGTACAACAAATCTGATAAATATTTCTTCCTCTGCGTATTTTATCAGCACCGTGGAGGCTCATTTTAAGGGTTGGTTTTCTGTCGAGGGATTTAGGAAGTTGCTAGCGGGGGTATATCATCATCATCGAGCTTCACAATTGCATTTGAAAACCTTTCTTGGTGCGTCACTAGACATGTATCGGATTATCTTGGGCAGTTAGTCCCTCATAGCTCACAGGTTGTTTTAGCCGACCATTTCACAGGTTGAATTTGTTTTTGTTTTTTATTGCTCATCATAAAATGATTTTGAGAGAAGAGACATCATGGTAGCGTTATTCATAACAGATTTTTGGATGAACACAAATCTGGGGTGTCTGATAGGTTTTGTTGTTTCCTAGGTGTGTCTAATTACTCTCGATAATAGCTGAATATTTCTGGGTTTTGGTTTCAGAGGTGTAACCAACATGTAAACCAGAGAGAAGTTCACGGATGAAAACAAGCAAATCTGACATTAAGGGAAAAACAGGACGTCAATCAGAGCGATTGCACGAACCACATTAATACCACAAAGATAATTACACTGACTGGGGGTAAGATAAAGAGAGAGAAATTGCTCAAGCTCAACATAACAGACCTTAAACAGGTAGAACCTAGAAACGGGTAAAAGGAAAAAGATCCTGGAAAGACCTACAGCCTCCAGAGGATACCAAAACAAAATAAATATTATTTATATTGAGAATCTGGATATAATGGTTGCCTTGTTGTTGCTGCTGTTCTTGTTCTCTGTTAGTGTTGATGACCGAAATTAAGAAATATATCATGATACAAGTTTTGGGAAATGTCCAGCTCTAGGCTAAACCACCGAGACGTAGTAACAAGTCCTTAGCAACAAGAATAGAAAATCTTAAAGTCCAGAGATGTCTTTAAACGTTCTGGCACATAGTTTTATGTACTGATGAGAGAAAGATGAACCTTTAAGTTCTGGGAATGTCAATGTTTGGAGAAATGTTCTGTCCGAGTTCCTGAACATAGAGGCTCCTCTGAGAGAACACAGGGATGTCTGGGCTTCCTGAGTTTCTATTACATGTAGTTGATCATATTGCATCGCTACATCTTTAGAATAAATAAAAAAAATTTGAAAACAATGTGAAGTACATATATAATTATCTTTTTACACCTATTTTAATCGCAATCAGAGTTTAAAATATATTTAAATAATATGAAATTTGAAAATGTAATTTATTTTGAAAAACACAGACTGTCAGCTTCTGTATGTCTTGCTGCGTGTTTTAAAGCTTTCCCTCAGTTAATGCCGGACTTTTGGTTTGACGCATCAAGAGCGACGAGAGCTAGAGTTTGAAAATCTAAAGTTTTGCAGTTGGACGCTGAGCGTCAATCAATAAGAATATTTTTTTTCTACCTGAATTTTAAACAAGAGATCCATTTCACAATTCAGGTTTATTGAAGACTAAGTTTACCAAACCTGAAATCAGGGAAACACAAAAGTTTTCCATTTCAGAACCAGAGTTTACTTAACCTCAGTTTCTGCTAACAATAAAAGAAAATCATTATATTTAGACTCAACTTTATTTATCCCTTGGGATTACTCCCTCAGGGAATTTCTGGTTCCAGTAGCTTTTATTGAGCAGAAAGAGGTAAAGCAAGATTCTATTAAAGATAAAAATACAACAGACAATATAAAAAGATTTATATAGTACAAAAAAGAATTTAAAAAAAGTTTTAATGTCTTGGAATATTTAAATATAAAAACATCTGCACAGTAGAGCTAAGGAAAAACTACACAGTAGTTAACTTGGATTATTGCACTGCAGAAATGTACTGAACTTATAAATAAGTTAAATAAAAACATACACAGGCTAGCAGAGGGTTCTCAAACTGTCCTTTATATTTAGAAATTATTATGAGCGCTACAATTTCACTTCACAATCCATCATGAATATCCATCATGTTATTTTCTCACATTTAGGAGCCTTGACTTCTTTAACAGGAATAAACAGAACTTCATGTGAGAACATTGACGTGTGATAACGGCATTATAGAAAGTAACTGCACAGTCAAAGAGCCACTTAGTATTTACCGTGTAATGTGAAACAGGATCAAAATGAGGAATAACCCCGTGAGATGATGCACAGGTCCTACCGGTTATTTTTTATTTTAAACAAATGACATTCTCTATCTCGAAAATAGACCCTGGATGTCGAGAAAGGATCTTCAGATCCCTTATTCCTGTTGGTACCGATCATGACATGATAGATATTATAAATACATGTTTGGTCAAGCTGCTAAATATTAAAACAACCCCTTAAAGCTGAAGTCTGTAAGTTTTTAAAAATCACTTTTTTGTCATATTGGCTAAAACTGTCCCTATGCCCAGACAGCACTACATGTGATATGTAACCTGTGAAAAAAACTGCTTCAATTGGTCCCGCATACTGCCTGTATTTCAATCTGGAAAGAATAATTCGGGACGAGTCAAAACAACCAATCACAGCCAGAGGAGCGTCTGATGGAGTGTCAATCACAGCTCACACACAATTTTCGACTGAAAATTTTCTTCAAATTTTCAGTCGAAGTCTGCTCTCTTCTCAATGTTACAGACTGCAGCTTTAAAGTGTATAAACATTAGGTATATAACATTTAATTCTTTTTAGTTCAATTTTTTTTTGTTTTTTTACTTTATGAAATTTAAGTTTCTGCTGGCAAAACTGTAATTTACAACCTCTATTATTACAGTTCTGCCAAGAAGTAGGTAGAGTACCCAGAAATGGTACTTAAGAGTAGCACTACTTCTTTATAGTTTTACTCTGGTAAAAGCTACTAGATTACTAAAGTACTAAGTAACTCGTAAACTTACTACCCATGATCATAACAACTGATTTGATATTTTTTGAGTTATAAAACTTACAAAAATCAACAAATAAAATCTATTAACCAATAAGTCTTGAGTACAAAAAAATAAGAAAGTGTGTCTTAATGGTGCTTATTTGTTTAGAATAATCTTTTTATTCTGTGAAAATTACAGACAATCGATGTAGTTAACAGGAATTGTACTCAAGTAAAAGTAAAAAGTACAATGCCGTAAAACTACTCCTAAAATATATATATTTTTTGAGTTACTCGAGTAAATGTAACTAATTACTATCCAGCTCTGGTTCTGACTTGGAATGTTATTTTGACCAGAAAAAAATCCTTTTTAAGTGATCTAAAAATGGAGGAGAGTACTTTTAACAAATGTCAAAACGGCCTGCCATACTTGACTTCATATAAGCTTACGCATTAACTCGAGCAACTCCTTCACCATCTTCCTCTCCTCTGCAGTGCTGCTGCTCGTTCTTTAACACACATTCTCCATTTATTTTTTCATTTTTGCATTAAAGTTGCATTAGACTTGATGAATTGGGGCTCCACTGAAAATGGCTTTTTTATACTTGTGAAGCACGTGCTTACCTCTGAGTGAACCTACTCAGAGTCGAATTAACTAACTCACAGCAGCTGATATGAAATCGAAAATTTGGTTTCTCAGGTTCGATCAATTCAGAGTTGAGGATTTGAGTCTGTTTGTTAAACCTGCTTTGTGAAACGGACCACACCTCTGAATCCTGATTTAGGTTTTTCATAACAAAGATTTATTTCCATCCATTTGCTGATGTCTGCAGTAGGTGGGGAAGGATTAGGCTTTACCATTCAGTATCATTCAGGAGTGTATGCACACACAAATGTGGGAATTTCTGAAATAAACATATCTCCTGAGAACTACCCAATTAGTTTCTTCATAGATTCAAATGATTTTTAAACAAACTAATGAACATTTCACTGTGTATCGATCTTTCTCAGCATCAGACCCTGTTCCAGCGCTGGAAGGAATGGATGAGGATATGGGCTTTTCTTTGCCTCCAGTCCTAGCAGAGGAGAAGGAGGACCTCCAGGAGTCAGTACCTCGACCACAACCCAGAAAACTGGTATGTAGACATGGACATATACATATAACAGGGTTATTATAGGGGTCAGCTCTGCTTGATTCTTCATCTTTTACAGGGAAGTAAAAGGAGGGCCCTGGAAGATTTGCGCTCATCCTCTCCATCACATTCAAGTAGCAACTTAGAAGGCAGATCGCTGCAGCTCAAATCGCGCTATGGCATCAATGCCTGGAAACGCTGGGCGCTGTCCCTCTCCGACCAATCGGAAGACACCAAAGAAAAATATACCTCCAAACCAAGTAAGCTGAATGCCCAGCCATTTTAATTCCTGCATAGATTTACTTCCAAAAAAGGTAAAAAAAAAAAAAAACAATCCGCTGGACTTTGTTTCCAAGTTTGAAGATGTTTCGATTCCCATCCAGAAAGCTTCAATTCAAAATGTCAGAATTCAAAGCTTTATAGGGGAGCCCCAAACAAAGCCTTGATTTGGCTTAGAAAAGTATGAGTACGGAACCTGAGGAACGGGTCCGCCTCTTAGAAATAGGGAGTCGTTTGGGTTCTTTGTTAGCCTGCAATACCTGATTCTGGTATATGGCTCTGAAAAGGGAGTTGTTGTCTTGTATGGGGTGGGCGGTTGTGACGATAGCAGGAAGCAATCAACTCTATCTCTGCATTGTAGGTTTTTGAAAGCTGGAACCTGAGTCCATCCCCTCTGTTTTTATGTTGATTTTTTTTTTTTTTTTACATAAATGGCTTCCTTGACACCCCTTTCAAACCACCTGTCTTCTTTGTCCAAAATGTAAAAATGGTCCTCAAACCAATGTCCTTTGTCCATTAGGTGTAGATGTACAGCAGAGTCCTGTCCAGAGGAGGTAGCTCTTCTGCCTTTAGACATGCGTCTGTGGAGAGGTTGTTTGGTTTCCCCAATATAAAGATCAGAGCATTCCTCACTGCACTGAATTGCATACACCATATTCGCTCATATTAGGTCTGGGGGTTTGTCTTTAGGATGCACTTATTTTACACTGTTTATATGGGAAGGGTTGCAATACACTGTTTATAGGGGAGGGGTGTAAATTTACTCCATTCCGTCTTATTATATTATATCATATTTTGCTCTGTTGTACTAAAAATCTTATTTTTCTCTCTTTTGTAAACGGTTGCACTGCAAAAAAAAAAGAATTTCCCGCAAGGAACTAATAGTCATTCCCATTCTGATTCACACATGAATGTATCAGCTGATGCCGTAAGGCAAAATGTATCGTCCGGCTGACGTATGGGTCCATCTCTTCTGTTAAGGATGGAATAAAGAATAAGAGTAAGAGAGATTTGACAAATTATTCACTCCGTGTTCCATTAAGTTAAAGATAAGAACTGAATATCTGACAAAATAACCCCGAAAATTTGGTTCTTATGCTGCAGGGTTCCCGCCAGTCCTTAAAAATTCTTAAAAGGCATTGAATTCAAAATAAAATTAAGGCCTTAATTGGTATTAAAATGTCTTATTTTTAATACGATTTATTTTTGTAATCTAAGTAAAACGTTAAAATTGACATTTATTATTTTTTTAAAATAAAAATAAAAAAAACGGTTCGCCATTATTGATTCCGTCCCGATAGCGAAACCAATAACAGCATTGTTGCAGCCAGGACATTTGGGAGATGTGCCATTACCTTTTTGTCTGGAAAATATGAGCAAGTGTAAATGTAACAAAAATTGGTTATCCAGCCATGAGTTTTCTCCATGGCTAAAACCAGTACCAGGGAACATACATGAGGCACAGTGTATTTTGTGCAAGAAGCGATTCAAGCTCGGAACGATCGGAATTAAGGCAGTGGAGTCTCGCATGCGAAGCACGAAACACAAAGCGTCAAAATCGAGTTACCGAGAAACAGCCGGTATTTCTCAGTTTTGTTCCACCCTTGTCTCTGCAACGCCTCCACTTATAACCAAATCAAACATACTAAGAAAATGATATAAAATAGCTGCAAAAAAGACTTAGCTCTGGTTATGTTGTGGCTTTAAAACTGATTTGTTTTGTTCCCTGCTAAAACAAAGTTTGTGAATTCAGTTAAATAATTGTTAAAATATATCTTTCATTTGTGTGTTTTTAGCTTTCTTCCTGTATGGGAAGCTTTCAAAATTTGAAACATGGGTGCAGTGGTTTATGTTAAAATAAACCTTTGGGTTAAGTTGTCGCAAGCGGGTTTTTCTAGTGTTTCTTGTGAATTTGGTCTTAAATTTTTATTTCAAGTGGCATTAAAAAGTCTTGAATTTAGCTTGCCTTATGCTGTAGGAACCCTGTGCTGGATTTCCTTTGGAAACCTAACAAACTCGTACTTTATTATTTTTAATAATTAGAGATATCCAAGAGCACAGTTTGAGATTTGAATGAAACAAAAAGATGAAAAATTCAGCCCAGGTTTTTCAGATTTAGAAACAGCGCAGATCTAAACTGATGGAGATACTAAAAAAAAGGTGAAATGCTCCTTGATGCAGCTCAATCTGAAAATATCTGATCATTTCTTTAGTGTTTTTATGTTGCCTGATTTATAAACATTCTTGTCCAGACCATAAAAAAATAATTATGGAAAAGTCCAAATTTTTAAATAGAATGACAGCTTTGAATCTGCTGAAATAACATTCATGATGTTTTCATTATGAAACTGAATTGAATCCAGTCTGTTTCACCACACAGCACGGGGTATTACCTCAGATTCATCTCACAATAATAAAGTCATTTATTGACTTAAATGATATTATCAGAACATAAGTTAACTCACTTATGCTGCAGCTTTTACTCATTGCCACCCATCCCTCTCTGTCCCTTGATACATTAACACTCAGTGAGCTGGAAAGCTGTTGAGATTTGCCATTACTTTGATTACATGTTCGATGTCTCCCTCCCTAAAGCTTAAGTTTGTTTGTCTTCTGTTTGTTCTCCTCTCTTGCAGCACGGTCGAAAAGTAACCTGTTGACGTTAAAAGCAGCGGAGCTGAATGTCGCACTGTCCCGATTTGTCAGGGAGGCCTGCAGGCCCAACGGGGAGCGCTACTCTCCAGACAGCATCCTCTACCTCTGTCTGGGAATACAGCAGGTCAGTACCTTAAACCGGAGGTCTTCAACAGGGGTCCACAGAGGTACTGCATGGGGGTCATGCAAGTTTTGGTTCATTGGACTTTTTTTTTTTTTTTTTATATATTCCCCCCTGCAAATTTTTCCACTAATTAAAATTACTTTAAATCCACATTAACATGAATTCAACTAACTGTAGTAAATAGATAAATGGAGGAAGAAGATGTCTTTCAGTCTTCAATGCACACATTCAGCGACACACAGGAGCTCTTTCAATCTGGGCACTGTTTCATTCACAACACCTGTCCCATCAACCAGGAATCAGAATCAGAAATGTTTTAATAATCCCAGGGAGAAATTACTTTCGTTACATGACTCCATATGTATTAGAGTGACTATAGGACCAGTTTCATATAACACAATTTCATCCAATATACACTATATTGCCAAAAGTATTTGCTCACCCATCCAAATTATTGGAATCAGGTGTTCCAATCACTTCCATGGCCACAGGTGTATAAATTCAAGCACCTAGGCATGCAGACTGTTTTTACAAACATTTGTGAAAGAATGGGTCGCTCTCAGGAGCTCAGTGAATTCCAGCGTGGAACTGTGATAGGATGCCACCTGTGCAACAAATCCAGTCGTGAAATTTCCTCGCTCCTAAATATTCCACAGTCAACTGTCAGCTGTATTATAAGAAAATGGAAGTGTTTGGGAACGACAGCAACTCAGCCACGAAGTGGTAGGCCACGTAAACTGACGGAGCGGGGTCAGCGGATGCTGAAGCGCATAGTGCGAAGAGGTCGCCAACTTTCTGCAGAGTCAATCACTACAGACCTCCAAACTTCATGTGGCCTTCAGATTAGCTCAAGAACAGTGCGCAGAGAGCTTCATGGAATGGGTTTCCATGGTCGAGCAGCTGCATCCAAGCCATACATAACCAAGTGCAATGCAAAGCGTCGGATGCGGTGGTGTAAAGCACGCCGCCACTGGACTCTAGAGCAGTGGAGACGCGTTCTCTGGAGTGACGAATCGCGCTTCTCCATCTGGCAATCTGATGGACGGGTCTGGGTTTGGCGGTTGCCAGGAGAACGGTACTTGTCTGACTGCATTGTGCCAAGTGTAAAGTTTGGTGGAGGGGGGATTATGGTGTGGGGTTGTTTTTCAGGAGCTGGGCTTGGCCCCTTAGTTCCAGTGAAAGGAACTCTGAATGCTTCAGCATACCAAGACATTTTGGACAATTCCATGCTCCCAACTTTGTGGGAACAGTTTGGAGCTGGCCCCTTCCTCTTCCAACATGACTGTGCACCAGTGCACAAAGCAAGGTCCATAAAGACATGGATGACAGAGTCTGGTGTGGATGAACTTGACTGGCCTGCACAGAGTCCTGACCTCAACCCGATAGAACACCTTTGGGATGAATTAGAGCGGAGACTGAGAGCCAGGCCTTCTCGTCCAACATCAGTGTGCGACCTCACAAATGCGCTTCTGGAAGAATGGTCAAAAATTCCCATAAACACACTCCTAAACCTTGTGGACAGCCTTCCCAGAAGAGTTGAAGCTGTTCTAGCTGCAAAGGGTGGACCGACGTCATATTGAACCCTATGGATTAGGAACGGGATGTCACTTAAGCTCATATGTGAGTCAAGGCAGGTGAGCAAATACTTTTGGCAATATAGTGTATATAATTAGGGGGTCCCCGCTCCATCTCTCCATCAGTTTGGGGGTCCTTGGCCTGGAAAACGTTGAGGATCCCTGCCTTAAACGGTCGAATCCCAGAATTATAACCTTTCTAAACAAGGCAGAAATAATGGGCTATATGCCCAACTTCACTACTTCCTGAACTTCAGCCAGCACCTCTGTTTCCTGTCTTTCATTATGGAACAAACTGTTCCAGGTGTGTCTGGCCAATGTCGTCATGGTTACTGAGGTCAGTAGTGGAGTTGGGCATAGAGCCCATTAGCCCAGACCTAATGGATAAATGGGCTCTATGCCCAACTCCACTACTTACTGAATTTAAGGAAACTTGTTTGTTTTCCGTCTTTCTCTACTGGATGAACTGATTAATTCAGGTGTGTCTGGCCATGGTTACTGAGGTCAGGCACACCTCGATTAATCAGTTCATTCAGTAGAGAAAGACGGGGGGGTCTCTTAAGTTCAGTAGTGTTGCAATTGGAACACTACTAAACAATGCATTATATACTGCTCCTTTTTTTTCCCTTTTTCCTTAATGCTTCATTTGTAACGTAGAGTTGTTCTCTCATTACTGAATGGATAAAGCACTGAAGCCTAGGAATTTTGTTCATTTATTGTTTTAATCAACATACCTCCTCCAATAAACCAGAATTGATTATTCAACATTTAGCAGATAGTTATAAAAAGCACTTCTAGCCTGGACAGACAGAGGTGTTCTCAGTTAATAATAGGTGTTTTAAAAGTATTTGATCAAAAGTATTTTTAAAAAATTTAAGCCTTCACCTCATATAGTCCGAGCTCATTGTGTGATTACACCTCTGAAACCAAATGAAACATTTAAATCAAATAAAGGGGCTAAACATGTTTGCGTTCAGTATTATTACCAGTGATGTCAAAAGTACACACATTTGTTAAGTAGAAGTATAGATACTACAGTTTAAAAACACTCTGGTAAAAGTTGAAGTATCACCTTGACCTCTTTACTCAAGTAAAAGTTAAAAGTATGTGCTCCAAAAACTACTTAAAGTATAAAAGTATAAAGTAACCTTAAAAAAAACAGCCAGATGCCACTATAGGAATTGAAAGCTCAATTTTTCGACTATTTAAAAAAAATTCTTTGAGATAGGGCCAAGGATGAGGGAGGTCCTGTTGGTCTCCATCTCCCGATACGCTCTCGCTTGTGTCCGACCTTTCAGACATTTCAACAACTTTTTTTGAATCCGACATTGTAGCATGGCATAGACCAGAGGTGCTCAAGTCCAGTCCTCAAGAGCTGCTATCCTGCAACTTTTTGATGCAACCAATTTTAACACACCTGAATCAAATGAGTGGCTCATTACCATGCCTCTGCTGAGCTAAATGAGCGGATTGAGGCTTTAGATTCAGGTGTGGTTGAGAAGAGATGCATCTAAAAGTTACAGAATGGTAGCTCTTGAGGACTGGACTTGAGCACCCCTGGCATAGACAATTCACGTTTGCAGTTTGAAGAGCACCTGCTCGCTTTTGATGATTTCCTTTAGCTAACCAATGAGTGTTTGCGTTATATGACTCATCCAATGACACTAGTTTTCACTAGATGTGGACGATGCCAATGATCTGCATTGGATGGCGCACATGACATGAAATAAATATTTATAAACATTGAACTGAAGCCAAGAGTAACGAGTAATGTTTGTTTTAAAAATGTAAGGAATTGAAAGTACAGATACATGTGTGGAAAAAATAATGAGTAGAAGTCAGAAGTAGGAAGAAAAATAAGTAATGGAGTAAAGTATAGATACTTATACTGTGCTCAAGTACAGTAATGGAGTATTTGTACTTCATTACTTGACACCTCTGATTATTACATAATTTGGTATAATGAATCATAGGTGAAAATGTTTTTTTTTTAGCTTAAAGTTTACTATAGTATAGAGAAAGTTGTATAAACTAAACGAAGTTAAAGAAAAACTAACTCTACAAATGTAAAGCTTACCTATAACAAATGTGCATCATGAACAAGCTCAGGATTTCGTTGCCTTTTTATTTTTGGAGGTAGGAACCAAGTTTAGAGTGAATGTTTCTAGTAGGAACGCTTTTATCGGTGCGCGGTCCTTTCCACCCCTCATCCACGTGAGGACAGAGCTGGGCTGCAGCGAGGAGCAAATATCCCTCCAAACTCGTGAGATTATCTCATTTTCCGCCAGAGAAATGTAAGAATTTACTTAATTCAGGGTTTTTAAATGTTTTCTTTGAGTTTAAAACGTGTTTTTATTTTTTTAGAACGCCATTCATGGAGCTACAGTTTCCCCTTTGTTTAAAATATACCCTGTATGTAAATCTGTGTTCGTTATCTTTACTGTGTCCAGGGATTATATCCATTGCTGTTCACATCCTGAAAAACTGTGATGTTGATCTTTAAAATGAGGACACCAAATCTTAATTTATTCCTTAGAAAACCTAAATTTGTCTGCTGTACCAATTCGTTTTTTTGTTTTTGTTTTGAAGCATCTTCATGCCAAAGGCCGGAAGGATGATCTGTTCAGTGACCCCTGTTACCAGCAGTTTGGAGAGGAGCTCAACAAGGTGCTCAAAGACTGGCAGCCCAGCGTGCTTCCTGATGGTAAGAGCAGACAGACTCAAAATTCACTACAAATATTAGTTTTTCTAAATACTGATAGCAAAACCATGTAATGAATTAAACAATAACCTTGAGGCTAGTTAAAGATGTGAAGCTGCATCTCATTGCTGGGGCTGGAAACCAAATCACCTCTCACTGATAACATGACACAGTGAAGTGGCAACATGGAGGACAAGGGTGTGATTGAATGTTGGCCTGTCCGCTGCTGCCAGCACAGTCATGTCCAGTGATTATAACCTTTCTGCTGTTCACATCCTGATGCTCTGTGATTGCATTTTTAAAGTTATATGAGGACATGCAGGAGTTGGAGCTTTTAGCTGAGGCAGTGCCACACTGTAATCATGTGATGGGGTGGTTACATACATGATGTGCTTTGTTCAGGCTCGCTGTGGGGTCGAGTTGAAGAGCAGAGCCTGTGGAGCGGCCAGCACCTCGGGGAGCAGAGTCCAGCCTCCCTGCTACGGTCTCTGGTTTACCTGAACACTAAATACTTTGGCTTGCGCACGGTGGAACAGCACCTGCGTCTCTCCTTCGCTAACGTTTACGGGCCGGATACCATCCATCCTGTCAGCAAGGAGAGCAGCGTCTGCATCCGTGTTCCCTCCATTTCTCAGGATCACCACGGTAAGTCTGGAAACATTGATGGATTTGAAATCCAGAGATCCTGCTGCTTCCCCTAAAACTGGTTGATTTTTATTTTTTTCCCCATTTGTTGGAAGTTACAAATTAGTTTCCTTTTCCAAATTAAAGCTAGGCTGCTTGTTTCTGATTTGTTATAGCTTTTTTTTTTGTCGGATCTTATCTTACTTTGGCCTTTTTTACGACAGAGTATTAGGGCCACACATGAAGAGAAAAAATATTTTTGCCATGACGAGATTAAACTCGACATGTCGACTTTAAAGTCAACATGTCGACATTAAACTCAACATTTCGAGAATAAAGTTGAAATGTCATGTTGACTTTAATCTCGACGTGTCGACTTTAAACTCGCCCTGTCTACTTTAAACTCGCCATTTCGAGAATAAAGTTGAAATGTCATGTTGAGTTTAATCTCGACGTGTCGACAATAAAGTTGAAATTAGTTCAAGAGAGCCAACCGCTGCACAGGATACATGCACATAATCCAGAATCAGACATGCCTTGTGTAGATGATTTGGTCAAATTGTACTTTCTGTGATGATTATACAGTTATACAGTTGCAGCACGTCAAAGACTACCTTCACTCTTAAAACGCAGACTGCAGCTGTGGAGCGCGGTTGCTCTTTTCTCCAAACTTTGGAATGGCGAGATTAAAGTCGCCACGATATATCAACTTTATTCTCGAAATGGCGAGTTTAAAGTCGACACGTCGAGATTAAACTCAACAAGACATTTCAACTTTATTCTCGAAATGTTTAATCTCGTCATGGCAAAAATATTTTTTCTCATGTGTGGCCCTAATACTCCGTTGTACTTTTTCCCTTTTAAGAATATATATATATATATATATATATATATATATATATATATATACAGGTGCTGGTCATAAAATTAGAATATCATGAAAAAGTAGATTGATTTCAGTAATTCCATTTAAAAAGTGAAACTTGTATATTATATTCATACATTACATACAAACTCATATATTTCAGATGTTTATTTTGTTTAATTTTGATGATTACAAATGACAACAAATGAAAATCTCAAATTCATCATATCAGAAAATTAGAATATTACTGAAGACCAATAAAAACAAAGGATTTATAGAAATGTTGGCCAACTGAAAAGTATGAACATGAAAAGTATGAGCATGTACAGCACTCAGTATTTAGTTGGGCCTCCTTTGGCCTGTATTACTGCAGCAATGCGGCGTGGCATGGAGTCGATCAGTCTGGCACTGCTCAGGTGTTATGATAGCCCAGGTTGCTCTAATAGTGGCTTTTAGCTCTTCTGAATTGTTGGGTCTGGTGTATTGCATCTTCTTCTTCACAATACCCCATAGATTTTCTATGGGGTTAAGGTCAGGAGAGTTTGCTGGCCAATTAAGAACAGGGATACCATGGTCCTTCAACCAGGTACTGGTAGCTTTGGCACTGTGTGCAGGTGCCAAGTCCTGTTGGAAAATGAAATCTGCATCTCCAAAAAGTTGGTCAGCTGCAGGAAGCATGAAGTGCTCTAAAACTTCCTGGTATGTGGCTGCGTTGACCCTGGACCTCAGAAAACACAATGGACCAACACCAGCAGATGACATGGCACCCCAAACCATCACTGACTGTGGAAACTTTACACTGGACTTCAAGCAACGTGGATGAAGTGCCTCTCTTCTTTTCCTCCAGACTCTGGGACCTTGATTTCCAAAGGAAATGCAAAATTTACTTTCATCAGAGAACATGACTTTGGACCACTCACCAGCAGTCCAGTCCTGTTTCTCTTTAGCCCAGGCAAGACGCTTCTGACGCTGTCTGTGGTTCAAGAGTGGCTTGACACAAGGAATGCGACAGCAGAAACCCATGTCTTTCATACGTCTGTGTGTGGTGGTTCTTGAAGCACTCACTCCAGCTGCAGTCCACTCTTTGTGAATCTCCCCCACATTTTTGAATGGGTTTTGTTTCACAATCCTCTCCAGGGTGCGGTTATCTCTCTTGCTTGTACACTTTTTTCGACCACATCTTTTCCTTCCCTTCGCCTCTCTATTAATGTGCTTGGACACTGAGCTCTGTGAACAGCCAGCCTCTTTAGCGATGACCTTTTGTGTCTTGCCCTCCTTGTGCAAGGTGTCGATGGTCGTCTTTTGGACAACTGTCAAGTCAGCAGTCTTCCCCATGATTGTGTAGCCTATAGAACTAGACTGAAAGACCATTTAAAGGCTTTTGCAGGTGGTTTGAGTTAATTAGCTGATTAGAGTGTGGCACCAGGGGCCATCAATTTTGAACCTTTTCACAATATTCTAATTTTCTGATATGATGAATTTGAGATTTTCATTTGTTGTCATTTGTAATCATCAAAATTAAACAAAATAAACATCTGAAATATATGAGTTTGTATGTAATGTATGAATATAATATACAAGTTTCACTTTTTAAATGGAATTACTGAAATCAATCTACTTTTTCATGATATTCTAATTTTATGACCAGCACCTGTATATATATATATATAGCAGAAGCTAAGGTTTTTCTGCCTTCCACTAAGATTATGAGATCACGGAGGAAAAAAATTCCAATTTTACTTTGTCTTAAGCCTCACATTACATTTGATGATTAAAGTTCATGTTGTTAGTAGAGAAAAAACGTCAACTTCATGGTTAAACATTTGGCACAGACTAAAATACATAAATAAACTGCTAGAATTAAGTTACAGGCAAGAGATATCTGGTTTTTGAGAGGAGTTTTGTTACTATTTTCAGAAATAAATGTGTTTAAATCTTTTAAATAAGTGGAAGTCTAATTTGAATATTTCACAACATTTCCTCAAGATGGTTGTTTTATTCTAAATGTTTAGGAGAGGTACCGACAGCATCTAGGAAGAGGAAGCGTAAGCTAAACGAAGAAGAGGAGGAGGAAAACGAGGGCTCGGGGAGCTCGTCTGTTCACAGCCCGGTAAAGAAGCACGAGTGTCGTCTCTATGAGCTCTATAGATCCAAATGGTAAATATGCTTCATTCCTCTTCTATCTCCCTCTCATTGCTATTTTTTTTTTGTGCAAAAATACTAATCCTACTTTAAAGCCATTTCATCATGAGTTAAAATCATAGAAAACTGTTGGTAGGAGAGAAAAAATACTCTTGTTAAAGATTTTAAAATTCTGACATCTATAAAAGTTTGAGATAAAGCCTAAAGCAACATCACCAGGAAATGTGAGTGGAGCAAGCACCCTGCAGGCACCGGTGGTTGCACATTTTAAAGGCTTTAAAGAGGACATATGTTAACTCCACTTTAATAATTTAAAGCTAATTTATAAATGAAACTAATATATATATGATAAAGCTAATTAATATATTTTTTCATATAATACAGATTCCCTAAAGATTGAATAATTTCCTGATTGAATTTTTATTTTTTCCACTATGTACCATTTTTTTCTTTATACAATATAACTCACTGCTTTGAATGGGGTGTCTAAGCTAATGGAATTGGTTGGAGTCTATACTCCAGTTAAAAATTTAAGTCAATTGCCAAGAAATGAATCGAATTGCTTCAGCCTGGTTTTTATTCATTTATTGTTCAAAACAGAAATAAAAGGAGGGAAAAAAACATCAGATTGGATATGCAAATGTTCTGCTGCTATTAGAATGGTTCTAAAGTCCTGTGATTAGAACTCTTTGCTGTTCACATCCTGAACTTTACTGTTGACTGATTACAGATGAGGACTTAAAGCGCAGCTTTATTTAAACTTTCTTAATTTTTTTGTGAAATATTCACACTCTTTCTTTCTTCTCATCCCATCATTTCTCCTCCTTTGCTTCTTTTGCTCAAATCCTATTCCCTGTCTGCTACTCCCTTCTTTGCTCCCTTTCCTTCCTCCTCCCAGTCCACCGTTGCTGTGGGAGCGCCTCGACGTCTTCTACGTTCAGCCCGATCCCACCTGCAGCCCCGCTGACCCCGTGTGGTTCAGCTCCACTCCCCTGGAGCGCCAGATCCTAGAAAGCCTCCTGACCAGAGTCCTCCTGGTCAGAGACATTTACACAGACAAGCCACTCCTGGAGGAAGATGAGGAAGAGGGCGACAGCTGTGAAGAAGACGGAGGAGAGTAGCACCTGCCTAGACTGTTTTTCGTAGAACCTGAGAGGAACATTTAGGGTAATCTAGTTGTACGTTTTCCCCCTTAAGCTGTCTTTATCCTCGTCTCTTCACCGACTCTTGTGACTTATTGTTTCCTCCTGGTGAGGGACGACCACTGCAAGTAGAGGATGCTTACAGTGGAGGTGAAAAGCAGCCCAGACTGTAACTTCTGCCTCAAAAATTAATTCAGAGGAAAAAGCTTTTGGTTTCAGAAGCCGGAGGAAAAGGAAGGCGAAGGACAAAGAAGGCAGATGGAGGCGGAAACGGACCCAGAAATGTCGAGGATGGCGTGGATTTGAAGGAATCTGAAATACAGATTTCAGTTCTCAAACCCACAGCTTGGACAAAGAGATATCAGTAATCCCCTGAGTCACCACTAATAGATTCAAATCACTTTCACATCCATGTCCTCCTCACTGTCACTTGATTGGAAAAAACAGAAGGAAACTCTTCTCACTACAAGATAGAAAAACGATTCAAAAAGGGAAAAAAAGGCAACAGAAAAGTGTGGAGAAAGTATTGCAGCCTGAAACTAGGTGATATCAACTGTTCAACCAGGAAATCTGTTCTTGAAATGAAACCCAAAAAACCCACCGTGTTTTCAGTTCATTAGGGTAATGCGTCTGGAAGAAGTTTGCAGTTTTTAGTGCAAGACGTTTCACTTTCAGCCCGTCTGTGTGAGGGCCAGCACACTGCACGCTGTTTTCTATGAAGGAGAGAATTGCATCAATTAAAGAATTAATTCCATAAATTTTTTTTTATTCAGTGGGGGTTTTGTTTATATTAAGTATTACTTTCATCCCACATGGTGAAAACATGGACGCACTTATAGTTGGATTCGATCGTCAATACAGAAAAACAAAACAAGGGATTGTTCAGGTCATCCAAACACAGGATGTCTTAGAAATGGTTTGACAGTAATAAACTATATATCTACATATAAGTACTCAAACGCAATCTAATCTATCAGCTGTTTAGAAACCTGTATTTATCTAGATGTGTTAGAGATGCACTGATCAGATATCTTGGTCAATTTCCAAAATCTCCCTATTTTTGGAAGCTCTGATCCACATGCACAAAATTGAATTAGTTGTCCAATCTCTTTTAGTACTAAAAAGTAGAATTGCTGACAATTGCTTTTAAGAATTTGGTAGAAAACAGCAGGAGAAAGTTAAGGATCTTGTTCTGCTTTAGGGAATGATGGAGCTAATTTTTTGGGGAAAAAAACCCAAATATTTTGCACACCTGAAAATGTAACTTGCCATTTAAAAAGCATTTTTTTTATTACTCAATATATTCAGATTAAGCAGTCTCATTCTTCAGATTAGTCAGTTATTTTTTTTCTACCTTTGTTTCAACATTTCACTCACCTTTTATTCCGTCTTTATTATCTAGACTTCAGCTGGTTTAGCATTTCTGCTTCTCCTTGCTTGCATTAACCAGGGTTGGTACATTTCTGTCATTTCCTCCTCTAGCCGAACCCTTAAGGATAAAAGTTTGTTTTTTTTCCTCTAATGCTTTCATTTCTGGTCTTAACTTAAGTCTCACACCTAGTTTTAAGATGACGGAGCTGCTGAAACATCTTTTCTTTTAAATTATTCAACAATCCAAAAGAAAAAATGGCCGACAACTTCTTAGCAACGGTTTCCACACATAGTTGTCTGTGCCACCCAGATATATTTTCTGTTCTTAGGACCTGGCCTATACTTAAATTATAATTTATTTTCACCCTTTAATAACCAGTATAATGAGTCCCCATGTGGTTTTCCAGCTAGCTAAAATAAACGTGGTTAGATCCATACAAATTAAAGCGCACTCAGACCCATTTGATTAAGTTCTGTACATCTTTGTAGGTCAGTGTTTTTTTTTTGCAAGGTAAAGAAAAATGTCTGATTTTCCTGTCAAACGTTTCCTTCACTCTGGATTCTCTTCCAGGTGTTATCTTTAAAGCTTTCAATCAACTAGGCTGCCTTAATTCCCTCCTAACATCCCGCTTTCTGCTGCGCCTCGTTCCACCCTGCTGTCTGGCTACGTCTGGGTCCGACCTCAGGACAGAACGGAGTCGTTTTTTTGTTTGTTTGCTCAGATCTGACCGCCCTGTCTAACATGCTGCGTCCTTGTTGGACGTCAGCAGAACCTTCACTCCTGATCTGTAGCGTTATCAGAGGATTAAACCCAGACCTTTGCATTTATGCATAAAAAAAAAACATCGGAGGCAGGTCTGTTATTTTACACATCAATAGAGGTTTGGTTCAAACCTCTTTGACTCTTAATTTATTCCATTTTTCCTTTTTGTATGATGGATTTCTGTGGCTGACATTTCTTTCTCGTCTTTGTTGATTATTTGCCGCCTTCCTGCAGCGAAGGATCCTGTTGAGCATAAAGGATGCGGATAGTGTGAATACGTAGCACTTCTTTGCAAGTGTCCTCTTCCCCTGTTTTTATAGTCTAGTACTGCAAAGTTAAAGCTTTAGTTGTAGCAGTTTTGGTTAAATATGTGTTCTCATCAAATTAAACAGTTGAGTTTAGACCATGTAAGTTTTTTTTTTCTACTTATAAAGATTTTTGTAAATGTATTATTTCACACAAACTGCTCAGATTTGTTTGGTTTCTTTTTGTGGAGCTAGTCTTTTAGATGCTGTGTGTGTTTCCCTAATCACTGCGTCGCTCGGACTGTGACCTCTGTAGAACGGCTCGCCGCTGTTCTGGTGACCCCATGAATTTGCAGTGAGCACATTACGGTGGTGAATTCCCAGGGAGATTAAAGGTCCGGTGTCCCCATGCAGCTTCAAACCCAAACTTATACATTCTCCAGGTGAACGGACGCTGGACCACAGGAAACCAGTAACCAGACTGAAAAGTTTTAGTTTTTATTCTTCCCTGCTGGACTGAGGCAACAACCAAACCTGCCACTGGTTTGGACCTACAGTACCCGCTGTGGCTGGCTTTAACGCCTAATGTGAATGTGCCTATCTGTATATAGTGAAAGTGAGTGATTGTGACCTGAATCCGATGCTATGTGTGTTGGCTGTTCTGCCGATATGGTTATGTTTAATAAATGATTTCCTTTTTTCTAACCAGATTCGTTTGTATTCTTTCAGCTCATGTTTTAAACTTGTCGCTTAATATTAATAAATAAAACTTAATTTATCACTTTTTTTCCCATTCTCTTCACTGAAAAAAATAATGCAGCTGCTTTTGGCATTTCCTTAATCATATTTAGTTTAACACAATTGTTTCATGTTAGCAGGGTAGGACATAAAACAATTTTGTTAAAGTAACTGATTATGTAAATGCCAAAAGCGGTTGCATTTTTTTTTTTCAGTTTTGGTTCAATGTTCTTTGTTATTAAATAACTTCAAAAATGCACTTTTTTTATAAACCTATTAAAGGTTATTGCTGCAGTTTGAACAGCAGTTACAGGATTATTTTTTCTTTTTGAAGGTTTCAGGGCAGCAAATGTGAATCTGCAGAATAAGACAAGCTTGATTAAGTTTACTTTAACAGAAATATAAGAAAAAAATATGTTAATATGGTGCATACATTTGTGAGGTTTTAGAATATATTTTATTCCCCCCACCCCAATGGGTTCAGTAAACATTGCATTTTTCTATGAAATTAATCATGGCTTAATAAATGAATTGGACATTTTTTATATTCAGTGTTTTGTTTTGTTTTCTATAAACTCTTATATCAAAATATTTTCAACAAATATTCCTAATGCCGAATCAATTCTTGACTTAAAGTTTAATCAAAGTTTTTTCTTTTGTATAAATTCCTATGAAGTATCAGAATTTTTCTGTTTTTACTCATCTGTTGTAAAATAAAGCTTTTAATAGCTGAATATCTTGCTGTTTAAGTTTAAATTATGATGCTGGATTATAGCACAGGCCTTAATGGAGACTAGAAAAACAAACTCCGTGAAAAGTCTTTTTTTTTTAAGTTTAACTTTTGGATTGCTTTTTTTTTCTCCAAATTTCAATGTTTTCAAAATGTGTTCTTTGCAACAATGATGGAACAAAAATGATCATACAGAAATATCGTTAACCCTATTGCCTTCCAAATCAACAACCTCTAATTGCTTCTCTTCAAGTTCAGTTAATCTGCAGGCTGGGAGAAAGTTTTCCATATGATCGACTGCAGCGATACGTCATACTCAGCCTGCATTGTAGTGACAGTGGAGAGGAAAGGTCCACTTATAAGAAACCCTAAGCAGAAACAGGCTCACTGAGCGGCCTTCTGAGGCAACCAAGCCACAGTTTAAGAAGATGGTTTACATACAAGTAAGAACATTTAACGACAGGAACTTTTCATGCGTTAAGAAAGTTAAGAGTTACTGGTGACAGTAGTTCACCCAATTGCTTTGTATATGGATGATAGTGCAGCATCCATGAAGAGAACATCACCTTACTGGCTATGATGGCAGCCGATGTTTCCCCCAGGAAAGAGTCACAGCTGCAGACCAGTCCTGATAAGCAGAACTTCAAGGTTGCAGGAAAGATGAATAAGCGGGTTCATGCTTCGGTGGAGCAGCGCTTCGCAAACACAACCCATGTATGGAGGCCTTAGTCCTTGACGTGGCTGACCTGGGTTCGAATCTGACCTGTGGTCCTTTGCCCCATGTCTCTCCCACTCTCTCAGACCCCCTTTCCTGCCAGCGGAAAAAAACAAGCTGCTAGTTCTGTAAAACGGTAAATAAGCAGCAATTTTTACATTTTATAAAGTGTCTTCATGAAATTTGTCAATTAAGCAAATTTTGAATAACCAACATGTCCGAGTATACCCCCCCTCCCCCCTGCTTATCTTTCCTAGAAGAAGGATCAATCCTGAGATGGAAAACTTAATTTCTAAGTCAACAGGAAATTACATCACTCACTAAAAATCTGTGGCCCTGCGCCTGTGAACTCTTCCACAGGCAGGCAGAAGGCGTGGGGGCCTCTTTGTCGTATTTTGACCTTCTCTACTATCATGTCCCGCTTTTACAAGGTGCTGGACAGACATGACACTGAGGCAGCGAGTGTTATCTGGAAAATGACAGAGCAGTGGAGGCGTTGCTTGTCAGCGCAGCAGCCAGGGAGAAGAGGCTCCAGGTCACGAGTCGTAACGCCTCCACCAGCCTGAAGAGGCCTCAGATTCTGAGATCTTTAAGGTACTGAGTAGCAGGTTCAACCGTATCAGGGACATTGCAACTAGCTGTTCTGTATGGTTACAACATTCACTACGCAACACTTTCTTTGAGATATTAAAGAGGAATCCAATATATATGGGATAATGTTGCATGATGGATAACTAGAGCAGAAAATAAAGACTCTTAAGGTTTTTCTTTCCTCCAATATTCAGTAAGTCAGTCTATTACCAGTACCAACACACATCCTTTTTACATTGAAATACACCAAGTCTGAAACAGCCGAAAACATACAGATGAAAAACACCCTGATGAATTCAAACTACGCACACCATACAGGCGTGCATGCAAAGCCGTCTCAGACTCAGAACATAATGCAGTCTGATACCCACCTATAAGGCTGTTCTAAAGAGCAGTAAACCATTAACTAAGACCATTAACTTTATGGTCTAAAGACAGAATAGAGACACTGAAGGGCTCATTTCTCTGTACAGATTGGCACATTTTTCCTGATTTGGGTGTTGATAAATTAACCCTGTAATGCCAAATGTATCATATTTGATACATACAGTTTCTGAAATGTTTTGCATTTGACACCTTTTGCATAATTTAATGGCAAAAACTTTGCTCAAAATCCTATTGTACACAATCAGATATACCTGATAACAGAGGGCAGAAGACTACACAAAAAATAACCTTGACTTATCGCATAGTAATAAATTATTAATATCAAAAATGTATTTCTGTTTTTTCTTTTTACATATTTTGTTAAAAGGCCAAATAAGGACTTCAAACAAAAAAAAATTAATTTTCTGTTTTGTTTTATTCTTGGATTGGGCTTTAAAGGGTTAACAGAGCATGTTCAATTCTGTGTGCATTGTGTGGCCACCAAGAAGATTATTACAATCTAGCCTAACAATAAGCCATACTGTACATCTCCAGAGAGTTATGATGTCATCACCCTGAGCACAGGCTCCCCTCAGGGATGCGTCCTGATGACACCCTGATGACACATGGCTGCTTACCCAGGTTCACCACCAATCACATGGTGAAGTTTGCAGACAACACCACGTGGTGGGCCTCATTAGAGACGACAACGACCAGGACTAGAGGGAGGAGGTGGAGCAGCTGGTGGACTGGTGCAAAGATAACAGCCTGATCCTGAACGTGGAGAAGATGAAGGAGATCATCTTGGACTTCAGGAAGAACCAACCTAACAACGCTTCACTGGTCATCAACACCTCAGCAGTAGAGGTGGTCAACAGTATCAAATTACTGGGGGTGCACATCACAGACACCCTCACGTGAAATGTAAACACCACCTAACTGATCAAAAGGGCACAAAAGTGCATGTACTTCCAGCGGAGGATGAGGAGGGCCCACCTGCCCCCACCCATCCTCGCCACCTTCTACAGAAGCACCATAGAGAGCGTTCTGACCAGCTGTCTCACTGTGTGGTGTGGAGGCTGCAGCGCCTCAGACTGGAAGAAGATGAGAAGAGTAGTAAGAACAGCAGAGGGGATCATAGGAGATTCTCTTCCCTCAATTAAAGACATTTCATCCCAGTGCCCGTATCTTCAATGACTCCTCACACCCCCACCAAGGACTGTTCTCCCTGCTGCCCTCTGGGAAGAGGCTTGGCAGCATTCGATGCAGGTCCAGCAGATTCTGTAACAGCTTTTTCCCTGCTGCCATCAGACAGCTGAACTGTTGAAAAAACTATAAAACAAGTCACAGACCTTCATTTAACTAATAACTCCAAATCAAAAAGCTCAAACTCTAAAAAAAAAAAAGTTTTTCCACATATATACATGCTTTTATGTTTGTCTCTGCATTGCTCTGAACTTCCATATAAATGCGTTTTGCAGCATGTTTTTTTCTCCCTCACTTTTTACATTTGATCACTGCTGCACTTTATGAAATGAAAATGTTAATTTCACAGCTTAGCTCCTCATTTACTGTCTCAAAGCTGTAAAAAACAAAATGTCATTTGTTTGTATACTCTGTGTATAAAACACAACAATAAACGTCTTATTTTAACTTTAAGACATAAAACATTTTATAAACTGGGAAAAAAATGCTTGAAGGAATCATGATAGGATGGGGTGGAAATCAGTTCAAAGGGAGTTTAATGAGTCATTAAAGGAGGTCAGAAGGAAACACAGGGTAGATTTCTTTCTCAGGTTTGATACACAGGACTATTTTTTAGGATGCAATAATTTACTGCAGTCAATTACAGCTGTCCCCTCTTTAAGGTTGGTAGTTGATTCCTTTAAAATCCATTCATTTTCCAACCATGTATATATAAAAAGAAACCTGGGGACCCTGATGGCATATCGGATTTTCCCCTAAAAACCTTTTTTGCAGATTTAACTCCAGTAGGTTACCCTATGTTTCAGACGTATGCAGATTCTCATCTGATTTCTGCACTCTGGAAAAAATCTACCATTATTCCCATTCCAAAGAAAACCTCTCCAATAGAAAACAATGGCCATAGATAGATGGCTTTAACTTCATTGAATGCTTTTTAAAATACGTGGTATCCATACTAACATCTGAAGTCAACCCTGACCTGGATCCACTCCATTTTTTCTTATAGCCAGAGAAGGAGCACAGAGGATGCTTTTAATAGCATCACCCACCTGACTCTAAAGCATCTGGAGGATTCATGGCCTATGTAATTCTTTACCGCCTCATCTGGATACTATGGTGTTTGACCCTCGGTCAGTGATGGATCATACCCCACTGTCCATCCACAGGAAGGAGATCGAACAGCAGAATAGACAAGTTCATCAGGAGGTGTGCTGCAGTGATGGGGAGGGAGGCAGTCCCATGGAGGGAACTGGTGGAGAAAAGGACTAGGGCAATAATGAAGTCCATACGGGCCAAAGGGAGCCATCTATTGCACAGCTCTATGGCGGCTCAGGAAAGCAGCTATAGTTCAAGAGTGATCTCTGTGAGGAGCAGAACTGAGAGATGCAGAAGATCTTTCGTCCCGGCCGCCATTTCACAGTCTAATGCCTCTAGAAGGACTGAGTGTTTTATTATCATTTATTTATTTTATCTAAGTTGTTTGTTATCCTATTTTATCTATCTATCTATCTATCTATCTATCTATCTATCTATCTATCTATCTATCTATCTATCTATCTATCTATCTATCTATCTATCTATCTATCTATCTATCTATCTATCTATCTATCTATCTATCTATCTAATGTGCTATAACGTGGTGTTTTGCTTGTTGCTTTAGTATTGTTGGTTTGGTTGGTTGATTTATTTTTATTTTTTAGAGGATGTGTTATGAGTGTGTATGTAGCCAACTGATATGTCTTTAGCTGGTATTTGTTTTTTTTTACGTGTATTTATTGTTTCTAATGGAAGCTACTACTATGCAGTGCGCACTTTTGAGTCCATGACAAATGTTCCCTAGGGGACAACAAAAGTATATTCTATTCTATTCTATACACCAGAAATATACTAACTGAAGCATTTGGATAAAAACACTATTGTTGTTTATCAGTCTTCTGTAGAAGACACTCTCTGTTGGCTATTAGATTGTAGAGTTCCTCCCTTGAGTTTTCCTGCCTTCTTTAAAAATACAGTATGTCTGCTTGTCAGACTGCAGTTACTTAATCTGGATGGCATTGGACTGATCTCAGATAATAAAGTTAAAAAACCTTGGTCTTTTATTTTTATTTTTTCATATTCATCAGGACCTGTCATTTAACTCCCACATCAAAGAGATTTCTATAATGTCCTTCTTTCATCTCTGGAATATTGCAAGAATTAAAAATATTATTTCAGGGGTGATGCTGAGTAACTACTCTATACATTTGTTTCTTTTAGACTGGATTATTGTAATTTTTTACTATCAGGTAGTCCACAAACTGTTAAAAACCTTCATCTGATCCAAAATGCTGCAACCAGAGATCTGGCTTATAAAGAGAGATCATATCTCTCCTATCCTGGCTTCTCTTCATTGGCTTCCTGTTAAACTAAGAATTGAATTTAAAATCCTCCTCCTCACATATAAAGCCTTAAATGGCCAAGCTCCATCTTATATCAGAGATCTGATTGTTCCTTATGTTCCTAACAGAGCACTTCGCTCTCAATCTGCAGGTTTACTAGTGGTTCCTAGAATTTCTATAAGTAGAATGGGAGGCAGATCTTTTAGTTATCAGGCTCCTCTCCTGTGGAACCAACTACCAGTTTTAGTCCGTGAGGCAGACACCCTGTCTACTTTTAAGTCAAGGCTTAAAATTTCCCTTTTTGGCAAAGCTCATAGTTAGAGTGGCTCAGGTTATCCTGAGCTATCTCTATAGTTATGCTGCTATAGGCTTAGACTGCTGGAGGACATAGGGAATGCTTGTAATCATTCTGCTTTATTCTATCTCTATTCTCCCATTTTGCAGTATTTATTGGTTCAATCATTACTTCATGATGTTTATGCTTTCCCGTCACAACTGTTCCTGTTTGACTGTGGCTCCATCCTGGAGGGAAATAACTGGGCTCCTGCCATCAAAGCCTTTGCCCATAGATCAGGGGTAACCAATTAAAAATCAGCGGGGTCGGAATAAAGAAAATCAACAACCAGTAAAGGTCCGGAGACATTTTTAATTATAATCTGTTACTTGAAACAGAATTTAACATGGAAATAAAATCAGGTTAATATGCATCCATGTCATACAGTGAATAAGAAAAAAAATAATCATTTTGAGCCTGGATCCATATTTATTTTTGATTATGTTCATGGTGGAGAATCCTGCTTCACAGCAGTAGTTTGAGCCAAACATACTCTAAATATTCAGGGTTATCTTTGAGCACGCCATTTCATTTTTCTGTCACCAGTTCAATACGATTCTTCCAGCAGTCCACACTTCTATACACCTGTAACTGATATGTTACAGGTGTATAGAATATACTATACACCTGAATATACTCTTTTTCTCATCGTCTTCTCCTTCTTTCCTACTGCCCAGCTTGCCACAGGTTTGCCTGCTGTGTCTATAAGTAGCAGCAGCAGCAACCCAGACCATTTATTAATATTGTATTGTATTTTTTACAAAGTATTAATCAAACCTGGGAGCTGGCTGTGAGACAGACACATCGCTGATGACACAGAGCGCTGTGATCACTCCTCTGAAACAGTTTATTGACGCATAAATTAACTTAAAATGCAGAAACCTGCCGACAGAATATGTTCGCTTTTATTATCCTGGTGCGTGCAGTTTAGATTATTTAGATGAAAAACACCTACCAGCTGCCGCGGTGAACCGCGAGGAGGCGACCCGGCCAGAGGCTGCTGTTGAATGGGATTCCTACTGACAGCGCACCGCTGGTATGTGGGGGTCTGAGCGGCTCCGACAGAAATAATATTGGAAGGTGGGATTGTAATCTGGATGAACTGACTGCAATGATTAAGTTTTCAGGTGGACTTTCTCACTTAAAAACATATTAAAACTACTTTATTCCCACTGATCACAGCAAATATAGCTGCAAGGCAAAGAAAGGATAGAGTAGCTCCACCCAACGTTTTTTGAGGGGTGGCAACATATGGCATTTGTTTACACTGAATTTAATCACAGTTATCACAGTTTGGTGAGAATAGTATGTACAGTATGTGTTTCATGTGAAACAGTTCATATTAGAAATACATTGTACATGTGATCTCACCTAATAGGAGATTGAAGAATGATAACACTACTTCTAGAGGGGCACTATCACAGGAAAGGTATTAAGGTGAGACACAGGTGCTGAGTAGCAGATGTGTGAGATTGACTGTCAGAGAGGCAGCTTTGCAGCATTTGCACAAGAAGAAACTATAAAAGAAAAACTAACCCATCAAAGAGCTATGGACTGAGCTGTACTAAAGTGAGCATTATTGAATTGAGTTATTGAAATAAATAAACTTTCAGTTATAATTCTAAAAAGAAAAGAACCTGCAATTATATGTATTTTTATTATATTTGTTGAATCTTTTAGGATAACCTGAGGGACTACATATTAAAAAGATGTTTCCGTACTTATTCTAGAATGTTCTGTTATGTGCATTGTCATTTTAAAAAATCCTCTATGTTTGATATTATGCTTGAGTATTTTCTCAAACAAGATAGAAAAAATTATAGCTATCCTCGGAATCAGTTTTAAGATCTCTTCTGTCTTCTTCCTCCATAAATCTATTTATGGTCTGTTTTTTTGTTTTGTTGTTGTTGACTATGTTCTTTATTGGTGGGTAGGAAGGGAAAGAGTCTGTTATAATCAGCTGATTTCTTCTAAAGCACTTTCTGTGGCACATAGCTTTATAAAAAGCACTAATAAGCCCTATTAAGCTAAATCGACCAGAGTTTGTTTCCCCCTCTTGGTTCTGATCTTTTGTGCAGGTCTGATTTAAGCCCAGCAAAATCTGGTCCAGACCAAATAACTGGATCAAGTCTAACTTGCTGAAATGGTCTTGATCCACTTCCTATTGGACTCTGGTGCAGGTTGCTTCAGGAATCATTACAAACTGGCCTCAGTCTCACCCAAATTCAAAAAGCTCACAGCTTTCGGGCTAAGCAAGCTACTGTTGCAGTAAATGTAATACGGAAACTATACCTGATCCACCTTATGTTGCCTAGCAACATCACTACCAGCATGTGTTGAATCTTCTTGGGTGGTATAAGGTAGGTAATGAGGTCTTTGAAGACAGTAATACTTTAGTTAAATACTGTTTATAAATGTCTGCATTTGATTGTAAAACTGAAATACAAAACTATGAGAAATCTTAAAAAATATTCAAGGACAACTACATTTCGAAGCATATATTTTTTATGAATAACTTTTTATATGATCAGTAAAAGAAAACCAAAAATAACCCAAACTGAACAAAGAAGAAAGTTATTGTTTCCAAAACAGCTAATCTATTTTAAAAAATGCTTTCCGTGTTTAGCAGTTGGGATTAGAATGTTCGATAACACCTGGCATATGATGTCACAAAGAGACTGCTGATGACATCACAGACTTTGGAAGGGATCTGAGCATAAACCCACCCAGTGTTCTTATCTGTTCCCGACCTTCATTGAGACAGATTACTTTTGAGAAGCACGTTCGAACCTTAGCGAAACAAGCCAGACATCGTTCTCAGATATCACACGCCTTTTAGGTAGATATTCTGATTGATAGAAAGTCCGCCATGGAGCAAAAACAGTTTGTTTGTGGAAATGAAACCTCTCCAGCTAAACTTTCATGGGAAGACATGGTAGACCTCCCCATCCAGGTCGACTATGATGCCATTATTTTCCCAACCGAAGATGACAGCTCTGTCACCAGCGAGCTGCATCTCAGCAAAGCAGAAGATGGTCCAGAGATCCAAGGGGAAGCGGTTTCTTCTGCTACCATTGAGGCTCCCCCCTTAGCGGAGGTTCAGCTGAAATCATCAGACGAGCAAGCATGTCAGCCATCTCCGAGGTTAGAAGAACCAAAGACTCACCCCAGTGCGGGTCTTTCTTCTGAGGCACCGTACTCACACCATCATGGTAAGTGTTTTATGGGTCAATACTAGGGTTGTCACGATACTAAACTTTTCAACTCAATACCGATACTAAGTAAAACATTAGATACTTCATGTCATTTTCGATACCACAAGGATAAAAACAAAAACTCATTAATAAACAAAATACAATAAATAGATAAATAAATACAATAAACAACATTTTGAGGTTGTATGCTGTGCACAATATTAAGCAAGCTTGATAAAAAACTTACAAAATTAAAATTAAGTGTTCGTTCCTTGGCTCCGCTTTGCACACATAACAGTGACACTAGCCAAACCAGTTAAAAAACAAAAATCATTCTCAGCAGCTGCACCTGTTACAGAAAAAAAGTCTGAAACCGAAAAGTGCACAAAATTATTTAATCACACAGTGTTCAGAAAGTGCATTGTCCTCTATTCTGCACTTTAGATGAATGACTGTTTAGGTGCCACTGGTGGTAGCAATGTATCGATACTTTTGAAAATGAAAATTTTATCCAGATAGAACTTTTCAGTATCGATACTTTTTTGAGTATCAATACTTGACAATCCTAGTCAATACAAACATGCAGTTTGGCCACATTTTGATAACCCAGTTCATTATGTGTCTTCCAAACCAGATAAAAACAGGAGAAAGCCATGGCACACCAGGACCAACAGAAAAACTGATGTTGACCGCCCCAAGTTCTGTCAAAGCAACAGGATGCCACGCCATGCATCAGCTGTTACGATGATCCCTCGCTCGATGTGCATCGAAGAGGCTATCAAACATATCAACGATCTCACTCAGCAGGTTACTGCTCTAAAAAAAGAGCTGCACGAGAGGACTTGTGATCTGCATGAGGAGAGAGAACAAAGAATCGAGTTTCAGGTTGACTGCAAAACTCAGATGAAACAAATCGCAGAACTGGAAAAAAGTTTAGAAAGTGAACGTCGCATGAGACTCAAAAGTGAAGAGAAAGAGGAGAAGCAGGAAACACTCACTGTAACCCAGCCTACACGTGCGTCAAAGTTACCACGCATTCCCACAGTTACAGTGTGCGTCAGTGTCCTGCATGAGCTTGCCTTCCTTAAGAGGCAGGCTGAGAAAAACGCCAGTAGAGAAGGGAGGCTGGCAGAGGCTTTTGTAGAAGAACGAGAGCTGAGGCTCAAATATGAGGAACAGCTGAAGACTAAAACTGAAAATGACTCCAGACTCAAGGAACAGGAGGAACTGATCAAATCTCTGAAGAGTCAAGTCTCACAATTGACAGCAGAGTTGAAACTTTCTTTGAAAAAAGAACATCATGAAGCTTCCTCACAAACAGAGGAGTCCATGAAAACTGAAGCTTCCAGTCAAAAAGAGGCCCCCATGCAGAACAGGCCCCAAAGAAACAGATGTGGTCCCACAGTTAGAGGTCCCCACCATGAAAACAGGAGACAGCATCCAAACGGAGGCTTCAACGCAAACCCAAGCGTCTACATAAATGCTGGCCATCATCTGCATACAAGCCACCATCGAGACGCAGGACTGTACATGAACCAAGGCCCCCCCACACATGGAAACCACCATCCAAACAGAGGCCTGCAGGCAAACAGAAGATTTCCTCCCTACAGAGGCTATTAGACAAACACAGGCCTCCAGCTTGAAAATGTTTTCTGGCCTAAATAAAGGCCACAGCTTTTAATATGCACATTAAAAAAAGACAAAAAAAAAAAACAATAAAAAAAAGAAAAAAAAATTATCCCCTCCTTGTGTCAATTCATATATATGTGTAAACAAATTATATTAAGAATTGATAGTTTCAGAAAAATATGTGTATTACTTTAATTGAACACAGATGTTTGTTATTTCATTGCTTTGTTTCTACTGTAATCAGCTTTGCAAAGGTTATTCAGTTTTTCAACTGGGGCAGACAAAATATGATCCGATTTTCTTTCTGCTCCCCTTTGCTTATGGTAAATGTATGACAAAGTGCCTGTTTTTTCTAGTGATTTTTACCATGGAGCAATAAATGAAGACATTGCACCCCTGCACCTTCAGATAAGGTGGAGGTCTCTGTTTTCAGAGGCAAAGAGGTGGGAAGAAGTGGCAGACCTACTTTGTATCCCTGCGAGGAGGTTTTGGAAAGCACACCTTTAAGGGTTTTATCATTCTGCTCAGGAATCTTAATTCCCATGTGGATAATAACAGTAATACCTGGAGCGGTGTGATCAGGAGCTGGGACGTGCGGGGTGGGGGGGGGGTTGGTGGGGCTGAGGGTGCTTAAGCACCTGCCGCTAAGCTCCTTTATACCCAAAGTTTTTGCCTTTTGTATTCATTTATTGTGTGCTTGTATCTATGTGCATGTGTGTGTTTGTGCATGCCCAAAATAATAATAATTTAGATCAGGGGTCACCAACATGGTGCCCCCTGGGGCCCTCAAGGACCACAAGGGGTGCCCTTAGAGTCTTCTGAAAATAGAACAACTCAACAGTGAGCTACGTTTGAAATTTCACTGTATTTTGTTGCTCTTCTTTTTTTAATTGGGTTATAGAACATTTCATCATTTAACCATTTATGGCATTTAGGCATTTATAGAGATTTCAAAATGAAAATGTCTAAAAGTAAATTATGAAGAAACAATAAAGATATGTTTATGATGTATGAAGTTTAGGTGAACGTTGACCCTTGCAATTGATAGGTCAGTATTGGTAGCCCTTCCTGTGACTCAGTGCCCCTGAATTAGCCCTCAACTGTAAAAAGGTTGGTGACCGCTGATTTAGATCTACCGTGCCATGGGAACCGTGGCTGGTCACATGATGAACTTAACGTGCCCTCCCTCACTCTGCCTTCACTGCACTGATGTGCCCTTCTGCAAATAACCAAGCACTGCTTCAGAAAAACACTATGAAAAAGAAAAAGTAAACATCTGGTCGAGGTTCTGCGGCGGTGTTTGTGCACGGCGTATTGTTGCAAGATGAGTAGAGTAGACTGACCAAGTAAAGTGAGCAATGAGCATCCTCTGTGATTTCCAAATTTGCACACACCGCCTCTCACAAGTTATAGCAGCTTGTCAGCGGCGCAAAAGTGGGTATGCACTATAGTACGCCGGCCTGGCTGAACTGGAGAGAGCGCAGATCCAATCGCAGTAAAATAATTTATACTACAGTTGTCGCATCCCTGCCGCTAGCAGGTTGACTACACATGCAAAGCGTGTTATGAGGAAGAAGTACGTCAGGTTTTTACTGTCCTAGTTCCTGAGCTGGGAACAGGTCATAACCATGCTTTTCCAACAAGGCAAGGCAGAGCCTATTTATATTGTCCATTCACAACCAGACTGATTTATATTGCAAAGCTCACTATTTGAAAGAAAGAACAACTTAGAAAATAATTGTATTTTGTCTTGTCTCACCTTTTCACGTCATTCAACATTTCTGCTTAGAGAATGACAAACAGTATGATTTCAGTATTGGAGTAACATTTATTTCACCCAAGGAAAAGCACTACATATGAAGCTACAATTTAGCAGTTTTTACAAACCCAAGGTGAGTCCTTCCTGTTGCAGAGATTGCGCACCTGGCTTACTTATAAAACCAATTAAGAAATCTCAAAAAATAGAGTTTAGCACATATTTGTGTGAACTAGATGAGGTTATCTATGTGTGCTACAAGTTTGGTGGCACTACAATGATCTATAGTGCAATTATTGGCTATTATATGCTTATAATAACAATGAATAAATCTCCAAAAATACAGTTTGGCCTATCTTTCCAAACTAAGAAAAAAAAAGAATGTTAGAACTGTCGATATACAGTCATATATTTATAATACTATTTTTTTTATGTATTAATGTTTTCAAAGCTGCACTTTAAAATATGAAATTCTCTAGAGCTGATCTAAATGAAATGTTTTTTTGTTTATACTTGTGTATACAAAATGACAAAATAAATCTAAGTCATAAGTAATTATTGGCTTTTATATGCTTATAATAACAGTGAAAAATCAGAAAAAAATAGAGTTTAGCACATTTTCCCAAAGTAAGAGTTGTAGTGTGAACTAGATGAGGTTATCTATGTGTGCTACACGTTTTGTGAAACTACAATGATATATATTGTAATTATTGGCTATTACATGCTTATAATAACAATGAAATAAATCTCCATAAATACAGTTTGGCCTATCTTCCCAAAGTAAGAGTTGTAGTATGATCAGATTAAGTTATCTGTGTATCCTGGAGGCACTACAGTGATCTATAGTTTAGTCATTGCTCATTTTATACTTATTCTATAGGTAACCTCATTTAGTTCAGACTACAAGTACAACTCTTACTCTGGGAAAATATGCTAAACTGTATTTTTTTTTTTACATTTTTCATTGTTATTAAGCATAAAAAAGCCAATTATTACACTTTAGATCATTGTAGTGCCACCAAACTTGTAGCACACATAGATAACCTCATCTAGTTCTGACTGCAACTCTTACTTTGGGAAAATGTGCTAAACTCTATTTTTTTCTTTTTTTTAGACTTTTCATTATTATTATAAGCATAAAAAAGCCAATTATTACACTTTAGATCATTGCAGTGCCACCAAACTTGTAGCACAGCACAGAATGCAGGCTGTGGGGATCAAATCGGGTACTTGCAACCTTCTCAGAGCACAAGCGCACTGCTCTAACCACTAATATGTCAGCCTACACAGCCCCCTGGGCAGGAGCGGATCTAGAAAAATATTTATGGGGTGGCGAGGGGGGCAGGAATTTTTGAGGGGTGGCAACATATGGCATTTGTTTACACTGAATTTAATCACAGTTATCACAGTTTGGTGAGAATAACATGGACAGTAAGTGTTTCATGTGAAACAGTTCATATTAGAAATACATTGTACAATGTGATCTCACTTAATAGGAGATAGAAGAGTGATAACACTACTTCTAGAGGGGCATTATCACAGGAAAGGTATTAAGGTAAGACACAGGTGCTGAGTCGCAGATGTGTGAGATTGAATGTCAGAGAAGAAACTATAAAAAAGAAAAAGTTACCCATCAGAGATCTATGGACTGAGCTGTACTAAAGTGAGCATTACTACACAGTAGAAATAAATGGGTTAAGGCACCCAAACAAGGTACCGGACATCTATGTATTGTTTACTTTGAACACACATTTAGCCCATTTGTTCCTCAGTAACTTGACATACAGCAGTTAAGGCAACATGAAAGAGATATTTCATGCATGTAAATATGCTGTAGATAGAGCTGCTGTATCAACAAATCAACAGAAGGCAGGTACTGTATCTTACATCAAAATCTCCACAAATCTGAAAAGAAGCAACATAAAAATAAATTTTGCTTCCAGTCTGAAAAAGTACAAAACATTTTGTGAGTAGGTTCATACAGGTCATTTCTGGATAGTTTCATACTAAATATACAAAAAAAGAAACAACAACACTGCTTCATATTAAGCAGGATTTACACCAGTATCACATTTTTAACTTTTCTTTTAACACTTTTGGTTTTATTAAAGGAAATATCATATTTTCTCAGGTGTCAAAAACAAATGTAATAGCTCTGTAAAGGCTCACCAGAGAGCATAACATAAAGTTAACATGACTATAACAGTTGAATGTGGCGATTTCCATGTTGCTCAGCAAAACGCTTCACTAATGTATCTAGATCTAATGCCTTTGTGCATTTTGATTTGAGTACAACCAAACTTGATAGTCTCTTTTCTGTCATAGTTGACCGCAAATATGTCTTTATGAGCCTGAGACGTCAGGCCTAACTAACATCATAGTTAGAGAAATAACGTTCTGCAACCTGATTTTTTATCATCTCAAAATCAGAATTGCAGCTATGCTAGCAACATTGTGCTTTCATTATGATTTCATTTCTCGATAGATAGTTGATCAGTTTTTACCTGTTTCATCCCGTGTCTCCTCTCCCCTTGACCCCTGACTCCCTCGCTCGGTTTTCAAAACTAATCAGTCTCAGTCGCTCTCGCGTGATCTCATGCTGCATTCACTGCAGTCCGACATTGGAAATTAGCGGTCGTAATTCTCAAATTATCCATAATTTATAAGCCTCGCCAAGCCTACAACCAACTGGGGTGGCAGCAGGGGTGGCAAGGCTGTCATTTAGGGTGGCATTTGACACCCTATGCCACCCCAGTAGATCCACCTATGATGGTGGTCTCAACAACGTCCGCAGTAACAACACACATAGGGCGCGCCGCACATTTTGAGGGGAAAAAAAGACGTTTATTTGCTCCTTATAATCGTGATAATACGGTAATCTGTGACCTCTGCTATAGATGTACGAGTTGGGCCTGTTTTTTTTCTTACAGTGTAGTTTCATTTAGTGGTACTAGCAGTATGTGCTCTCTGTTATCCTCTGACATGGGAGTTAGTGCGGAGCTCATCTGCTTGGCTTTCTTTCCTGGACAGGGCCACATGTGATGCTAGTTAACACTTAGCCTTGAATATCTATTTCTATCTCTTTGAAGTCCAGTTGGTCTCGGCAGAAGGCCGCTCCCATTGAGCGTGTTTCTGCTGGAGGGCTTTTCCTATTAAATGGGAGTTTCTCTGCTGCAGATGCATACAGGTGCTGGTCATAAAATTAGAATATCATGAAAAAGTAGATTGATTTCAGTAATTCCATTTAAAAAGTGAAACTTGTATATTATATTCATACATTACATACAAACTCATATATTTCAGATGTTTATTTTGTTTAATTTTGATGATTACAAATGACAACAAATGAAAATCTCAAATTCATCATATCAGAAAATTAGAATATTGTGAAAAGGTTCAAAATTGATGGCCCCTGGTGCCACACTCTAATCAGCTAATTAACTCAAACCACCTGCAAAAGCCTTTAAATGGTCTTTCAGTCTAGTTCTATAGGCTACACAATCATGGGGAAGACTGCTGACTTGACAGTTGTCCAAAAGACGACCATCGACACCTTGCACAAGGAGGGCAAGACACAAAAGGTCATCGCTAAAGAGGCTGGCTGTTCACAGAGCTCAGTGTCCAAGCACATTAATAGAGAGGCGAAGGGAAGGAAAAGATGTGGTCGAAAAAAGTGTACAAGCAAGAGAGATAACCGCACCCTGGAGAGGATTGTGAAACAAAACCCATTCAAAAATGTGGGGGAGATTCACAAAGAGTGGACTGCAGCTGGAGTGAGTGCTTCAAGAACCACCACACACAGACGTATGAAAGACATGGGTTTCTGCTGTCGCATTCCTTGTGTCAAGCCACTCTTGAACCACAGACAGCGTCAGAAGCGTCTTGCCTGGGCTAAAGAGAAACAGGACTGGACTGCTGGTGAGTGGTCCAAAGTCATGTTCTCTGATGAAAGTAAATTTTGCATTTCCTTTGGAAATCAAGGTCCCAGAATCTGGAGGAAAAGAAGAGAGGCACTTCATCCACGTTGCTTGAAGTCCAGTGTAAAGTTTCCACAGTCAGTGATGGTTTGGGGTGCCATGTCATCTGCTGGTGTTGGTCCATTGTGTTTTCTGAGGTCCAGGGTCAACGCAGCCACATACCAGGAAGTTTTAGAGCACTTCATGCTTCCTGCAGCTGACCAACTTTTTGGAGATGCAGATTTAATTTTCCAACAGGACTTGGCACCTGCACACAGTGCCAAAGCTACCAGTATCTGGTTGAAGGACCATGGTTTCCCTGTTCTTAATTGGCCAGCAAACTCTCCTGACCTTAACCCCATAGAAAATCTATGGGGTATTGTGAAGAAGAAGATGCAATACACCAGACCCAACAATTCAGAAGAGCTAAAAGCCACTATTAGAGCAACCTGGGCTATCATAACACCTGAGCAGTGCCACAGACTGATCGACTCCATGCCACGCCGCATTGCTGCAGTAATACAGGCCAAAGGAGGCCCAACTAAATACTGAGTGCTGTACATGCTCATACTTTTCATGTTCATACTTTTCAGTTGGCCAACATTTCTATAAATCCTTTGTTTTTATTGGTCTTCAGTAATATTCTAATTTTCTGATATGATGAATTTGAGATTTTCATTTGTTGTCATTTGTAATCATCAAAATTAAACAAAATAAACATCTGAAATATATGAGTTTGTATGTAATGTATGAATATAATATACAAGTTTCACTTTTTAAATGGAATTACTGAAATCAATCTACTTTTTCATGATATTCTAATTTTATGACCAGCACCTGTACTTGTTGTGAGGAATTGTTGCCTAGTTTTAGGAGTCCATGCAATCAGCTGGATGTCTTAAGATAGAAAACTTTGAACCATTCTGACTATATGATCTAGTTGAATTGTCTCTGTAAAGTGCCTTGAGATGACATGTGTTGGTCATTTACGCTTTATAAATAGACTTAATTTAATGGTATGGTCAGAAAGCCTGACAGAGAGGCACAAGAGACAGGGATATGAACTTATTATACTGCATTCCTGTTATTCTGGTTGGGTCTTTGCTAGATCTTGGAGTTCTTCCAACTTGTTTCCTTAAGGTCTTATGTTGCCCATGAGAATTAGTGGAGGAGATGGCTTAAATTTCCTCCTCCCCCCTTTTCTCTTTGCTCCTGCTGTACATCCTCTGACCCCCCTGTTCAGCTGAACTGGGATTTGCAGAAGTAGTTGTTTAGCTTTTCAGATATTGATGCGCTGCTCCCAAAAGATAAGAAGGGCCTGTGCTCAGCAAAGAAGAAACATTAATATGAGCTCAAGTACTTCTCTAAAATTGGAATTGTATTTTATTTTGTTGTTGGTTTTAAGAGGGTTTATGTCAGTTACTTAAGATTAGGCCGTATCTTTCATGCTGTAGATATTCCCTAGAAATTCCAGACCGACGTTGCAGAAGCATACCAGCAAAACTGGTTCATGACCAGACCCAAGCGACATTTGATGGGTGCGGTTGCAGGAGTCTAATCTGCCCTTTAGACGTTCATAGCTCTGCTTCAACAGCACCATTCGGTCTCAAACACCTTACGAGAACAGAATTAATTTCAAGTATGTTGGATTTTCTCCTGACCTTATGATTCCTGATGAGGAGGTGGTCATGAGAGGCTAATTGCCCCATGCATACTACATGATGGGGAATGCATAATGAGGCTAATACACGCCCCAATCTAAAAAATGTTTGCATGACTAGAGAATCGGGCGAAAAGGGCAGAAACCCGTACAGTGCATGCCCACCTTTATCCTCTGACATGGGAGTTGGCGCGCAGCTCGTTTGCCCGGCTGTCTGTTTCCTAGACCAGGTCGCCTTTTACAGTTGTCTTTTGTATCTCTGCTTCTTTCTCCTTGAACCCCAGTCGGCCTCAGCAGATGGCCGCTCACACTGAGCCTGGTTCTGCTGGAGGTTTCTACCTGTTAAAAGGGAGTTTTACCTCTCCACTGTTGCTACATGCATTCTTAGTGTGTGAGGGATTGCCTTTGAGTCAATGACTAAATTTAATCAACTGGTTTTCCTTTGATAGAAAACTTTAAATCAATCCGACTGTATAATCTGGTGAACTGTAAAGTGCCTTAAGATAACATATGTTGGATATTGGCACTAAAATTGAATTTAATTGAGTTAAAGTTCAGCCAATGCTATATTGGGTATTTGTGCTTCTTGTAATATTTTGAAGCTGTATTATATTATATGGAGGACATTTTGCTGCTCAAAGGGTCGTGTTACCATTCTTAATTGTTTGTGAGGATTTTTCTGACTCTTTCTGATTATAACTCCAAAAAAATGTAAAAAGGCCCATAAGTACTTTGGACAAGTGGTTTGCTCTCAAATGCAAACTGAAAATATTCAGCTGTTAAAATAAATGGAAATATGTATATATTAAAGATATAGTTTCCTTTGATTTAAGAATCAAAGAGCACTTCCTGTTTACTCCACTAGGAGGTGCTAACCCATTGCTCCATAATTCCCAGTTTCTTGTCATTTCAACCCCTATAATGATATCCATCATATCAAACAATAACAATCCATCCAGTTCAGGATCCAAATCGAGCTTCATCTGCAGCAACCGACGTGAGGAGACTCTCCCTAAAGCCGTTTCTTTAAGGAGACTCCTCCAGCATTGCCCTCTGTTCAGAGAAATCAATACATGATACCAAGTAATGCTTCATTTCTCCAGACAAACTACAATGGAAGGTGGACAGAAAAAGATGCTAAATGCCATTGCACAACCAGATTATTTGAAGGACCAGCTTTTTCCTTTCTGTTGCCATCAGAGTTGGCCAGACTCCAATAATTTGACCCATTGATCTAAAACTAAAGCGGCCCTGTGCGCCCACATGGCCAGGTCTCTGAGGGAGCAGGGAGGGTGCAAAAACATTGTGTTTTGTTTTTTTCTTTTTCCCTTTTTTTTGTTTTGTTTGGGCTCTATCCCCAGCTCTTTCAGGGGGCACAAAGAAAGCGCTGCACTCAGCAGGGTCATGTGGGCGAGGGCCGGGGGTTAGACTATAGGCAGCGATTAGGGCCTCTAATGTGCAATGAATCCTCTTTGAATCACATGATTAAACTAATGTTGCCATCTAATGATAAAACAAGAGGGCCTGGCAGGGGGGAGCCTAAGCATACGTCTTGGTAGGTGCAGAAGAAAACTGTGAAAACACTTCTTCATGGTGCTGTGGAAAGGAAGGGGAAACCTTTTCATATTTATTATTTCCCTCTGTCATTGCAGCAATGTGCATTTTTTGTTGGTCTATTACATAAAATCCAAATAAAAAACATGAATGTTTCATAATTTCATCTATATATATAGCATAGAAAATATATCAAGGATTAACATTTTTGTAAAACGTACCTTTAACAGCAGTCACTCTGAATTTCTTTAATGTCTTCAGTATTCCATTAGATGGGTTTCTCTTGTTTATTAGTGTGCAAGTTGTCCTAAATGTACTTCAGCATCTTTACAAAGGAAGAGCCAAACACGTTTTAAAAGTTTTACTCAAAAAAAGAAAATCAGTTTAAAGAACCAGAATGACTTCAGACACGAAGACTTTAGCCTGTATCCAGCTCCTGAATTGACCTGACTTTCTTCGTTTCAAGAGTGCATCTGATTTACTTTCTTGAACTGCATGTGTACAGATTGTTACAGAGACATTTCAACCTATAAAATCTATAAAATGCTATAAAATCATAGCAGCCAGAAAACATCAATACAGAGAAGAAAATGCAAAAACATAAATGCCTGTTTTCTTCAAAGGTCCAGATTTTGTGCCATTTTAAATAAAAATCTCTTTGCAAAGAAGAAGTCATAGTGCATTATGGGTAATGTGTCCATACCTGTACCTGATCTGTGTGTGTCCCCACTTTGCTCACCTCCCCGCCCAAAAATTTATTATTCTGATTGCCTGTCAGCCCCACCCTTCCTGTGTGAGCAGACAGTCAAAACAAGCCTCCCCATATGAGTGTGGACAACTGCTGCAACATTACATCATTTAAAGGCATTAAGAGGGGCAACAAAATATATACCGGCCACTTTAAAGGATTAACTTTTCCATCTGTAAAGTAAAAAATAAAAAAGATGACTGACAGTTTACCTGCTTCATACCAGAGAGATGTCACACTTTTATTGACTGCTGCTCAGTCTTGCTTCTTCTAGCTATTCTTACAGGATATTTGAAATCCAATCCATTTGATTCTCTTCTCGGAGGAGTTGCGTAGTTTTATAAGATAAATGTAAATACCTAATCTTAACAAATAGTCAGGTATTAATGAGGGTTTTGTCCCTATTCTATCTGGGACACTTTCATCCATTCACCCCTTTACCTTCCTCTCAGAAAATAATATGAGAGGAACGCTTATTTTTATTTTTTACTTAGGCGTAAATCTTTACCTTCTGATTATAGCTCTTTAATTACCTTCAAGCATCTTTGAATTACGGTTGCATTAATAAATATAAAAATGCATTAAGTTGGCTGTGTAAAGGGAATAAAATTTAACACATTTTATGAAAAATAAAAAAAAATGCTATTTTTGGGGGGATAAAATTGTGAATATGTTTGTCATTCTATTCACATTCTTTAATGGTAGATACATTTAAAGGCATGTGTTATAAAAACATTAATAAAATTAGAATATTCTTTAAATGTTAGACCAACAAACTTTAAAGTGTTTTACTGGACTTTTATGCAATAAAATAGAACAAATGGATTATATTTGTGATGCACATCTTTTATTATCTATTGTGTTTTTGTTACGTTTCTCTGACATGGGAGCTGGCTCGGAGCTCGTCTGCCTGTGTGTGTTTCCTGGACGGGGCCGCCTTTTACAGCTGCTTTTTGTATCTCTGCTTCTTTCTCCTTGAACCCCAGTCGGCCTCAGCAGACGGCCGCTCACACTGAGCCTGGTTCTGCTGGAGATTTCTTCCTGTTAAAAGGGAGTTTTTCCTCTCCACTGTCGCTACAAGCATGTTTAGTGTGAGGGATTGCATTTGAGTCAATGAGTCGATGCAATCAACTGGTTTTCCTTAGATAGAAAACTTTGAATCAATTTGATTGGATGATCTGGTGAACTGTAAAGTGCCTTGAGATGACATGTTTTGTGAATTGGTGTTATAAAAATAAACTGAATTGAATTGAATTAATAAAGGTGTGAATCCATACTGGGAGAACCCCCATTAACAGCTAGAGGTCTTTTCTGCACAGATGTGGCACATGTAGAGGCGAAGACTTCTGTACACTCTTCTTTGTAAGAATAGCTTGAGTGAATATTCTATTCAAGCCTTGCCACAAATTCTCAAACGGATTTAGGGTCTGGACTTTGACTAGGCCACATGAACTGTCTTTGATCTGACTACCTGGATCTATTTAGGATACTTGGACTTCTATCCAAGTCCTGAGTTTCCTATTAACACAGGTCAGCTTAAAGTGCTTAGGTTAGTAGTTAACCTCTGTGCTACTTTATAGGTTCAATAACATTAAATCCCAATAAAATAAATTTAAGCCTGTGGTTTAAACACAACAAAGTCAGAATTTAAAGTGAGTTAAATACTTTTTGAAGGCTGTTTTTCAATTTGATAAAAAGAAAATGTATCAGAGACATTGGAATATTTTGTGCCAACTCCAAAAAGTATCTGTCAAACAAATGGTTGTCTTTTTATGAGCCAGAGGTCAGGCCTCCTAGAAACAAACTCATCACACTCCTGAAATACATAAAGAGGGCCTGAGGTATTTGTGGTGTGGACTGAGTGTGAATTTGTTAGGTGATTAAAGGCTAAATTTAGCCTCAGAGCTGCAGCTTGGTGAGTCAGTGGCAGTCATTTGCTTTCTCTACAAGTTCTCTCTGCAAGTTTTCCATCGCAGGGCCAAGTGGGACTTTACAGGGGATAAATACCACCCCTGACTTCAGAGCCCTGTCAGTGGTTATTTGTTTTCTAAACAGTTCAACATCCTTTCTTGCATAATTTGAAAGGCAATGTGGAGTACTTTCATAACATTTGGTGTTATTCTATATCTAATCATAGAATCTGCACATTTTATTTTGAAAGACAAAAAAAAGTCTGGCTATTAGAATCTAATCTTATTGAAATGAATTACTTGCCAGCTGTGAGACATGATGTTGGTAGCATCATGCTCTGGGGAAATATCAACGGCCGCACATAAATCCAGTTTAAAATTGATGGCCAGATGTGAATGTTTCCAAATATCCTGTCAGTTTTTTCTTACGTTGTTTATAAGGAAATCACCTGGAAGTTAAAACCTTTTCAAGTTGCAAAACTGTGAATGAAATACCCACAAAAACCTGCAGCTGTAACTCCAACTAAAGGGGGTTTGATGTAAATATTGACTCATGGGATAAGGGTATTAATGCATGCCACACATTCATCTTACATTTATGAGCTGCAACATCAAACTCAGATTAATCTCTACCACAGAGATCAGTGGTAGAGATCGACTGTTACAGGGTTTTTATCCAATATGTGCTGCAGGGTTCTTGGGCTCGACTCTTGAAGCTGATTTTTTTTTTCTTTGCCATCTGCAAGATCGAAATGACATAATGGAAACAAATGTGGCGCAAGTCTTAAGTTAAAGAAACATTTAAAAATTTCCCAAAAAAACAACAATGAAATGTCTAATGAAGGGAGCGGTGGTGAATGTACTTCAAGTATTTCAAGGCATGGCTGCTGAAAGCACCAATGGTAAACGCATGCATGAATCAGCCGATGCAAATACAAGAAAAACTGTATGGTATCAGGATATCTTTACTCACAGGTTTAATGTGATGAAGTTGAAAAAGTTTCAAAAAGGAAGGAAATGCTGTCCACAAGGGAAAAAAAGTACATATATTTAAATATACTACATACTGTATACAGTACAAAAAACCCCCCAACAAAAACAAAGAAGGGGCTCTAGGTAAGCATTGATATATAAAAAAAAAAAATTAAGATCGAGTAAAATCTAAGCTTTAGATCAGACTAAAACGAAAAGATACATGTTCATAATGATGAGGCATTACAGCTGACTGGATCCAGTCATTGACTTTGCAGGGTTCACTCCTCCTGGGTCAGCATGCAGAGGACAGACATTCACTTGTATTGATTCTAAAGAAATCCCTGACAACGGGTATGCATGTAGGGACAGTAGAAAGAAAACACTCCCTTTAACAGGAAAAAACCTCCAGCAGAACCAGAACTTTGCTTTGTGTGAGCAATCTACTGCCAAGGCTGATTGGGAGACAGAGGCAACCATACAAAAAGAACATAGACGCACTGATCTGTAGAAACTTCTTATGTCAGAAAAGTTAATGAGAAACTGCCTCCATTGGTGGCTCTGTCTAGGAAAGAAACAGTTAAACAGCTATGGGTCAATATTTGTGTTAAAGAGATGAAAGAGAGAACTTACACTTGGTCACAGTAAAAGCTTACAGCTATGTCTAGGATTCTCATCTGATATTTAAGATGCTAAAGGCAGAAGCCCAGCTGATTTTTCTCTCCAGGATGATGTCACAGCCTAATGGGACCCGACCAGATGAGGCTTCTGTGATGGAAAAACGGAGAGAACAGAAAGCTATGGATCAAAATAAGAAATACTGCATAATAGGAGAATGGAGATGGAATGAAGCAGAATGATTAAAAGTTTTCTCCATGTCCTCCTGCAGTCTAGGCCTATAGCAGCATTGAGATAAGTGTTGCACCCATGCCATTTTTTGGCCCTGATACCGATACCCGATACCTGGCTGGGCAGTATTGGCCGATACCAATACCATACCACTACCATCTCTTAGAAATTGATGTATGTGTTTATATATGTACAACTGCATACCACTTCTATGTAAAATAATTGTCATCATGGCTTTGTCAAGCTGCTGCCTACCTTTGTGAAGCAGGAAAAAGACTAATACAAAGAGAATCCAGTAGAACTTTTTACTGCCTACCTGGAATGGGTGACAATAGTTGAATAAACTTTTGGCTCTCAAAATGGTATCAGTGCTCTATTTGTTGGTACTCGCCGATACCTATACCAGCATTTTAGTGCTGGATCGGGGCCCCGCCCAATACTGGTATCGGTGCAACACTAATTGGGATAGTTCAGGATAAGCTGAGCCACTCTAACTACACGCTTTATCTAAAAGGGGAGATTAGAGCCTTGCCTAAAAGGTAGATAGGATGTCTGACTCAGAGACTAAACCTGGTAGTTGGTTCCACAGGAGAGGAGTCTGATAACTAAAAGATCTGCCTCCCATTCTACTTTTAGAAATTCTAGGAACCACTAGTAAACCTGCAGATTGATAGTCAGGTGCTCTGTTAGGAACATAAGGAAAAATCAGATCTCTGATATCTGATATAGTTTGGCTATTTAAGGCTTTATTTGTGAGAAGGAGGATTATAAATTATTTTCTAAATTTAACAGGGAGCTGATAAAGAGATAAGATAAAATAGGAGAAATGTGGTCTATTTTTTCACCTCTGTCACCCAGAGTCACCGCCAGTGACCCTGAGGCAATAAGCAGGTATAAAAAAACGAATGGATGTGGTATCACTGTGAAGTTTTCAGTGCAGGGGGCAATAACAGGGAACTGTTCTGCTGGGATACAGGCCCCTGTTGGCATCTGTCAAGAGTATACTTGCCAACACTGGGCTGAGAAAAATGGGGAGATTTTTTCATCCGTACTTTGGCCCATGCGGTAATTATTTGTCGTTGCCTTGTATTTTAATCCTGATGAAGGAACCTTATTCTGAAATTTGTTTTTCTTTGAAATACCATTAATGATTTTTAAGGACAATGAAAAGAAAAGCAGTTTTAATTATTGAAATAATCACCAGAAGGCTAAGTACCTAATAGGCAGTTACAATGCAGTGCATTTAGTATGTAGGACAAATTAAAAAGTGTGTCATCCAGGTCATAGCCATTCCAAAAACAGAGTTAAAAACAAACCACTGGACAAGTTTGAAGATGTTCCCCCTTGCCATCCAGAAATATTTTCTCGATTCAAAATGTCTTGAGCACTTTTAGAGGAATACCTTCAAACTAATGGTTAAGTTAGATATGTGGAGGACAAAATTTTCAAAATCCAGCTGAGAGAAGTGGAAGCTTTCACAAGACACACCAACTTTTGGACCACAACATCAAGTTCACCAGAGAGACTGCCAAGAACAACAAGCTACCTTTTCTGGACTGTTGGGTGAGCATGGAAGGGGATGGAAACCTTAACATTGAAGTCTAAAGGAAATCCTCTCATACAGACCAAAACCGTTTTGAGTCACACCACCCACTGGAACACAAACTTTCAGTCATCAGAACCTTACACCACTGGGCCGAGCATGTCCCTATTAAAACAGAAGAAAAGCATAAAGAAGAGAAACTAATCAAAGATGCTCTCCATGTGAATATCCAAACGGGGCATAGTTTAAATCACCAAAGAAATACAAAAGACACGCAGCAGAGCATAACGGTGAGAAGACTAAACGCTAAAACATCGCCATCCCATATGTTGCTGGAATCTCTGAGAAACTCGAGAATTTTCCCTAAACACAAAATCCCAGTACAGTTCAAACCAGACAAGACCATTAAACAGAGACTATTGCATTCTAAAGACACATAATCTATGATATTTATCCTAACAATCCCCAGACATAATATGATCAGAGTGGTGTATGCAGTTCAGTGCAGTGAGGAATGCTCTGATCTTTATATTGGAGAAACCAAACAGATGCATGGCTCAGCACAGGAGAGCGTCCTCCTCCAGACAAGACGCTGCTGTCCACCTTCACATTATTTACAAAAGATGCTCATTTGAAGACCAGAATGTTCACATTTTGGACAGAGAAGACAGATGGTTTGAAAGAGGTGTGAAGGAAGCCATTTATTTTAAGAAAGAAAAACCAACCATAGACAGAGGGGGTGGACTCATGTTCCAGCTCCCAATACCTACAATGCAGCGATATAGTTGATTCTTTCCCACTATCATCAGAGCCCTCATCGCCATGCAGGGGTCAAAACATCCAGGGCAATAATGACCCTAACAACTCCCCATTACAGAGGCGTGGACCAATTTTGGGTTATTTTGCAGGCCAACAATGACTTCAATTGGCATGTTTTCTAAGACATTTTAAGGCTTTTGTTGGGCTACTCTTTAAGCCTATAAACTACTCCAGACATTTTGAATTGAGAAAGCTTCCTGGATGGGAAGCGAAACGTCTTCAAACTTGGAAAACAAAGTCCAGTAGTTTGTTTTTAACTCTTTTTTTTTGGAATGTGTACCAATGACAGTAAAACTAAAACTGCCAACAACAACAGCGACTATTTCGTCTTCTTTGTCTCCAGGCTGTACAGGTAGGGTTTCCAGATACCCTGACATAGACTCCACAAGTTTATATTATTCCTTCACTGAAAATTTGGGACATTAGCGGGAAAAATTACTATTCAGAAGCTCGGCGGGAGAGAAAATAAAAATCAGGAGTGTTGGCAGGTACGCTAGAAGGGTCGATCCGCACAGCTTCCACTCTGGCTTCCTGAGCAAAACATTTAAACCCACACTGCTCCCTGGGTGCTGCACAATGGCAGCCCACTGCTCCCCAAGGGGATGGGTCAAATGCAGAGAGTGAATTTCCCCATTGTGGTTAAATAAAGGGATTTATATTACATTAAAAGATTAGGATAATTCTTTTTTTTATGTACTTTTATTCTGTTGTTTTTATGTGATCTTGACCATGAGTTTGTCCACTCTACACTTAATCTAGACAAAACAGATGTGTAAACATATGTCTTAATTTATTTATTATAAGGGCTTTTTTTCCTGTTGGTACAGTGCAGACATACTTTAAACTCTGCTTTTGGCCACCCCTCAGTATATATGCCCTGCACCTTTTTAATGGGTAAAAACCTCATTTATTATTTGTTTTTATTATTCCTCTGTATTGGGGACCAGTTCTTGTCTTTTTTGAGTCGTTTACACTTACTTTTTTTCCCTTTTTTGTTTTTGAAGTGTTCAGATGTTTGTAACTTCCTCCCATATTCCCACCAAATGCTCAGTAGATGATCCCTGCTTTCCTTTTGCTTATGAAATGGTTATCATTGTTTGCTGCTGTTTGTTCAGCTGCGAACAGTGACGTCCTCTGTTCTGTATCCGCCTGTTTGGGGAATAGCTTCCTGCTGCAGCACTTTGGTGTATTCAAATTATTTTGTAACACGGTTTCCCTACTTCAACAGTTGGATTTTTGTTATTTGTTACAAAGGAATATGACAAAACATGGTCAGTGTTTTGAAAAATAGTTTACCCAAATTTTAAGAATCATATAATTTCATTACATAAAAAAATTCCCATTTACCTTTTCTTAGATAATTGTAACACTAACTTATGAAATAAATGAAGCATGTCATTAATATGATATGGCTTATTTATTTAAAATACATATATTTATGTGATTTATGTATTTAGAATGAATTAAGTTCACTTACCTGAAATGTATACTAATTACTTTATCTATTTGCACATACATAAAGTTTTTGCTGTTTGACTTGCATAATAATCATGTCACCTTTATGCAAGTCAAACAACTAAACTGCATGTATATGTAAATATACATAGTATACATGTATAAACATAAGTATACATTATTTCAAAATTTATTTGAAATAAATACACCTAGTATTAATTTTGAGTAAGTATACTTTATTAATTCTAAATACATACACTTAAATATTATTTATTTCGATATGGTCTGTTTTAGAATTAACTAAAACAAAGTAAATGGAAATTTATGATGTAATAAATTTACATAAGGCTGAACATTTGGTAGATATATTTCTGTGAGTGCAGTTAAATAAAACCTAGTTTATAAAATCAAATTCAGTTTGAATAATGACACAGCATTTTTGTGAACTTTTCATATAGTTTGCGCTAACCTAAATTTAGTCTTATTATGATGAGACTATGTGCTGAAAGCTGGAGATGAACTATATTGTCTGTTTCATTCCTATCATGTCTTGGACAGAGTTGTAAACTTTGCTCATATAGACGTCGTAGAAGTTTGGCTGTCAGGTGTGACACGCACACCCGTCGTGTTTTAATCATCTCTGCATGCTGTTATAAAATGAGCCTGACTCAGCATGAGATTTCAATACTCATTGGAATGCAGAGGGAGGAAAGGAGGTCAGAGGTTAAAGACAAACAAACAGGAAGTAAGGGAATTCATTTAAAAGAAAACTTTGATAATTATCATTTGATCACTTCAACTTCAAAGCCAAATAATTCAGAGGTAATTATCAATAAAGAATGCATTTAATAAAATTAACTAAATTGAAATAAGCAGCTTTTTTCTCTTTCTGCATTTGGTAACAACAATGGGAGAATAAATACCTCCCCCTAACTTCCTCTTTTTTTCCCCCCAGGGAAACCCTCAGCTGAGGACAACTTGGAGATAAAATCCCTTCGTTGAGTCCAAGCAGCGCAGAGTCCAGACTTCTGGCCAGTAGCAGAGAAACACGTTAAATAGTCAAAAAAAAAAAAAAAAAGAAAACCTTTTGCCTGTTCTATAGTTTAGTTTTTGTGCTTTTAACAGCTTTATTCTTAGATATAATATAATAATCTCTTTTGTCTGTATTTGCTGTCTGACCAAAATCTGGATTTGAGCCTTTTTGCGAGAATTGCGTTCAGATTCTAGTTGCATACACGAAAACATGAATATACATAACAAATATAAAAAGACACCTTTATTTCTTTATTTCTATTATCTGACATCAAATCAATAGAAATGTTACAATCTAATAAAGGCATTATATCTGTATCCAGTTTAACATTCCAGTAATTTAGTGGAAATATAATATTTCCAACTCTAAAATGATCTATCTACATTCTCCCTCTTGGTAGATAAACCTCCCGGGTAGTGCTAGCATGTTTTCTATCTGTCTTGATATGAATTGTTGATTAGTTACAAATTTCACTGCAAGTTCTGTAATAACTAACTTGAAGTAGTTAGTAACTTGAAAAATAATTGCCAACAAAATATTATTATATATATATTATAAACTAGGTAGGCCTTTCCAGTACAGCTTACTGGTCTTAACCCTTTATAGAGCAGGGAAATACTTTGAAAATCAAAATTTCAAGCCAATATTGTTATTGGAATCCAGGACAAGACCTTATTACCTTTGTAACGTAAAAAAAATATGGATATTTTGATGGAAAAAAAGGAATGTTAATGTAATTAAAACCATGCCCGGATATATTAAGAAAAATAACAAAGTGCTTCTATAAGAAATTAATGAAAAACACTGAGAGTAAAAGTAACACATTTTTTTGGTACAACATAACCTTAGAGGCATTAATGTTGATACTGGCACTTACATTTTGTAGTTTATAAACTTAAATATAATTGTTAACTAGGCTTATTATCTTTACTTTTCAACTTGTAACTTTTTTCTTGACTTGTTAACTTTTTTCCAACTTAATTTATAGTAGGTAATATATTATTCAAAGGCTCTTATTGGTGAAATGCCAAAATCAGCTGTACAGCCATGTAGCAGTATCTTTGCTGAATGGCTGGATATAGATCTTGTGCTTCAAGACCTCACTGAGGGACGGGGGGATGCCATTTGTAACGGGTATGCAAGTGATCAAAAACGGTAACTTGCCCTACAAAGTGTTAAGTCTTAGTTGAAGGACAGCAATTTTTTTGTGTCCCATCATATCAAGTATGGCGAAACATGGAGGGTTCCCCAAGGATCCATCTTAGGACCCCTCCTATTCAAAATCTACATGCTATCTTTACTAATATCTATGCAGATGATACACGGCTCTACATTCCAATGTCATTATGTGTCTGTGGACCCATCTAAATCTAGATAAATGCATGGGGAAAAAAATCAATGCAAGGATGAATCAAACTGCCTTTAACTGAATAAGGGCAAAGCTGAAGAAATATTTTACTGGCCAAAGGGGACATGATGGAATCAACAGAAACTCCTGATCAGACTCAAAATCTAGGCTTAGTGATGGACTCAGGCTGGAGTCTTCAAGAGCACATAATTAGAGTAAAATTTTGCTTTCTATTACATGAATAAGATTTTCAGAATAGAATTGATTAATGCAGGGGTGTCTTCATGGGTCTTATTAGAAAGACAAACAGACAGCTGCAGCTGATCTTGAATGCTGCTGCCAACGTCCTCAGTAAAACTAAGAAAATGGAGCACATCATCCCAGTGCTGAAATCATTACACTGGCTCCTCGTTTCTTAGAGAATAGAATTTAAAATAACTCTTTGAGTGTATAAATCACCGAATGAACAATACATTACAGACCCCTCAGTTCTACCCTGCATATCCAGACTCAAACATGGAGAAGTAACTTTTAGGTCGTTCGCTCCAATCATCAGGAACAAACTCCCAGAAGATTGTAAAGATGCTGAAAACCCGATGCTTTAAATCCAGATTAAAAAACAAACCGATATTTTCAGTTCTAAATAAAATGTAACCAGGCGATCTCACATATATGTTAGTCATCTTTATTCGCTGGTTTTCATCACAGTCGAAAACTTTTTTAACTTCTCTCTTTATTTTGCAGATCTTAATCTTTTTTTTACTAGCCTATTTATAGTGCTCTTTTTTATTGTGTTTTCTATGTAAATGAATCATTCATTTTAGTGTGTGGTCCTGTTTTTATATTTGCTGTTATTATGCTAATTTTTCTGGTTGTTACTTCCTGTTTTCTTTTTCATGGAAAAAACACTTTGAATTGTTTTCTTATTGAAATGTGATTAACATGCAAAATTGCTGTACTCTGCTCCATTGACTTGATGCTATCTCTGCAGCTCTCTGTACAAATTTGTTTTGTTTTTTTAGCAAATTTAATTACTAAACATACTGACCTTTTGTCTTCCCTGTTTTGTGTACCTGAAAAAAAATACTTGTTTTGTGACAGTTTAAAAAAATGTTGTCTTATCTCAATCTTTCAGTTATGATGTTCAGAAAAAATGGCTAAAATTACCATTTGTTCCTTCCTAAGGGATGTATTTTAAGTTAAAATCTGAATGAAACAGGTTTAGTTCTTTGATCAGGCCTACATTAACAGTTATTAAAAAAATGATTATTTTCAGAAGGCTGGATTTATTCACTGAGGATAACTGTATTTTAGGTCAGTTTAAGTGTGTCCCCTGAAATTAGGCTTCACGTTTTTATGCAGCAGGAGGAAACTGGAGCATCCGGTGAAGAGCTGAACAGGAACAAGAACAGGAAACAAGAGGAAATGTTCCAACAAGCGAACTCACTACGAGCCAGCAACCACTCAGACGCTCCAACTCATATCTATGGTGGGTTTACATGTGATCTGTTTGAATTAAACCGGTTTTCTTGTGATCAAATGCTGCACTGGAGTCTCAGTTAGTGTTTGCTTTTCAAGCTTCAGTCACGTCTACAGCTTTGTGTTTCTGCAAATGGAGATTTTTTTGTTTGATAAAGCATGATTGAAAACTAAAACAGTGAATATGGTACAAAAAATTTATTTAGTAACAGTTTGTAAACATTTGAGGTAAATTAACATTTACATCAACTTGTTCTTACAGTAGAATCATTCATACAACAAGGCACTTCTCTTGTTTAAGACAGCATTGAAAACAGATTGCTGCTGTGAGCATCGTGAGATGGTTCCTGTTCCCTGATGAGCCAGAGACATCATGCTCCACATGAAACGTGCTAAGAGTGGAGAGAACTTCAAGGAATCACAGGGACAACGCTCTTTGAACCCAGCTTCCTGTCAGTGCCTGCAGGGTTAGGGAAGGGCCAGCTACCCATTCTCTGAATGAGCAGAGCTGTCTGATATGACGTCCAACCAGGGTCCCGATGGGGTTTGTGGGAACCCATTAACTAAACAAACAGGAAAATGTTTCAGCTGGGGGGGTGGGGTGAGGGGTTCTCCTTTTTCAATGTCCAAACACTTTAATGCGTGAGATGAATAAACCTCTTTTTTTTTTTTTTTTTTTTTTATAAATAAACATTCCTTCTTCTGTTAATATTTGTGTTTTTAAGACTTTCAACTTCATGATCAGCAATCCTTTCACCACAATTTTCCTCTCTACCAGTAATACTATAACTGAAAAGGAATCTGCTAAATGTGCAAGTACCAATTGCTAAAATGTAAACTTTAAGAATATAAATAATGATTAAAGTAGAAGATCACTTCCTGGTGTCTTTAACTGGATCTGTGAACGGCCAAAGGCTGGTTTTGGTTTAGTGTTTTATCTTTGCATAGTTTCCTGTGTTCACAGCAAGTGGCATTGTAGTAATTGAAACACATTAAAGCATCGATCTTATACCTATAAGGTATACTATATTCACATTATACAGTAACAGGATTTAAAAGCATCTCCACTGTAATTAAATCTGAAAATTGTCCACTTCATCCTTTTCCTACTCCCGTCTCCTCATCTGATGATAGCTGTGCTGCCGATACACAACATACTGTCTTTAAAATATTATTAAAAGGAAGGTCTTTGTGATAAGTAACGTTCTGATGAAAGGTTATTTCCAGGAGTAGATGACTTTCTATGTCTCCCTATGTAGAATTAAAATTTATTAGTTTGTCCTGGAGGCTGAAACTAATGCCGAATAACGATGCACACATTCACATTTTCTCACTTTCGATACTTCAATTTAGAGAAGTGCAGAACCCAATACTTTTCTGGCACCAGAGTAATGTCTGCTGTTACAGAGAAGTCAAAGGTTAAGATTAGTATAAAATTAGAAAGGAAGCAATAAAAAATCATTTTAACCGGATGAACTACATCCTGAATACAAAACTGTATTTATTAAATCAAAGCTAAGGCCCAAAAAGGGGTAAATTTTCCTGATGTTTAAGAGAATTAAACCAAAATTAGTCTTTTTTTTTAATAAAGAATTTGAATAAATACAGCAGTCCCTAACCATCAGGTCAATTTTTTTAGATACCTGATGTTGAATTTTCTGCAGATTGAGGACCAATAATAACATTAATATCAGATCGGGGAATCTGTAATCTCACAAAATATGGTAAATATCATATTGGTGTTTGCAAATAGCTTTTAAAAGCTTTAAACCATTGTCACGTCCACCAACACCAACTCAGGAAATGAAAGCAGGAGGCGGTGCATCACCAATAATCTTCCCATGTAAAACTTGAACCAAGAGGATAAGTCATCGAGAGTTCACAGTCAGTCTAACCATCTCTTCTCTTTTACTTCAGGCTGGTTCACAGATTTTAAAATTGTCGTGTTTGAAAATATTTTAGTGCCCTCTCTTTCTTTCTACGTGGAAAAAGCCAGTTGCTCAGGCTTCTTTGAATTGAACACGGTTGACTAGGTGGACACCCAACAAAACCGGATATCAGCCCAAGACAAACCAACGTGTTGGATTTCCCCCATAGTTTATTGGAGGGATCAAAAGTTCTATCAAGCAGAACTGATCACTCTAAATTCACCACAGACAGCAGGATTAACTCCATGATTTTTGGTCCCGAGAGGCTCCAGATATCAGGGGCTCTCAGAAGAGGAAGATCGTGCGGAAATCGGCACAATTCTCTTGCCACGTGAACCAGCTTATCTATAACAGACACATACTACGTCTATTTAAATTCTCAATAGCTATTTTTAAATGGACACAATCAGATTGAAGTCCTGATCAGATAGAAAATGTTTCATGTAAACATTTCAGACTGAATATTCTAATTCGATTTGGATCGAAAAGAAATGTCATTACGGTTAAGAGGTGTTTTTTTTTCAGATCGCCATTCCGATTGCCGTCTATTGTTCACTTGAGATTCACAACACATGTGAATCTCAAGGCACTTTACAGAGACAATTCAACCAGATCATACATTCAGATTGATTCAAAGTTTTCTATCTAAGGAAAACCATTTATTTGTATCGACTCATTGACTCCAATGCAATCCCTCACACCAAGAATGCTGGTAGTGACAGTGGAGAGGAAAAATTCCCTTTTAACAGGAAGAAACCTTCAGCAGAACCAGGCCCAGTGTGTGCGGCCATCTGCTGAGGCCGACTGGTGTTCAAGGCGACACTGGCTCCAGGTTCTCCTTGGTGGAGAAGATGGCTCTAAATGTAATGTGGGGATGAACCTGCCATCCTGCCTCTACAACTTTAGCAAACTAGTGTTAGCATAAGCTAAGCCTAAACTTAAAGGTATAGTGGAGGATGTTCTTTTTCCGGGTGGATTATCAAAAAGAGTGGTCCTCCTAATTTTTAATCATTCTGGTGATATGTTTACCTAAGGCCGTCCTAGGTGCTCTTCCCAATTTTCAGTTACCGGTGGGAAGTCTGACATAGTGGAAAGTAAGCTTAGAAAGTAAGCTTGTATGAACGATACAAACAGCAACTTTTAAACAGAGCGTGCACGACGAGAAATGCGCTTGTGCACACTCTTGCATGCTTTTAATAGGCATCCTCTCTCCGGAGTGGGTACAGGGTTGTTTGTGTTCATTTTTTTTTTAAGTGAAGAGGGCGGGTCTTTTCAAAAATTTGCGAAAATCCTCCACTATACATTTAACTAAAAAGGTGTGGCGAGGAAGGTCCATAGTGGGAAAAAAAACACATCAATAGACACAACTGAAGAACTGCAAAAAAAAATAAATGTCCAGGTCAGGAAGAAAGACTAGCTAATGTTGAGGATGAGCAGACAAGAATTGGTTTGTTTACAAACAGTCAGCGTCTTCTTCTACTGCAAAAGCGTTTCCGGAAAATTTGATTTAATCTCATTGAAAGCTTGGTATATGTATACACATTTCATGATCGGATCACACTGGCTGAAAAAAACTTTGGTGCCAGAGTTTTTTGAGTTCAAAGCTTGCAGACTGTCACTCTGGGTCCCTGAGCAAGACCCTTAACTCCAAACTGTTCCCTGGGTGCTGCACTGCGGCAGCAAACTGCTACCCAAGGGGAGGGGTTAAATGCAGAAGTGAATTTCTCCAGTGAGAGATTAATAAATATTTTAAGTATTATTGTTATAGGGGGTTGGCAGCCTAATGGTTAGGGCATTGTGCTCGGAATCCAGAGGCTCAGAGTTCAAGCCCTACTCTCACAGACTGCCACTCTGGGTCCCAGTGGAAAGACCCTTGACCCCAAACTGCTGCCCGGGCGCTGCACAATGGCAGCCCGCTGCTCCCCAAGGGGATGGGTTAATGCAGAGAGTTCATTTCGTTACCCTGTACTTCTGAGTAAAGTACTTCGGCTTTTAGTGGCAATGGGAACAGCTCACTGACCCGTGTCAAACCGAGACAAACAAATCGGTAAGCGACAGTTGGAACATTAGACCTGGGTCGACCTGCACATTTAAGTGGTACCATTGAGTTCAAAATACGGGCGTCAACACATTGCGCCAGTCGCATCTGATATAAGATATAAACAACTCTGCTAACATTCGATTAAAAATGGCTGGTGAGAGAGATTCGGAAGGACAAAAGAACTTAACAATAAAGAACACTTACTAGGCCCTGGCTTCCCTCCATAATGCTCTCCATTGTTTACTTTCCCGATTTCTGTCTTACTGATGCCATCCTCAATGCTAACCCAGCATGATTGTTAGCAAGTTGACCCGTGTATGAAAAACCTCAGTTAACCCCCTAATTTCAGTAGGACAGAGACTATAGGAGGACGACTGGTGGTGAACCTTCATTTCCAGGTTAAACATCAGCAGTTTCTTTGTAATTAGCCACAGGATGCAAACATTACAATAGTTTTCAAAGTTCCTTTAAAAGCATTTGCATAAACATCTAAACCATTTTTAAATTGGAGTATTTTTAACAAGGTAGAAGTCTAGATTGGTCTACACTCTTTCATTCTCGGCGTTAGCTTTAGCCTCCAATGAGAGTCAATATTAATATTAAATAATGACGCCTTTAGACTTATCCATTGCAGGTAAGATGTAGGCTATACTCTTTTAAAAGAACCTTACTTAAAAGTACTAAACTGTCCCTTTTGTTTTCATACTTTACGTTCAGTAACATGTGAAATGCGGATTGGGTTTTCACTCTGGTGCTCCTGGTGTTAGGCTAAGAGTTAAATCCTAGAATAGGTTTGATGATAATTATATAAAAAAAAAGCTTTTTGAAAATGCTTTCAGCGTGAACAACCAGACAGGACAATGACAAACCACAGAGGACCATGGCAGCTCATGGGGTTACCAACCCCCTGGGTATCCCAAGAGGTGTTTGGGTATCATGACAAGCACAAGAAAAAAATAAAAAGCATTAGTGGGCAACTGCACAACAGCATTTTAAAAATGCGCAAAAAGCTGTCTTTGGTTTTTTTCTTTTTTCTCCTTTTTTTCTTTTAATCCGAGCTGTTTCCCAGTGACTACTACAGGTGGCACAGTTAATGAGTAAAGTTCAAATCAGCTTCTTAAAAAAATAGCACTTTTCAGAATAAAAATCAATAAAGAAGCATATTAATTGTTGAACAATAAAAATCTTGGCGCTTCCAAGGGTTCTGTTGTCGCTCAGGTGTGACAAAAAGGTAATTGTGGGTGTGTGGAATACCTTTTACCAGAACACTATATTTTAAACAAGGAGGACATTTTTATCTTCATTTTGTTGGCTGCCCTTATATCTGCTTTTCATTGTGAAGGTTTTATTTTTTTTGGCACGCAACACCTTTGTGCAACATTTCTTTGGCAGGTACCTACATTTTTCTCTCTCATCCTTTTTACAGCATAATTTGTCAGACATCGGCATAACATCATGGAAAATCATGGATTTAGGGTGAAACAAAAGCCAGTGAATCGGTGAGTTATAGGACTGTCATCTATTGTTAAAAAGATTATAAACATTTAGCTTTACGTCAACTTAAGGGTCATTTCTATAAAATACCCTAAAATAAGAAATCAATCGGACCAAAAATGCAACACATGTCACGTCATGGAGCGTTAAGCCGGTTAAAAAACTGTGAGATTAAAAAACCCTGATGGTATCGGTGCTTTTCGTGTCACCGTTCCTAGGATTTAAGGTCATTTTAATAATATCCTAGGGAAAGTGCAAGAGTGACTGTTGCTGTACAAAACTAACGCAGTTTTTTGCTGCACGCCGCTGGACAACTGGCTGAAAAAAGTATTTCCAGTTTCTTAAAACTTAGATGGTAATGGTGTAGAAACCAAAGTAGCAACACCCTTCCCTCCCGTTCTAAAATGACAGCAAAGGCAAACCTGTCGAGCGGCAGACCTGAGCAGGTCGACAAACTGATAGAAAACATGAACACAGAGGACTATCTCATAAAGGAATCTCATACTGGTCTGTGCCTTGTCAGTATGCTACCATTTTATATCTTATATGAGGAAAAATATGTAATCTAGGCTAAAAGAAAATCTAAAGAAACACCATGACGTGTCTCACCAAACCAAAACGGTTGGGAAAAATTGTCTTTTAATGACATGAAATTTTAACTTCCTCGCTTTGTTGAATTGTGTGATTAATTTTCTATGTACGGACCTAAAAAAATTAACCAACCTTTTACATCAGCAGCTCTACAACTCACCGATTGCTCTAAAAGGTTGTGGCTGAGGGCAATGATACCTGACCAAATACTCCCTCGGTCCCCTTGGTTTAAAAGCTTTTAAAAGGTTTTAGACAGCCAGATCGTTTGGCCTCGCCCTGACGTTGCTGCTCTTGCTCGCACGGCTGAGCCGCCGAGGGTCTATGCTGACCATAAGCGGGGGCTCGTGCATCTCCACCGTGGTGGTCGTGTTGCGGACCTCTTCCTGTGCGTTTCTGTCTCCCCCGCCGCTGTCTGCGTAAGAGGCGGTACCTGGGCATCTGCCGTCGGTGGTGTTGCCGTTGCTGTTATTGCTGGAAAGAAGCAGAGCAGCACCAGGCGGCATCTTCTGTTCACTCTCGTTGGCAGAAGAAGATGAGGATGGCGAAGGGGAACCCATCTCCCTAGTCTGCTGCTCAGTGGCCAGGTTGGCCCAGTTCTGCTGCGTGGCCAGCCGGTGGTTGTTGTTGTTGCTGATGTAGTATTGAGAAGGTGAAGCAGACTGCTTAAGGGAGTCCTCTCGCTGGAGGTCTTCCATCTTGTACTCCGCTGTTGAAGCCATGGTTGCTGGCCTAATAGGCGGCAGAAACGCCCTGCTGCCCGCCGTCACCTCAATGTAGTTGGGAGTGTAGCCGGATGGGGCAGTTCTGGAGGCCGAGGCCAAACACGGAGGCTCTTCAGCGCCGGCTCGCTGCAGAGACTTGCTATCAGGGGCGAACTCATTCATCATGCCCTGTTTGAGTTTCTTCCATCCGAGGTGATAGATCTCTAACAAATTCAGCAAAAGAGACACGCAAGCCACCACAAGCAAAAATATTATAAAAATTGTCTTTTCAGTGGGCCTCGATATGAAGCAGTCAACAGTGTTGGGGCACGGCCAACGTGAACATTTGTACAGGGGCCTCAGCTTGAAGCCATACAGGAAATACTGGCCCAAAATGAAACCCACTTCAAACAGGGTCTTGAAAACAATGTTGAACACGTAAGTGCGCAGCAGCGCACCCCTGATGCGGATTTTGCCATGCTCGTCTCTGATGGGTAGCTTCTCCTTCTTCCCCCCACCTCCAGCATCACCACCGTTTCTATAAAGGAGTTCCTTCTCCTCCTGTAACCTGTTGGCTTTGCGCATCTCCTCCTCCTTCTCTTTACGCTTCTCCTCCATGCGGACGATGTGCAGCACGTGGCCCAGGTAGATGAGGGTCGGTGTGGACACAAAGATGATCTGCAGCACCCAGAAGCGGATGTGGGAGATGGGGAACGCCTCGTCGTAGCAGACATTCTCGCAACCGGGCTGCTGGGTGTTACAGGTGAAGTCGGACTGCTCGTCGCCCCAGACCTCTTCAGCCGCGGCCCCGAGCACCAGGATCCTGAAGATGAAGAGGACGGTCAGCCAGACTTTGCCGATGACGGTTGAGTGCTCCTGAGCATTCTCCAGCAGCCGCCCCAGAAAACTCCAGTCGCCCATGCTTCCACGTTTCTAGCCTACAGAGAAAGTACAGGCTGGACAAATGAAAAACAAGACAGAAAGAAGAGATTTTGTCAGGTCCAAGAAAAGTTAGTGAATACTAAAACAGTGGCAAACTAAAACGTTTTTACCCTGAGCTGCGACACTGTACGTGAACACATACACCAGCCGTTGGCATAAATCCTTCTATACCATTGGATAACAATCAGAAGAGGATCAGAGCAGAAAGCTGCACCTAACCACAGCCTTTCAATACAGATGCTGGTATACTGTACAGGCCACCTGTGCGATTGAAGCCCAATTCATTGGCTTTTCTCTCTGTCTCTGTGTCAGGCCCTGTCTCTGTCTCTCACCTATTCGCTCCACTGCCCAGCAGGCATGTGCTGAGATCAACATTATTATGTTCAAAAACAGCATTTAGCAGAGATGGGGCTCTGGGATGGCAAATACACACACATACACACATAGTGATACACGCACATTTACACATCGCACCCTCCCTCACCCCAGTCTCTGTCTGCTGTAACACAAAAAAGCTGCATGAACCACACAGGGGGGCGATCTAACTTTCACTGTATGGCTGACTTTAGAATATGAAGCATATATGTATAAAAAAGTTTTAACATCTGCCCATCTCTACACTAACACTAGTTTGAAGCATCAGGGAGTTACTTTTAAATATATTCAACTGATAAATGGAAATATACAAAAATTGTAACTTTATAAAACTTTTGAAGGCTAAAAAGGCTAAAAAGAAAGATTTTTACTGAAAACAAAAGCTAAAAATGTGCACTTTAAACACCCATGTAGTCAAGAAACCAGCTTTTTGAGATGTTTTTTATATATATATATACATATATATATATATATATATATATATATATATATATATATATATATATACATATATATATACGTATATATGTATATATATATATGTACATATATATATATACATATATATACGTATATATATATGTATATATATATATATATATATATATATATGTACATATATATGTACATATATATATACATATATATATATGTATATATATATATATATATATATATATATATATATAATTTGATATCAGCATTTACTAATTTCAGAAAATCTGTAGTAAAAGAAGCTTGAAAGAAAGAACTTACTGAGAAACTGGTGAATTAAAGGTGATAAATCCATCGACTATAAGGTTCACAATCTGACACCTGCAGGAGAAAAAACATTTGCTCAACATTAAACCATCTGACAGATTTAAGGCCTTTAAAAGTTTAACATTGTTATTGCTGTTAATATCAAAGCAAAAAATATCAGTAGATACAGGATACTGTAATAAAAGAGACACTTTGCCTGTATTTGCTGTAAACTTCCTGAAGGAGATAAACAGAGGGTTAGTTATCCTCTTTAAAAGTTGTGGTAACTTTGAAAATCAAACCTTAAATTCAGCATAAAGCTATGAAAGTTTAGTGGTATTTGTGGTATTTGAGTCTAACAGCTGAGCAGATTACAAAGCCATAGGTGCCAGACTCATAATGCAGAGTGTGCCAGAGCGCACAGACTCCCCTCAAGCGCCTCAAGCTTTGTCAGGCTTTTGTTCTTCTGTTGTTCAGTAAAACTGAGGCAGGTTCTCAGTTACCTTCAGCTTTCTTCATAATCTCCCCCTCCCTGAAAGTTTCAGCTTGTCTCATACCTTTGAAGATGCCAAAGTTACATAAGATCACATCCATCAGCTGTCAGCGGTGCCATGGTTGGGAAGCGATGGGACCTCCAGCTGAGAGCCTCCCTCAAGACTTATTTCTTTGAAAATTTCATCAACTATTTTCTTTTTTTTTTTTGGGTTGGTCGCTTCCAAGCGCACATGAACCAGCTCCTCCAGGTCGCTCTGCTCTGTTCTGGAAAACAGCCGCGCGTAACAGTGATAATAGTGATAAAGTTGCTCTTTGTTTGTTGACAGTTTTCTGAAGTCGGAGGTGTTCCGTTAAACGGAGCTGCAGCCACTTTCCACCCACGTCTGGGCCGTCACACTGTGAGACCATGCATGAGTGAATCCACAGAGTCATCCGCCTGTCCTGAATCACTCCACGCCCAGTGTCAACCTAACCTAACCCCCCACCTCATGGCTCCAAAACTGTGCGCAAAAATATTCAACCATCCACTCCAAGCTAGGCTGTAACTTAGTGATGAAAGTTGGGGGGCACTCTAAGGGTGGGGGCTGATTATTGCTTTCCTATTGTTTAGAACACAGGAGTACGGAAGAGAATTAGGGACACTGGAAAAAAAAAGTTAACTGACTTTTAAATTTTATTTCAGGTTAATATGGGAAAAAAGTCAGGATTCTGACTTTAATCTCCGAATCCTGACTTTTTTTTCTCAGGATTCTGACTTTAATCTCCGAATTCTGACTTTTTTTTCCTCAGGATTCTGACATTAAACTCAGAATTCTGACTTTAATCTCATAATTCTGACTTTTTTTTCTCAGGATTCTGACTTTAATCTCAGAATTATGACTTTAATCTCAGAATTCTGACTTTAATGTCAGAATTCTAACTTTAATCTTAGAATTTAGACTTTTTTTTTTTCAGGATTCTGACTTTAATCTCCGAATTCTGACTTTTTTTTCCTCAGGATTCTGACATTAAACTCAGAAATCTGACTCTAATCTCAGAATTCTGACTTTTTTTCTCAGGATTCTGACTTTAATCTCCGAATTCTGACTTTTTTTCTCAGGATTCTGACTTTAATCTCAGAATTCTGACTTTAATGTCAGAATTCTAACTTTAATCTTAGAATTCTGACTTTTTTTCTAAGGATTCTGACTTTAATCTTAGAATTCTGACTTTTTTTCTCAGGATTCTGACTTTAATCTCAGAATTCTGACTTTAATCTCAGAATTCTGACTTTAATGTCAGAATTCTAACTTTAATCTTAGAATTCTGACTTTTTTTCTCAGAATTCTGACTCTAATCTCAGAATTCTGACTTTTTTTCTCAGGATTCTGACTTTAATCTCAGAATTATGACTTTAATCTCAGAATTATGACTTTAATGTCAGAATTCTAACTTTAATCTTAGAATTTAGACTTTTTTTTTCAGGATTCTGACTTTAATCTCCGAATTCTGACTTTTTTTCCCTCAGGATTCTGACATTAAACTCAGAATTCTGACTTTAATCTCAGAATTCTGACTTTTTTTCTCAGGATTCTGACTTTAATCTTAGAATTCTGACTTTTTTTCTCAGGATTCTGACTTTAATCTCAGAATTCTGACTTTAATCTCAGAATTCTGACTTTAATGTCAGAATTCTAACTTTAATCTTAGAATTCTGACTTTTTTTCTCAGGATTCTGACTTTAATCTTAGAATTCTGACTTTTTTTCTCAGGATTCTGACTTTAATCTCAGAATTATGACTTTTTTTCCCATAGTAAACTGAAATAAAATTTAAAAATCAGTTCATCACTTTTTTTTTTCCAGTGGCCCTAATCCTCTTCCGCACTGGAGAACAGGAATACACTAATATCTATATTTATAGATGTTAGAGAGATGCCTTTTAGTGCATTACATATATAGGGCCCAAAAACATTAATGTAAAAAAAAAAAAGAATAATAGCCGATTTTGATGGCAAAATTGATATATATCATGCATCCCTAGAGTACAATTTCAATTCCATCCATCCCGAACAATATGGATATGATTCACTTTAATTATAGCATAGCATATTTTTTTATTGTTATATTTTTGGTAAACTTGGAGATATATTTCATTGCATGTCCCAGTAAATCTGTTTCACCTTTAAATCTGCAGCTCTCCCTACTTCTCACTGTGCTCTGTTTACAAAGATTTATGAACAAATTTACTAATATAATGATGCCAGAATCAACATATCAAGATATGTAGAAGCTCTGCAGTCTGATTCTATATCTGTACAATAAGAAAACTTGTTAATTTTAACCTGTAACTGGGAGACATGGTCATCTGAGAAGCCCTGAATTTTTTAACTAGTAAAGAAGAACACAACATTTAAAAATGTTTTCTCAAGCTAACTAACTTCTATAAACTTATAATTACAATCAATATGTCTTACGAACGGATTTTTCGGTGGCATCTCTATTTATTTATAGTAGCTTTGCCTCGTCTGTTCCTGTTTGGCTGTGACTCCATCCTGGAGAGAAATATCAGCTGTGCTGCTTCCATCAACACCCTTGTTTATAGATGTTGGAGATCTCCCTGTTTTCCAGTGTGGTCCTGTTTCTCTGACAGTGACTGGCTGGATGTGCTCTCTTCATCTCTGACATGGGAGCTGGCTCGGAGCTCGTCTACCTGGCTGTGTGTTTCCTGGGCCCCCTTTTACAGCTGCCTTTTGTATCTTTTCTTCTGTCTCCTAGAACCCCAGTCGGCCTCTGCAGATGGCCGCTCACACTGAGCCTGGTTCTGCTGGAGGTTGCTTCCTGGTTTTCCTCTCCACTGTCGCTACAAGCATGCTTAGTGTGAGGGATTGCATTTGAGTCAATGAGTCGATGCAATCAACTGGTTTTCCTTAGCTAGAAAACTTTGAAACAATTTGACTGTATGATCTGGTTGAACTGTAAAGTGCCTTGAGATGACATGTGTTGTGAATTGGCGCTATAGAAATAAACTGAATTGAATTTTAACTTTTACTTGAACATTGAAGTAGCTGCTGGTTGATATTCACTGAGTACCGCTGTGTGTCTCTCCTCCAACCATGTAGCTACTTTGTACACAGTGAAATGCGACTGCAAATCAGATGTCTCAAAGCGACAGCTTGTGATCCCTTATGTCGACACAATACACACTTATGTGTGTATTGTGACACTTATACTCACAGCTTATGGACACGACATATGCATCAGATATATACACCTTCCATACACACCTTACATAGACACATGAACACATCAGAAGACGCATGAACATATTTTGGCACAAATGGAACCCCATAGAAAACACACTGACTGAATACAGATAGCTCCACCCAACTCTGTTACCTTTAGCTAAAGCAGATGAGCGGAAATGCGAAAAAAGCGGAAATTATTGTTGGGGACATGTCCACACCAGTCCTTCAGAAAGTGACTGTGATTCTGAGCATGTCCAACTGAAACCAATAACAAAACATCTGCTTTGGGTTTAATCAAAATCCAAAAATAGACAAGCTATTAACATTTTATAAATAAACTGCTGTCTCAAAGGCCAAATATGGTTTTGATTATATTATAATAATTGTACTTCCGATGATGATAATCTAGGGATAATTTAGTTTAAGGGGATCTTTATTGTGGAGATATTTCAATTATTGTATGTTGATGTTTATAAGATGTTCAGCAAATAATAAAATATAGTATCTTCTACCTATTCTTTTTTTTTATTGCCTGTCAACTTGCATGAATAATTGTCTAATTGTTTCCTTTTCTTTTTTCCTTGATATTTTCTGTTTAAAATAAATAGATGGATAAATATAACATTTATTCTAAATAAAACCTACACATAATGACCTCATGATGAGGATTAAACACCCGCTTGATCCTGACAGAGGTGTCAAAAGTACTCATGTTCTTTACTTAAAGTAAAAGTAGAGATACCTGAGTAAAAAAAGAGAATTTGGAAAAATTTAAAGTAAGAATTGAGCTCTTTTATATAGTAAAAAAAAAAAGAAGTACACCTTCTAAATTCCAAAGTTAAGAAGAAAAAGAAAAAAAAGAAAAGTAAAATTAAGATTTTGACGTTAATAGAGCCTCTTATAAACTCCATTTAAGAAAAAAACGTTGTATGAACAGGAAATAGGTTAATTTTCCTCTTTTGTCCACTGTATTGATAGCGAGAACATAAAGAAAAATACTGACTTGTTTTAATTTTGCTCTATATTAACTGAACAGAAGCTCTGGTATTTACAAGATTAAAGTTGCAAATAGTATTAACTATGAAATAGAAGTTAAAAAATGATTTATATATATAAAAATAAGATAAAAAATAAATATTTATAAAGGTGGAAATTGATGTCCTGGAGCTCAGAATCAAATCCATCATCTTCAGTGTTCTGAGATTCCCTGTTTTCATCCATCTATCAGGGTTTTCCTACAAACTAACAGGGCTCCACTTGGACACAGTCTTATGCCATGTTGTTATCAACTTGTATGGAAGTAATAAGCAAGTTTGGACAAACCAAGGTGTAGAAAGTAAAGATATTTGTGTTCAGATGTAGTGAGTTAAAGTAAAAAGTCCTTAGAATAATAAACATGCAAGTAAAGAACAGATACTGAAAAAAAGCCTGCAACAGTGATGAAATATTTATACGTTGTTACTTAAAATCTCTGGATACTAACAACAAATTTTAGGGTACCTGGTGTATAAAACTAGCATATTCTCTACTGCTATAAATAAAATAAATAAACGATTTATAAAGCTAGAGGTCCTGATGTGACCATAATCTAAGCCTGAGCCCAGATCAATTTGTAAAAAAAACACCTTTACATGATAACATATAGGATCTCCCCCATTGCAATGAATAAATAACATCAGTCAGAAGAATAAAGAGCCAGGGTGTTGTGTTTTTACTGATTTATGAAAAATTTCAAAAAAGAAAAAAAAAGTTGAAGGATCAAAGTGCAAGTGTGACACAAGACATGGCAAGTACAAATCCTAATTTAAAAGCATCTCATTTGTTCATTTCTCACAGTGAAAGGCTGTCCATTAGTGTTGCATAGCTGTTAGAATCAGACTATTACATTCCAATGGAAATAAAATCAGTAAAAAACTCTGCATTTATTAAGATTGTTCCCTCCAAATGTCTAATTTCACACCAGGAGGTCATTTCAAAGCAGATGTACAGAATCTGTTTCTTTTTAATGACACTCATCTCCCCAGGGTCCAACAATGAGCCGGTCATGTATTCCTTCAGCGTTCTCACGCTGAGAAACTCCAAATACACAGCATCAGCCTGAGCTGTTACACAACAACACACTGAGCCACTTTGCTTTTTATAACGCTGGAATTTACACATCTAATTTGTGCGTCTGCATATCTCTCTCAGTCCATCAGCAGTTATTGCACAATCACAAAAGGACCAACGGTGTGCCCTATTTCAATGAACATGTTACTAATCCATGACATCTATTTCTGGAGAGACGGACGGACGACAAAGACGTGTATTATTAGGAGGCCGAGCTGTGATTAGAGCGCTGGCTAAAATAAGGCACACGCTGAAAGCTGATACCAGCAGGGTGTAGTACACACTATAAAGATCTCTGTAACATGAATAAATAAAAACAACTGTAGCTGATCTTTGATGAACAGAACGAAAAAAACGGAGGACAGTCACAGATGGAGCAACGCTTCAGAACTTCAGCACTTTTTGAACTTTAAAATAAAAAAACTGTCCTGCAGGGGAAATAAATTCTGACAGAAACGTGTTTGATTTTATGTTTTCAATTTTGCTTAAACGTCTAAATAGTTACAGTTTGGCTCCAAATGATGTTTTTTCCATTTAGATGTAGTTTTAAAAATTATTTCCATTTATTTCTGACAGCAAATGGTGTCTTGCAAGTGATAAAAAGAAGTTTTTATGATTTATTACAAAATAGTCTTTTTTTTCTGAGCTTCTAAATAATTAATGAGAAAAAAATTTACTATCCTCTTTTTAACCAACTTTTTTTTTAATGTCCATTTAGTATTTTATGATTAGCTTCAAATCTTCCATGTTGGAAGGCCTCCTTTCCATCACCCTAATCTTTATCTCTCTCTACCAATGAAAACTCAGACCCTCCAAACCTTAAAAGTAATGTTTATAAGTGATTTAATCTTAATCTGCAAGGGCTATGAATTATTTAAAGCCAAACTTTGAAATATCTCTGAAACATTATGCATTTGTATAAAGTTTGTACAGATGCTAACTTTGCATAGATGAAAGCTTGGCAAATGTATTCACACCCTTGATTTTAATTTCACCATTTGTCACGTTAAAAACCACAAACTGTCTATTTTATTCTAATTTAATGCGCTATACCACTTATAATATAGCTGGGACTTATAATGAAAAGTGACCACAGATTATATTCTTTACAAGTAATAATCTGAAAGGTGTGGAGCGCATATGAATCCAATCCCTTAATTAGAAAGCTTTGGCCTCACACATCATTCAGCACAGATGTTGCCTCATTTGTAAACAGATTTTAGGATAAAACCAACCTCAGAGGTTTGTTAGAGAACATTAATAAAAAAATCTGCATCATGAGGACCAAGGTGGACAGTAGATGGGGGAATTTATGTTTTTTGAAAGTACTGTGGGGTTAAAAAAGACATTACTTGAACAACACATCATTCAGTCCATCATCTAGAGTTTTTGTGTTTTGTTTTTGTCATTACATTGTCACAAGTACATCACAAGGAAATTCCCTCCCTGCATTTAACCCATCCTCTTCGGGATCAGTGGGTTGCCATTTGCGGCTCTTGGGAAGCAGCGAGGGGTTAAGGGTCTTGCTCAGGGCCCCAGAGTTGCAGTCTGTGGGAGTGGGTTTCAAACTCACAACCTCAGGACTCCAAGCTCTATGCCCTAACCCCTAGGCCATCACTCCCCCTTTATCCAACAAGGGAAAGAGGGTGCTGTGGTTTGCACTATCCCCATAGTGAAGCATAGTGGTGGAAGTATTAGGCTATGGGGAAAGCAAAGCTGGTCTGAGTTGATGAGGAAGTTGGACGGGACTCACTACAGGGATGAGAGGAAAACTCAACTAGAGAGGGCAAATGGTTTGGGACTGGGGGAGATACACGTTTCAGGAGTTTAATGGGGGAACCAGTCCAAGTCCAAACCTTAAGTCCAATATGAAACTGTGATAAGATTTGTGTTGCTCTATGATGTTCCACAATAGGCTTGCAGCTTAAACTGCAACAGAATGACGGTTCTAAAAGGAACTGGCTCACTAAAGTTAAATACAAATATGTGCATTAAAAAAACATAAGAAAACTTGCAGCATATTAATTATAATCTTACATTATTCTATGTTGAAATACAACCATTTGTTTTTGCAACATGAAGAAATGTGAAAAAATTCAAGTGGTGTGAATTATTTTTGCAAGCCCTAAAGCTACAAATATGTGCATTAAAAAAACATAAGAAAACTTGCAGCATATTAATTATAATCTTACATTATTCTGTGTTGAAATACAACCATTTGTGGTTGCAACATCAAGAAATGTGAAAAAATTCAAGTGGTGTGAATTATTTTTGCAAGCCCTAAAGCTACAAATATGTGCATTAAAAAAACATAAGAAAACTTGCAGCATATTAATTATAATCTTACATTATTCTGTGTTGAAATACAACCATTTGTGGTTGCAACATCAAGAAATGTGAAAAAATTCAAGTGGTGTGAATTATTTTTGCAAGCCCTAAAGCAAAAAACTAAATCCTACAGGTTTATGGAAATTCAAAGACAAAAGTTAAAAACAGACTTTAAAAAAAAAAATTGCTTAATTGCAGAACCACCTGACAGATTTTCTTTCTCAAGCTGGTTGCGTGCCATAATCAGTTGGTGAATTTTAAGAGGAATGCCGTCTCATTTGGTCCTCTGGTAATCGACTCACAAAACAAAATCAATCGATTATTATTAAATTGATTATATTCGCCTATTAAAGTGAAATGAATGCACACTTCTAAATAAATTCTTCATACAAAAAAAAAACATATTTAAAAAGATAAAGTCAGTCAACTCAGCAAAATCTTTCATCCATCCATCTTTGATCAGTTACCATAAAAATGATCTGAAGCCCTGCATCAATTACCCCCTTCATTCACCACTAGGTGTCAGTGTAGGCTCATTTACCTCTAGAACAACACAATACTCACATTTCTATTACTAGTCAAGCACAGATCTCCAGTGTTAGAAAATCGAAGGTTTCCTGTTTTTTTCTGCAGTTTGCTTTTTTGTTGTTATTTGAAAAACTGAGCAAATTTATGCTTCTTAAACCACTTCTAAAAGAAGAAATATCTATCCAAAGCAGTGTTGAGGCAACATTCTGCAGGGGACATTGCACATTTAATCTCCATTGCCTCTCAGATTACAGCAGATTGTTCTTAAAGATTTAAAGGGATTTCTCTGACTTGTAAACTGATTTAGTTTTTGGTTAAACTGCTCTGTTTGTGTGCAGGTGACCTTCTTTCGGTCGATGGACTAAAAATAAAGGCGGGATAGAATTAAACAAAGCTACATAACCAAGACATTTGGCTGTGAACAGTATAGTGCAAGAGTGGGAAATCTAAGGCCATGTTTGAGACAAAACCACCCAGGTTACCTTCTGTCTGGTCAATATAAGTTCTGCTGCTGGTTAAGAAGCTGAACTAAAGCCTTGCCACAGTAAAATCAGACTCTGCATCCAGCAAGACATCTCTAATGGAGTTTCACAGATTGGATCTACAGTTTATCCCTCTCTCTGCTCTTTAGCACATGGTCTTGTTGCTGGACGTGTCCGTGGAGGACGACAACAGCATCTCGTTCTTCTTGTTGTCCCTTGTCATGTTTTCTGTGTAGGGGTGTTTCCTCTTGTTTGACCGGTTCGAGCACCTCAAGAGCGCCTTGACGATGAGATACAACAGCTCGGCCACGTTCAGCACCATGCAGATGGCCGAGGACGCTACCATGAAGATAGTGAAGACGGTTTTCTCCGTTGGCCTGGAGATGAAGCAGTCCACCTTGTTTGGGCAAGGCCACTGTTCGCACTTCACCAGCCGGGGCATCTGGAAGCCATCGTAGACGAAGTACAAGGCATACATGAAACCGCCTTCAAAGAGGAGCCGGAAGAACAGGCTGCAGGTGTAGGTCCACCAAAGAGGGCCCGTAATGGGCAGACGTCTTTTCTTTAGGGTCTCAAGGTCGGTTTTTTCCGTGCGATTGGAGGCCAGCATGGTCTTCTTATCCCCGCGCTTTCTGTACGCCACATGCATGGCTACGAGCAGAGCGGGTGTGGACACAAAGATGAGCTGCAGGCACCACATCCGGATATGTGACACAGGGAAGAAGTGGTCGTAGCAGACATTCTTGCAACCGGGCTGCTGCGTGTTGCACGTAAAGTCTGACTGCTCGTCTCCCCAAACGCTCTCTGCAGCCAGGACTAGGATAGTGATACGGAAGATGAAGAGGACGGAGAGCCAGATCTTCCCGAGGCTGGTGGAGTGTTTGTTGACGCCGCCCAGTTGGGCATATAGGGCCCCCCAACTCATTGTACAGGCAAGGACCCTGGAAGCTCCTGTGGGAGATAAAAGAAGGACTCAGCTGCATAAATCAGAGGACAGAGTGAAATCATCTGCTCCGTTCAGCTCACTCTTTCCTCAGACAACTTCATCTATTGTGTGACAACTGTGTTAAAGAGACCATTTCAACATCATCATCATCACGTGAAAAACAAGATTGCCTGAAACAAATTGCTTAACATGGAAAAGTTTCAGTGGTTTCTGCGCTTCAGAGTCAAATTAAAACAACTTAAGTTAAACAGTCTCTACATGTCAGAGGCGCTAAGCAGTTTGATAAGATTTAGGTTTAGTAATCGGGCCAAAGAACAAACTGTTTGACACTAAAAACAGTGCACATAAGTGTAGCAATGAAACTGACCCCAAAAAATACATGAAAGCTTCCATAGCTTATTTAGCCAGTGCTTAAAATGATACTTTACTCATTAAAATTGTTTTGGTATTTTTTTTAAAAACAACTCAAACTACCTTAATCCATCAAACCATATCATAACTCTCAATTCTCAGAACAAAGTGTGTTATAATTAGACAAAGAGCAATTCGTAACAAAAGAAAATGGTTCTAGTGCAGATTTACATCGACATAATAAGCAACATAATGCATGTAATTTCACGGTAAATATAAGATACACATAACAACAGCATTTAAAATTTGCATGAATTGATAAAAGAAAGGAGATCAAACTTTGGCTCCCATCACTTACCTTCCTCTAAGATATGTTTGTCCTTTAGGCCTTTATACTGGGATGAGTTTTATTTCTTTTTTTCAGGAGATCGGGATTTACTGTCGGTCTTTACTTTCAGCTTCGCGCAGCAAATCGAGACTTTTTGCCAAGGAGCTCCGTCGCGTCTTTACGCATTGCTGAGGCGCACCTGAGTTTTCATCCTTCCTGCAGACAGACAAGGAGGGGCCAGAGATTGCGGGAGGGGCTAGCACTGCTGTTAGGAAATATTCAAGGTACTTCAGATCAGGGGCGGAGCTAGATGGGGGGCCAGGGGTGGCCATGACCACCCTTAGCCAATCATTTGCCACCCCTACCATTTTTTCCCTCTAACACAGACGGTGGAAGCAGTATTACTCTTAAGTGGAATATTCAAAACATTTATATTTTTTTGTGGTTAATCATACACATCAATAGACTAACATCAAAGATGATAAATACAGAATTTATGCTCTTTTCGGAGCTAGATTTTGTGTTTTATGGGGAAAAGAGAAAATGTGTGTCTGTAGGTCATCTGGGAGTCTTCAGCGAAATCATAGATAAATAACAATTTTAATAAAAACTTATCAAATAATCAATTCATGTAGATTTATGTAGATGTATTAGTGCTTGTAAATATCAATTTTAAGCAGAATTTTTATTGACACCAGTAGGTAAGTAGAAACGACTGAAAAGATTTACGCTTCATATCCTAAAACTGAAAGAAATTTATCCACTATACCTTTCATTTAGAAAGCACGGATGTTTAAATATATGCGTCTATTTGTTAGCAAAGGCTCTAGGAAAGTGTAGTTTGTCTGTATTTAGAAAATATGGATGTTTTTCTGTTGGAACAGTGTAGATTGACCGTGAGGTTCTGGTGCCTATCTGCTTTCGGCCACCCCTCAGTGTACATTGATTATTGCCTGGCCACCCTTATAAAAATTTTCTGGATACGCCTCTGCCTCAGATAACTGACGCTTCTTTTGTTCGCTACAAGGAACTCCTCCTGTTCCCTAATTAATTTCATAGTGAAATCGAAAAAAGTTTTATTATTAGAGAGGACCATCCCTTCTAGCGATGTTAGAAATAAATAATGATTAATGTTTAACATGCGTTACAGTTGATGGATTAAGATAAATATTAATTTGGCATTCAAACAAAAAGCTGCAACATACACTTTTTAAAAAAAGCATCAGTCATGTAAGCATTAGTTGAATGTCTTCCATGAACAAACCATGCTGCCACTTGTGTCTCTGCTGTGTGTATATATATATATATATATATATATGTATATATATATATATATATATATATATATATATATATGTGTGTGTGTGTGTGTATGTATGCATGTCTATATATATATGTACATGTTTGTATGTGTATGGGATATAAACAAAAAAACCTGAATGTTGTATGTTTACCTTTATCACTGCTGCACTTTAAAAAATGAAAATGTCTTGAGAGCCGTACTGAACAAAATTTATTTAGTATACACTCTGTGTGTACAAAATGATAATAAAGTCTGTCTAAGTCTAAGTATGTATGTGTATGTATGTCTGTATGTATGTTTTTATGTATGTATGTGTATATATTATATATATATAGTGTAATAATTTTTATTTGATATATATATATTATATTTATTCTATTTTATTAACCTAAAATCTGTAGTCCAGCGAACATTTATTCTGTATTTTTAAACACGTTTTGAAGAGTTGTAGCTGTTTTCATTTCTTTTAATATTTGTAACTTTTATTTTAAATTTCTTCTTGTGCTTTTAGGTAGACAATTATAAGATGTCTGGGGCCAACAGATGAAAAATTACCTTTTGGTTAATTCTGGTGCATTTGCAGGAATGCTTATTAATGTACACTGCCCCTGTCAAATAACTAAATAAATCTAAATTAAAGCCACAGGGTGGTTTTCCTTCAGTCTAGGTCACAAGGGTCGGAAGCTTTGGTTGAGATTAACATTTAATAAATTTAAAATTATTTATTGAACAACCAGCTAACAGCAGAACTATGGGTCTGAACTGAGCTCCTATGGTGAACAAAGAAGCGCTAACGCAGATCCTTTTTGCCAGCAGCATTAGGCTCCATAATCTTCACTCTTTTCAGGCCCAAGAATTTTTTACAACCATGATATTATTTGGAAAAGTTCATATTTGATCAAGGTATTTCTCCAACAGACTGATATTTACACCGTTTCTAATCTGCTTAGCAAGGTTTTGTATATCACTGGCCTTAATCTTCACTATAGGAAATGACTGTTTGCTGTTCTTTTCTCCTGCTTCTGAAGTTTATTTCTCTAATCACTCTTATTTGCAAAGTTTTCCAATCCGTCTGTAAAAATACTTTTTTCACTATACTTAACCATCTCTGGTTAAAATCTGAAAAAAAAAAAAAAAAAAAAAAAACTACACTCAGGGGTTGAAAGTGGTTGAAACTAATCCTTTGGTTTAATCAAAAATATTTGGGTATTAATGAAGCATGATTTTATAAGAACAACTAAACAGTAACAAAGAAGTACCTGCGCCGATTTTTACTACAAAATCCGATTGGTTGACTAGTTTGCAGCGGTTGTGGCTAAAGATGCAACACCATGATTTTAAATGTTTGTGTGTAGCAGGGGATTGAATGTCAAAATGTGGACAAATTTAACATTGAGTTGAGATGATATCCACAGAAAAATGAAGGTGGAGTCTCTGTGTTGAAATTTAGAGGCAAAGAAACAACTTTAGTAAAATTAAAAACTTTAAACAGTAGAAATGAATCGTTTTGATTCAGCATAGTGAACTATTGGGATAACACTGTAATATAAACAGAGAAGTATGACTTGATATAAAAATAAATTTTTTGATTAGTTGTGATTTTCAGTTCTCAACTTTTTATCTGTTTTTTTTTTTAGTTCTAATAACTTAAATGGGTTTACAGTGTGTAAGCCGTTTGATTAATACCTAGTGTTTTTATTTTTTACTTCCTGGGATGTTTCTCTGTTGTAGTTTTTTTTTCAATTTAAAGTGAACTTCTGCCTTAAGCTTGCTTCATATTCTTATATTTTATTTAGTAACTGTCAGCTTTATTTTGTTTCTTTTTTCAGCTGCCTCCTTCTCGTAAGACGTGCCAGAACTCTAAAGGAACTGAATCTCATCTAAAAGCTTTTTTTTCTTTAGACTTGCTTTTAACTCCAGAGAACAAAATGATTAAGGGAGTACTCACATCTTTTCCTCTTTATTATATTTTTTACTGTATGGTTATAGTTTACTGCTTTTGATGATTTATGTCATAAGTAAGTAAATCACTTAGTTCTAAATCACTCTATAAATATTCTGTTTGTTGATTTTCTCTACTGTTGAACAATAATGCCATTTGATTTCCATCTTTTTAGTCATATATAGATATATATATTTGGATATTTTACCAGGAAAGAACTAAATGTGTAGAGATCCAATTTTCTCTTCCTGGTATCTGGCCTTTTTTTTTATTAAGTCAAACAGTAAATCAGGGTTTCTGTTTAAAGTTAACTGAACTGCTTTGAATTACTGAAGCTTTTATTTTTAAACTTTTGAATTAGAGCGGAGGTCTTCGACAGGGGGTCCGTGACCCCCAGGCGGTCCATGGAGGTACTGCATGGGGGTCGCAAAAGTTTTGGTTGATTATTATATTCCCCTCCTTTAATTTTTTCCACTAATTGAAATGTCTTTAAATTAGTGTTGCACCGATTCCGTTACCAGTATCGGGCAGGGCCCCGATCCAGCAGTAAAATGGTGGTATCTGTATCGGCGAGTACCAACAAATAGGGCACCGATACCATTTTGAGAGCCAAAAGTTTATTCAACTATTGTCACCCATTCCAGGTACGCAATAAAAAGTTCTAGTGGATTCACTTTGTATTAGTCTTTTTTTCTGCTTCACAAAGGTAGGCAGCAGCTTGACAAAGCCATGATGGAGTTTTTCCTCTCCACTGTCGCTACAAGCATGCTTAGTGTGAGGGATTGCATTTGAGTCAATGAGTCGATGCAATCAACTGGTTTTCCTTAGACAGAAAACTTGGAATCAATTTGACTGGATGATCTGGGGAACTGTAAAGTGCCATGAGATGAAATGTGTTATATAAATGCTATATAAATAAACTGAATTGAATTAATGGCAATCATTATACATCCAAGTAGTATGCAGTTCTTCATATATTTATACACACACACACACACACATCAATTTCAAACAGATGATATCAGCAAATACTGCACAGCCAGGTATCGGGTATCCGTATCGGGGCCAAAAAATGGCATCGGTGCAACTCTACTTTAAATCCACATTAACATGAATTCAACACACTGTAGTAAACAGATCAATGGAGGCAGAAGATGTCTTTCAGTCATCAATGAACACATTCAGCGACACACAGGAGCTCTTTCAAGCTGGGCACCGTTTCATTCACAACACCTGTCCCACCAACCAGGAATCAGAATCAGAAATACTTTAATAATCTCAGGGAGAAATTACTTTGGTTACGTTCCTCAATCTGTAATAGAGCGACTATAGGACCAGTTTGATACACTATATTGCCAAAAGTATTTGCTCACCCATCCAAATTATTGGAATCAGGTGTTCCAATCACTTCCATGGCCACAGGTGTATAAATTCAAGCACCTAGGCATGCAGACTGTTTTTACAAACATTTGTGAAAGAATGGGTCGCTCTCAGGAGCTCAGTGAATTCCAGCGTGGAACTGTGATAGGATGCCACCTGTGCAACAAATCCAGTCGTGAAATTTCCTCGCTCCTAAATATTCCACAGTCAACTGTCAGCTGTATTATAAGAAAATGGAAGTGTTTGGGAACGACAGCAACTCAGCCACGAAGTGGTAGGCCACGTAAACTGACGGAGCGGGGTCAGCGGATGCTGAAGCGCATAGTGCGAAGAGGTCGCCAACTTTCTGCAGAGTCAATCACTACAGACCTCCAAACTTCATGTGGCCTTCAGATTAGCTCAAGAACAGTGCGCAGAGAGCTTCATGGAATGGGTTTCCATGGTCGAGCAGCTGCATCCAAGCCATACATAACCAAGTGCAATGCAAAGCGTCGGATGCGGTGGTGTAAAGCACGCCGCCACTGGACTCTAGAGCAGTGGAGACGCGTTCTCTGGAGTGACGAATCGCGCTTCTCCATCTGGCAATCTGATGGACGGGTCTGGGTTTGGCGGTTGCCAGGAGAACGGTACTTGTCTGACTGCATTGTGCCAAGTGTAAAGTTTGGTGGAGGGGGGATTATGGTGTGGGGTTGTTTTTCAGGAGCTGGGCTTGGCCCCTTAGTTCCAGTGAAAGGAACTCTGAATGCTTCAGCATACCAAGACATTTTGGACAATTCCATGCTCCCAACTTTGTGGGAACAGTTTGGAGCTGGCCCCTTCCTCTTCCAACATGACTGTGCACCAGTGCACAAAGCAAGGTCCATAAAGACATGGATGACAGAGTCTGGTGTGGATGAACTTGACTGGCCTGCACAGAGTCCTGACCTCAACCCGATAGAACACCTTTGGGATGAATTAGAGCGGAGACTGAGAGCCAGGCCTTCTCGTCCAACATCAGTGTGCGACCTCACAAATGCGCTTCTGGAAGAATGGTCAAAAATTCCCATAAACACACTCCTAAACCTTGTGGACAGCCTTCCCAGAAGAGTTGAAGCTGTTCTAGCTGCAAAGGGTGGACCGACGTCATATTGAACCCTATGGATTAGGAACGGGATGTCACTTAAGCTCATATGTGAGTCAAGGCAGGTGAGCAAATACTTTTGGCAATATAGTGTATAATACAATTTCATCCAATATATATAATTAGGGGGTCCCCGCTCCATCTGGCCATCAGTTTGGGGGTCCACAGCCTGGAAAAGTTTCAAGACCCCTGAATTAGAGGAAGGAAATTCAAAAATTGTTGCATTATATTGGTTATTTGCAAACAGGAAAACATGTTGTTAACTCTGCTTAAATAGAACATTTTCATGTCAGACAAAAAAAACAAAAATATTTCTGTTTATATTTTGAATTCAAACATGTTTTTAACAAGATGTTTATTTTAGGCGATTGGTTGTTAGATGCAAACTGCTTCCTTTAACCCAAACATTAACCCTGTTGGGACAAACGGGTTACAGATTCATTAAAAACAGTTTTAAAAAAAACAGCTCAAGAGATAAAACTGCATCACTTATTGAGATCATGCACTGTCATTAAGACACAATGAGTTTTTACCCATCAGCATTACATCGATATTATTGACTGTATCACTTTAAATTGACAAACAAATGTGCCGCTAAGGGAATCCATGTGAACAACACTAATGCTAATCATGCATTAGTGCCGGCTTCTCTTAGGGAGGTACGATCAGATATATGGGGTTTGTTTGTCTTTATGTAGATTTTCAAACGCTGGTGATAAGTGCCGGACTTCCTGGAACCAAACAATGGAATCCCATGATTTCCACATTGGTAAGGAATTTCTGTGAAACAAAATCCTTCATGGAGGAAGAACAAAACATCAAAGCAAGAAAAGCATTTCCTGATTTTTTTTTAATCCAGCACCGAAGACCTAAGTCACATCTTAACACTAAGACTGTCTTTAAAAATAAAGAAAACGCACAACATGTCGTATTATATAGTTTTATTAATCAAAACATTTTTTCTCAGCATCTGATTTTTCTTCACATGTAGTGGGACCAGTCATAAGAAGTGAGATTTGTTTGCCACACAGGTTAAAAAAATATAAAGCAGATTTGAGAAAACAGAAAAAAAAAAAATCCCTGATTCTTATTGTGAATAAAATGATTATCTCCATGAGTGACTGGAGTAAATTATTTCAAATGCTCAGATATCTTATTATTTTAGTTTCATTTTTTTTTAAAGATTCCAGAAATTCTCAGGAATTTCATCTTGACCATCTGCCTTGGGTGGTCTTCGCTCTGGCCTGGGCTTATGAAGCTCAGTGGTTGGTCTTCAGTTTGGACAGATGCATGAGGAGCATGTCCCTCCTCTCCTTCCTGCCAGAAAGATGCTGTTGGTCACTGGGAATCAGCTCACACATCTCCTGGAGACAGCAGAAGAGGAAACAGGTGAAGGATGTCAGATAGAGGGACAGGAACACAGGCGACCATGTTTGATTCACTTATAAACCAAAGGCCCCTGTAGTTAACTGCTGGGCTTCCTGCATGGGAGGTTACAGTAGACAGAAAGCAAAAATAAACGAGCCATCGTCTTTGTAGAATATATATTCTAAACTATAGAGTGGGTTATTTTGGTATGCATTGATCTATTCACTGCAGTCACAGCAGTGATACATGTTCATTTACAATGTGTATTGATTACAGGACTGAAACAACTAATCGCATTAATTGATTATTGAAATATTTGTCAACTAATTTAATTCAATTCAGTTTATTTCTATAGCCCCAATTCACAACACATATCATCTCAAGGCACTTTACAGTTCAGCAGATCATACAGTCAAATTGATTCCAATTTTTCTATCCAAAGAAAACCAGTTGATTGCATTGACTCATTGACTCAAATGCAATCCCTCACACTAAGCATGCTTGTAGCGACAGTGGAGAGGAAAAACTCCCTTTGAACAGGAAGAAACGTCCAGCAGAACCAGGCTTAGTGTGAACGGCCATCTGCTGAGGCCAACTGGAATTCAATTTAGTAATTGATTAATCATTAACTAGAGTCTAGAGACACTAACACATGCCTTTAGCTGACAGAGAAACTCACCTAGAGCAGCAATTATACCAAAGTTATAAAAAAAGTATTTATAAACATATTGAATTAAAGATAAAAAAAACTTTTTGTCCGACAATCTGCTCTATCCAGAACTCCTGAGGTGGAAAAGTTTCAGTTTCATCTGGTTTAATTTAGTAAAAAAAATCTTCTTTAAGGAGCCTTTTGCTATCCGATTATTCATTGAAAAAAATAACTGACAGATTAATAGATTTGCAAAATAATCGCTAGTTGCAGCTCTGATGGATTAGTTTAGATGAAATTGTTTTGTCAATAAAAGAAAACTACAAACATTGAGACAATTTCTGTATCTTTATCCTCTTCATTTTCATGTTTTGTTTGATCACTATTAAATCTTTTTCCACCAGTCTTCCTCTCCATGATCCTTGTAGGTTTTGCTCGTCACACAGATGACCTGAACAAGCATAATTGGACTGAACCACCAGCTCCTGCTGGAGAGGGGGAATTTTTCTGTTCGGTTTTTGGTTTAACTTCATTTTCATTTAAAGTTAATATGTTTTTATTTACTTTCTTTTCTCCTGTAGTGTATCTAACAAACATAATTGTTTTGTGTGGTTTCTTGTAAACTGTTGTACTCTTTGGTTTTCCCTTTTATGTTATAATAGTCTGATCAGCCAGTGTATATCTATCTCTATCTCTCTATATGTATATATATATATATATATATATATATATAAAATACCTTGCATAATTGGTTTGTTGGGTCATTTATGTTTTGTTGCTGCAAACGGTTGATTAGTTTACATTTTTTCCTGAGTTAAATGATGTTTCTTTGACCTTATGGTTTGTTTTTGTAAATGTAACTTTTTTTAGTTAAACTATAAAACCTATTTTTGTAAAAAGTCAGTCGAAAGTAAAAATGAATTTTTGTAAAAATGTCCGAAATAAGTTAACGAATCTCTATTCTCTACCACAGACAGCTTGAATCAACACAATATTGGGCCGTTGTATCGTGGGAAGAAGATTTAACGTTTTTCAAGGTATTATAATAACTTAAACTGTTGTTTTATTGTTATCAGGGAAATAAATATGAGTATGGTAATTAATTGTAATCTGATCTTTGAACACCTAAATACTGGGAGGAGAAATAAATCTTTTCAAATGGTTTTAATTATCACTTTTATCTTACCAAGAAGCACCACAAAATGTCCTGGAAAAAAATGTTAGATCCATTCCCTAGTAAAAACAAACTTCTATTTCTTTCTTCTTTTCTACGACGGAGTATTAGGGCCAGGCTAGAGATTTTTTTTCTTCTATTTCGAGAATAAACTGGTTACATTACAAGAATATAGTTGTAAAATTAAGAGAATAAAGTATTAAAATTACGAGAATAAAGTCACAACGAGAATGGTCATAAAATTACAAGGATGAAGTCAAAACATTACGAGAATAAAGTCGTAATATTAGGGGAATAAGGTCCTAAGATTACAAGAAAGAAGTTGTATTTAATGACGACTCTTTCTTCCCTAAAATGAGGAATGTCGAGCATCATGTGAAGTTATACTTGCTCTGGTTTGACAAATAAGGAAATCTTTTAGCATCAAATTGGGCAGGATGTCAGGATGGTGGAGCTGGTCGGCCGTCATAAGCTGGTTGGAGCTCGAAGCTTTCTTTCTGAAACAGGTTGTGGTATAATGATTTAATTCTCATAATACTACAACTTAATTCTCGTATTACAACAACTTTATTCTCTTAATGTTAAGACTTGATTCTTGTAATGTTATGATTTTATTCTCAGAATAAAAAATAAAAAAATCTCTCTGGCCCTAATATTTTGTTGTATTTTTCAGCTAATTAAAGAAAAGGTTTCAGTGGATAAAAGGAAGGCCTAACCAGGAACAGGTAATTTGTCTTGATCTCTAAGGGTGCGTTCACATAAACGAGATCCGAGTGTCAAAAACTCTTAAAAACTTAAATGGGACGCTGGGTCAAACGCTGGTCAAGTTTCTTCGACACTCTGGTTGCTTATCTGCTCTGTTCTATAGCTACAATCTAGAGAGCAGCTTGGCTTTATTTACTTTGATAAGTTGGAAAATAGTTTTAACATGTTTTTAAGAGAGAAGTCCACATCCAAACATCATCTGTGCAGTCAGTTCATCATGATTATGATCCCACTAAAATATGCAGTTTTTGTTTGGAGCACCAGACCTCCAGCGTACCACTGGCCAACAGCGCTGGAAATCCCCACTGAAAAGCTCTCTCCAGCTGCCAGCTTGTGGGGAATTTACGGCTGGAATTGAATATAAAGAGTCTTTAAAGTTTGTGGTAAAACCTGCAAATACAACTGAATGTTTTTTGTTGGCATGTTTAAACATTTTCAGTTAATTTGGGTATTTATAAACTTTTTCGCCAAAGTTCTTATAAAAATATTTTAGTGCAGCAATAATGACCAAAGCTTCCTCTCTGTTCCCACTACAAAACAGTCCATTCTCCCAGCTCTTTGTTTTAAATCCTAGGCGTTAAACCTCTTTATATTTATAAATATGCAGGCAGCTCTGCAGAAGCAATAACTGCTTGCATGCAGTGTCTTTCTGCCCAAACAGTTTAGATTTCTGAACTCCAGCATCAAACGTTCTAACACCAGAAAGCTTGGATGAACCGCTACTGATGCTCGGACATGCTGCTGGACTTTTTGACGCCGCTCCCCTAACAGACTTTGAATGTGAATCAGATGCATTGACGCCCAAAACGTGTTTGGTGTGAACACACCATTAGAGTCCGATGATGAAATATTGCCAGGTTTTGGAAATCTCAGAGCTTAGGTTTGGATTTACCCACTGATCTCTATTGATTCACCCGATAGGTGATAGCCCGAAAAAAGTGAGGCCACCAGCCACCATATTGGTAATCTCCATTTCCAAGGAGACGTGCCATAAATATGCCTACGTGTGGAGCATTAGGTTGCAAAAACAAGCAATTTGCCGGCTGTAGGAAGACATTTCACAGGTAATTTCACAGTCGGTGGATGTACTAACCAAGAAAATCCATATATACACGAATCTATCCCATAGTATAGTATGTAGCATAACATTAGTCTGGCTATTTTGGACTGACTCGAAGATATTGACCAAGTTAGCCATTGACATTGTGTCTAACGTTAGAAAATAGAAAGTAGAGTAAATAAAAAGTAATTAACTGTTAATTGTCAATGTAGTAATTCTTTATTAAGTGGATGATGCTGTCGTTTTTGTAGTGTTTGTTGTATTTCTTATGTGAAAAAAGTCTTGTGCTGAAATATAAGTGCTGAAGCTCTGTGGAGTTATTAAACTGGTTCATTAATTTCGCTGTATCATAAATCTGTCAGATTTAAAGGCTAATGCACAGACACAGCATAAACGTATATGGCATCATGCAACTTCATAATGACTATGCAATGTGATGTGCCTATTTTTTTTATCATAACTTAGAGTAATTTACTTATGCTATGAAACAGCATGTGTGTCAAAGTGATTATCTTTATTTTAAAAGTCTTAAGCCCCCCTGAAAATAAAACATCATCGTTGTTCGATGCTGTTGCGCACATATTGTGTACATTGTGACCGGTCTAACTAGGGAGTACCAATATGGCGGCCGGTGGCTTCACTCTACCCCGTACTACCAACGGGCTATAAGCAATCCAGTGAATAAATACATATCAGTAGATTTACCCAACAATGCTAAGTAGACTAGTTGCTAACATAAGATACAGTTTAATAGTTTTGAGTCATCAGTTTGTCCCTGGTTTAAAATATCAACATAACAATGATATAAAGTTACTACATCATGATGCATTTATTTGCTTATTTAGGCATCAAACAATCATGGCAGAAAGGAGAGCAGGATGCAAAACTATGCAAAGCCAGAGATTAAAACGCTTCTATAACTTGAGCACAAAAGTTAAAAATAATCCTATTTTTAAGACCTCCCTGGTGGCCTGCTGCAAACTAGTATAATCAGAAGTCTAAAATGGAAGCAGACTGCAGGTCTTTTTTTTTTTTTTTTTAGAACATTTGTAATATGTAGTCCTAATACAGGCATGCCCTAAGCCGGTCCTGGAGGGCCGCTGTCCTGCAGGTTTTAGAGGTTTCTATGCTTCAGCACACTGGAAAAAAATCGAAATCTAGATCAATAATTTTTTCTTAAAATAAGTGCATTTCTTCTTGGATTGAGGAGGTAAAAGAGACATTTTGCCAATGGATCAAGAAATTGTACACTTATAATAAGAAAAAACAATTGCATTGTCTTATTTCAAGAGCATATTATCTAATTCCATTGGCAAACTATCTCTTTTACCTACTCAAATTAAGTGTAAATACACTTAATGTAAGAAATATTTTGTAAACAAAATAAAAAAAATGGAGTGTGTAAATGGAGCACAATAATACAGGTGTGCCAAAAGTGCTAAATTGATGATGTACATGTAATATACATATTTTGACGACATTGTGGTGTTAATTACATATTACATATAATTTCAAGATTTCAAATCAAGACTGAATTAGTACATGTCTTTCAATGCTGTAGTATTTTCCTATTCCATGTACTTTTATACAGTGTCTGTGCAATGTTTTCATATCTTTTTTATGTTTATTTTTTCCAATTTTATTTTTTCAAAATTTTTAGAATGAGTTCAATGAAGTGGATTCTTTTCTAATTGTATCTTATATCAAATTTACTTCACGTCTGGGGCCTGCATCAAAGAAGCATTTCTATTGGTCTGCCTGCATAGACATTAGCAACATTTTTATCAGTCAATATGTCAACAGCTGTTTTTTGTACTGGGCTTAAGGTGAAGAGTATGTGATCTGTAAACCATAAGGTCTGTAATAAATTAGCAAAATTAAAGTTTGAAAAATTTTTTTTGAAAGACAATATATCAAAACCTTTTGATTTTGTGGGGAATTTTTCCTGGATTGTATTTTTTGTACAAATGTCCCTTTAACAAACATGTTCTTCACTTGTAACAATGATGAAACAAAAGGTTTGCTAAAATGTGCCTACAATCACACAGGACGTGTTTTCCAAAGTAATCTGTACTATTGTTACTATTTTCTAGAAACTCTACTAGTCCCCACACTCCCACTGTGTCCCCTCATACAGGACATATAGTTTGTCCTGATCATCACCAAACAAGAGCAACTGCTTGTCTCCTGCATAAGTAGTTCAAATGATCACGGCTCCAGGGCAGCCACAGCGACCTTCTGTGACCAACTGTAAAAAACAGCCCGTAAAAAAACATGTGACTGGAAAATGTGTAAGCAGGAACTCCTGACTTTCAACCATCAACAAGATTAACCAGGAGGATCAGCTAACAGTTAATATCAGAGAAAAGCACAAGTAATTATTAATTTTGACATTGAGAAGCAACCACTGGTATTATTTTAAAATCAGGTTTCTGGTAATGAGCTAATGTGCCTTAGCTAGACCTTAAGTTACCTTGACGATGGCCTTGGCTGGCTCCCCGAAGAAGTCGGGTACCGGCCCGAAGGAATTCAGGACCCTGGTTATCCCCTCCCCGTATCGTCTCATGTAGTCTTCCAAACCTGTAAGAGTAGGCAGTGCTGGGAATGAGGAGCAGATCAAGGGCCAGAGGACTTTCACATGTATCATATTAATAGATTTAACACAGACATGGCGCTCAGGACAGCAGGGTGTCAGCAGCTCGCTGCAGGTTAACATAGAGACACTGGCTTTGGCGTTTCATGGTTCGGACTCTGTTTGCTATATAGAGTCTGATGCTAAAGAATTCACAACTTGTGATTGCTTTGTGTTTTTTTTAATAGTTTGCTAAAGTTACAAGTAATTGAGACAAAATAAAAATGTGGCCTGCGTTGGTGTTCCACCCTCTATGCACTGTTAACCCTTTGCCCTAATTGCCTTAATGAATATGTACAGGGATGAGTTTAATTTATTCTCAGGGTGAATCCAGCTGTTCTGTGAAGGCCTCAGCCGTTAAGGTAAAAAAAAACAACAACCATTAGACAATGAACAGAGCATGACAGAGACCAAGGAGACCAGCTTCTGTTATAACTCAAGAGATCATCAGCTCAGGAGACCATACTGCAAAAATTTAAATCTGTCTTTTTTTTTGAAAAAGTGTATTTTCCCTTGATTTGAGGAAGTAAGACATTTTGCCAACTGATTAAGATTTTTGTTTCAGACATACACAACTAAAATACACAATTTCATTATATAACTTTGAGTGTACACTCACTGGCCACTTTATTAGGTACACCTGTCCAACTGCTCGTTAACACTTAATTTCTAAGCAGCCAATCACATGGCGGCAACTCAGTGCATTTAGGCATGTAGACATGGTCAAGACAATCTCCTGCAGTTAAAAGCGAGCATCAGTATGGGGAAGAAAGGTGATTTGAGTGACTTTGAACGTGGCATGATTGTTGGTGCCAGAAGGGCTGGTCTGAGTATTCCAGAAACTGCTGATCTACTGGAATTTTCACGCACAACCATCTCTAGGCTTTACAGAGACTGGTCCGAAAAAGAAAAAACATCCAGTGAGCGGCAGTTCTGTGGGCGGAAATGCCTTGTTGATGCCAGAGGTCAGAGGAGAATGGCCAGACTGGTTCGAGCTGATAGAAGGGCAACTCAAATAACCACCCGTTACAACCAAGGTGGGCAGAAGAGCATCTCTGAACGCACAGTACGTCCAACTTTGAGGCAACTGCCTAGTATTGCCTAATGGTAAATCCCCCCCCGCTCTAAGGGTAAAAATACTCTATCCATAAGCAGATCATCTATTTTTCCTGCCTAGATTAAGGGTAGATGCAAGTTTACTTCATTTTAGATAAATTTTTGCATTCTAGCTAGAATAAAGCCATTGTTTTTTGTTAAATAAAGCCAGGCAAAATATATTTGGAGTTTGTCACAAACCACACAATGTAAATATATCGAGAGAAAATTGCTTTGGTCCAAATTTCAGTTTCATAGAGCAACATTCACACATATAGCGGGGACACATCTAACACTGTTTCTACAATGCAAAAATACAAGAGATAAGTAAGGGTAAAAAGAAAGTTTCTTTAAACAAATTTATTTGATTTGGTCAGAAAAGACAATGTGATAATGGAATAAGATTTTTTCACATTTAAACTCGAAAACAACAACTATTTTAATATTGATTTGGAAGATCATCTTATATACCCGTTTAAATTTATGACATAGATATTTATTTGCAGTGTGAGGGAGCCATGGTGGCAACAACTTCATGCTGTGCTGAGTTTAAGGACCGGAGACGGGAGTCAGGTACAGAGTAATGATGACTGAGACAGAGGCTGAATGATCCATCAAGCAGGAGAACAACCATAAAGATATGGCTACAAGCAAAATAAAAGGGTTTAGATCTAAGCCGGTACTTTTTTTAAAGTTCCAGTATAAAGTCAAAATTTTAATCCAATAGAATACAAGGGAAAAACCTGGAACTGATGGAGCTTCAGCTACTTTGTAGTAAAAGTGTCTTGTGTGAAAAGCTGGTAGAGAAAGTGAACTGTGATTGGAGTGAAAGGTGGCTCTAAATGTTGACCCAGGGCTGAAACACATTTACACTCTTCATATCTTTATAATCTACCTCCTTGTCATAAGGAGTGTTGGTTTATCACAGTGAACATCCATGATATACAAAAGAGCTCTGTTACTGAAATGTGACTATTAAGGTGTGATGGCTGCATGTACAACCACACAAATGGTCCGGTAATTCTTTCATTATTGTACTGGATTTCCTTTTTTTTTTTCTACTTTGATTTGGCATATGTTAACTATTTGGGTGCACACATTTAGTTGACTCATTTTGTCATTTCTTGCTTTTTGGTTTTCTGTACATTAATATATTTTTCATTTGAGTTGCCAGTTCCTGGGAGGCTGTCATGAGTAAAGGAAAGGAGACCCCAGCTGCAAAGTATCTCCTCATTGACATGAAGGCCTAGTTGGACTCTTCCACTTGCATTTAGAAGGGGTGTAGAAAGGGTTTAGGTTTCTGTATTTGGTTTTGTTTTCTATAGTAACACTTGGAAAATGTAATATTTAAGTCCTCTTCTTTATAGGTTGCTAATTAAGTATGATGTTGATTAGTTTTGTCTTTTGTTGTAGTTTTGTTTAGGAAAATGTATTTTATGTTTCCCTCTTGTTTCAAAATGGTCTGATCAACCAGTATATATATATGTTTCCCCTGTGTGTCAGGGAGGTAGGTCTTTTCCTGTGTCAGGTTTGGATTATGCAGATTTTTGTCATTTGTTTTCCTTGATGGGCCCAGTGTTGTTTGAACTTTATTTTTTGCAAAATAAATTTGTTACCATTTTTTTCATCAAGACTTCCCTGTGCTTCTCTGATTTTTTGGCTCGGTCCCTCACATAAGGTGTGAAAATACTGGAGAAAAAAAAATCTGCTTTTAAAAGCAGTGAATCACACGGCACTTTAGAAACTCGGCCGTGCAGATTCCTCTTCATATGTGTCATGGTGACTACAATAGACTTCTGCTCCATTTTTTTCGTAGATATTTCAAAATCTATCCAGGATTCTTTGTCCATTATGGAGGCTTTCAGCTAAAACTACTATTTTTTTATATTTTCCCCCCATACGGACGTCCTTCCTCTTTAAGTTCCAAATCATCGACCTGTCCTCCCCCCTCTGGGTAAATAGCATCTATTGTTTTGTGCAAATTCGATTTCTTTTAGTCACCTGATGACACCACTTGTTGAGCATGCTGGGAAGCTAAAACCACAGCCCTCCTCCTCAGGTCCTTTCTCTCTTTTGATAAAGATGGATTCCTTCATCATTCTTCCAAACTATCCTTCTTCTCGGTACAAAATCTAAACCCCTGTCATCAAAATAAGTTCCCTTTGCTCTTGAGGCACCAAACTTGGCTCTCCTCTCGTGTTTATGCAGTTGCTGTTTAATTTCTCTGCTGAAGAAAGGAGAGCAATGCATTCCTGCTGAGATTGATTTTTACATTCTTAATTCACTGATTTGTTTTATTTTAAGAAAATTCTCCTTCTTCTCAGTGTTTGAAGCTGGGCTGTTGCTTCTAGCTGATTTTACAGAGAACAAACCACACTTTCTCAAAAAAAAAAAAGGCCCTGTCAGTCAAAAGTTAATGTTAAATGACTTGTTAATAACTCTACTGCCTCCATCCATTTTATTTTAACCTTTAGAAAGATTTAATGGAGCCATTTATTAATCTTTAATGATTAAATTATGTTGAAAGCAGGACACATTTGGCTAATGAACGATTTAAGGCGTGATCAAACAAACGGTTACATGTTAATGGTGTGGATCGTGCATCTATTCTCCTAGAAGACTAACTGGAAACTGAAAAATTAGTTATATGTTTCATGAAATAATGTACAGGGCTTTTAACCTCAAAATGACAAAAACTGAACTGATGTACAAATTTATTTTGATTGTTTAAAATAAAATAAAAAACGCAAACAGAACAGATAACAGGGTTCCTACAACTTAAGGCAAGCTAAATTCAAGACTTTTTAAGACTTTTTAATGCCACTTGAAATAAAAATTTAAGACCAAATTCACAAGAAACACAAGAAAAACCAGCTTGCGACAACTTAACCTAAAGGTTTATTTTAACATAAACCACAGCACTAATGTTTCAAATTTTGAAAGGCTTCCCATACAGGAAGAAAGCTAAAAACACACAAATGACAGATATATTTTAATAATTATTTAACTGAATTCACAAACTTTGCTTTAGCAGGGAACAAAACAAATCAGCTTTAAAACCACAACATAACCAGTGCTAAGTCTTTTTTGCAGCTATTTTTCTTTGTATCTTTTTCTTAGTATGTTTGATTTGGACAAGGGTGGAACAAAACCGAGAAATACCGGCTGTTTCTCGGTAACTCCATTTTGACACTTTGTGTTTCGCGCTTCACATGTGCGACTCCACTGCCTTAATTCCCATCATTCCGAGCTTGAACGACTTTTGCACAAAATACACTGTGCCTCATGTGTGTTTCCTGGTACTGGTTTTAGCCATGGAGAAAACTCTCGGCTGGATAGACAATTTTCGTTACATTTACACTTGCTCATATTTTCCAGACAAAAAGTTAATGGCGCTTCACCCAAATGTCCCGGCTGCAACAATGCTGTTATTGGTTCCGCTATCGGGACGGAACCAATAATGGCGAGCCATTTTTTTTTTATAAAAAAAAATTATAATTGTCAATTTTAACGTTTTATTTAGATTACAAAGATAAATCGCAATAAAAATAATACTATTTATGATGTTTTAAAAATTAAGACGTACGAAATACTAATTTAAGACATTTTAATACCAATTAAGGCCTTAGTTTTATTTTGAATTCATTCAATGCCTTTTAAGACTTTTTAAGGACCCGCGGGAACCCTGGATAAAGTGAAATATTTCAGCACTTTTGCCTAAACCTCTTCCCAGCTGCAGGATCTCTTAGACACTACTTGCTTTGGAGCAACAACAATCAGGTCAAAAAGTATCGATAGGAAGGCGGACGGTGCTGTCTGTTTACATTCCTCTGATAATGAACGCTGTAGGACAGGACTACCTGAAATATTGGAGAGAAAAAAAACCCTGAAGGAAAATCTGGAGACAAAAAGAGAAGCATCCAAACTGCTTCACACCAGTTCCCTGATGACCTCAAGCAGCCACAAGCACTCAGTTTCACAATAGATGTTAAAGTTTTATGTTTTGACATAGACCATCTCTGAAGTTATTGCTCCTTTGCCGCTAAAGGTTTATTTCTAAAATATGAAAACAGTAAGATTAAAGAGCTGCATTAAGTTATGTCTCATATTGTTCTTATGCTGAACCCTGACTGTTTGCAATGTGCTCCAAACAGGACTCCCTACACATAGCACTGCAGTGTGATCAGTACCATCTACAGTCTGCTAAACATCTCACACAGGTGAGAGGAGAGAATGCAGCACCAGTAAAATGCAGAACGATTGTTAATCTCTATCCAATTACACCTTTTTTTTGTGGTTTGATAAGTGAATGAAAATGTCTGACTCTGTGTTCAGTCAGATGAGGATACCCGGTCAGACCAGCATACCCATAGTTAATACCCGTCAGTCCCTTTAGTTAATCCCTTTAATATATGCTTTTAGGTTATCCCTTCAGATTTGGACAAAAAATAAACTTTTAAACTACCTCAACTGGCGTGTTTCTTTTTAGTCATGTACAAAAAAAAAAAAAAACGATTTAATGACTGACTTTTGGGTGTTTTTTTCAAGCGTATAGCGATCTCACCTTAAATAGTTTTTTTTTTGTAAATGACTAAAGGGACACACACCCGTTGAGGTAGTTTAAAGTCTATTTTTCGTACAAATAAACGCAAATCTGATGTCTTGCGCATTCGTATTGACTACGGGTATGCTGGTCTGATGGGGTGTGCTCATCCGACAGAACACCGGCAGCAGATTTCTGCAACAGTTTTTATTTTGTTTATAAGAAGAAGAAAGGGAATCTGCTCTATTAAGCTCTAACAATGCAGCAAGAAAGAATAGATGTGAAAACAAACTGAGTTTCTTCTAAAAAGTACAACGGAGTATTAGGGCCAGGCTAGATATTTTATTTTCTTCTATTGCGAGAATAAAGTCATAACATTACGAGAAGAAAGTCATAACATTACGAGAATGAAGTCATCATACACCAACCCGTTTCAGAAAGAAAGCTTCGAGCTCCGGACACTAAATGGGGGCAGACCAGCTCCACCAAACAGCAACCTGATTCCAATTTGACCTGGTGCCCAGTTTGATGCCGGTGCTAAAAGATTAGCATATTTGTCAAACTAGAGCCAAAGTATAACTTCACATGATGCTCAACATTCCTCACTTTAGTGAAGAAAGTGCTTCTTGTGAGAGTTGTCATAAAATACAACTTGTTTCTCGCAATTTTAGGACTTTATTCTCTTAATATTAATATATACTTTATTCTCGTAACTTTTACTAGCCACCACTGGAAGGAAACGGTACTGTCTGAAGGGACTGGATTTCATGAAAAGTAGCCAGCAAATCATAAGCGTCAAAAGAAGCATGGACTCATGCATTCGATGTAATGTGCACTGCAAAACATTAAAATCTAAATAAGTCATTTTTTCTTGAATTGAGGAGGTAAGTGAGACACTTTGCCAAATATAACAAGAAAATTTAGATTTAAAATAAGAAAAAAAACTATTGCATAGTCCTATTTAAAGTGTATATTATCTAATTATCATATTTTAAGAGTAGAAATACTAATTCCTTTGGCAAATCTGTCATGATCTGGCCTGTTTGCTCCCCCTTAATTGGATATTTCTTTCACCTGCCATTTTCCCTCCCTGCCTCAATTATCATTTATTCCTCTCACCTGTTTCCACTGGGTTATATTCTGTTCAGCCTTAACATTCGGGGCCAGATCATTAGTTGCTTTCTGCTAGTCTGTCTGTTCTGTTTTATTTCATGGTTCATGTCCTGGATCCTGGCAGCCAGTGGAAAGAGGTTTTCGTGCCAGTCTCGTTTCCTAATTGTCCACTGTTCCTCCCCTGCTGAGTCCTCTGGGTTTTTGGCTCTTTACGCGGGGAGGTTCAGTTTTTATCCCAGTAAGCCTGGCTCCAAGGAGGAGACTGTTTAAAGGTCCTGCATCAAGTTCTGGTTCCACGTCCTGTCTCTGCTACCCTCTTCCACTGAGCCTGCCCGTCTGCACCTGATCTTGTCTGCTTCTGTGCGTGACCAGGTGGTCACGCTTCCGGACTCTGTCAGTCTCTCAATCCGCCTGGGAGCTCTAGGATGCCTGGAAGCCTGGATCCTGCCTGTTCTATCTGTTCCTCTCCGTTCTGGATCCCTGACCAGGATCGGCTTCCAACAAGACCTCTGGAACTGCAGCACTGGGGACATTCTTGGACTGGACTGTTAAACCAGGTAAGTGACCAACTCAGATAATCATCTTCTGTCAGATGATCGTGGTCACTGGAGTCCCACAGGGCTCCGTGCTTGGCCCTCTTTTATTTTCTCTCTATCTACTCCCACTTGGCTCCATTCTTAGGAAACATGGCATTTCCTTTCACTGTTATGCTGATGACAGCCAGATGTATGTCCCCCTCAAAAAGGCTGATTCCTACTCTGTTGAACCACTGTTAAAGTGTTTACATGACCTTAAAACTTGGATGTCTTTAAATTTTCTGAATTTTAATGAAGAGAAGACAGAAGTCATGGTCTTTGGTGGCACATCTGTGACCCCCCCCCAGTTGATCTCGGTTCTCTAGCGCAATATTGTAAACCAATTGTAAGAAATCTTGGGGTAAAAGTGGACTCAGACCTTAAATTTGACAGCCAGATAAAAGCTGTAGTAAAATCTAGCTTTTTCCAGCTAAGGCAGCTGGCAAAGATCAAACCAGTCCTTCAGAGACGGCACTTTGAGACAGTAATCCACGCCTTTGTGACCACTCGGCTGGATTACTGTAATGCACTTTATGTGGGGATTACTGGGTCCTCAATTGCTCGTCTTCAACTGGTTCAAAATGCTGCTGCACGTCTTTTAACTGGCACACGCAAGTACGAGCACATTTCCCCTATTTTAGCTTCACTCCACTGGCTGCCCATCCATTTTAGGATTCATTTTAAAATTCTTTTATTTACTTTTAAAGCCTTGAATGGCCTTGCCCCAATTTACCTCTCTGAGCTGCTGCACCCCTACACTCACAGCCGATCTCTCAGGTCAGCTGATCAGCTGCTCCTGACAGTGCCTAAAGCTAGGCTTAAGCTCAGAGGGGATCGAGCGTTTTCTGTTGCAGCTCCAAAACTTTGGAATGCATTGAATGCATTACACATGCATATTTTTATCCCGTGCGGGCTGTGCTTTTATTTTATTTTATTTACTTTTATTTATTTTAGTTATTTTATCTTTTTGTGCAGCACTTTGGAAACCTTGTGTTTATTTAAACCGTGCTATATAAATAAGGTGGATTGGATTGGATTGGTCACCTGTGTTTCTCCCACAACGGGTTGTCTGTGATTGGGCGGTGCCCCGCCCCCCACCTGCAGTCGCCGCATGCCACAGATCCTAGCAGCTCCCCTTTTAGTTTTGTTGTTTATTTAATAAATATTTTAAACTTTCCTACTGACTGTCTCTCCTTGAATACTGGGTCCATCTGTCCTCATTTTGTGACAAAATCAACTTATTTACTTGCTTAAATGAAGCGGAAATAGATTTAAACTTATATCTATATTGTTTTTGCAGTGTGGGCCAGTGTGGGTCCTCTTGGTATTGAATCAGCAAGCATAACAGTTTAGAAGAGCATGTAGAGAGTAGTTTACATGCATGTGTTTTTAATAAAACTGCTTATTTTATGAAAAGGTTATGAAATATTTACTTATCCTCAATTCTATTTGTGCAATTTTATATGAAAGGAACATCCACCAAAATGATTCTACTGGGAAAGGAGAGCATTTATAGCAGAAGCAGCCAAAAAGAACATGGGCCCTCTGAATGTTTAAAAGGAATAAAGTTTAGATTATTGGACAATGTCTCCACAGGGAAAAAAATAGTTTTAAAAGACAACCATAAAAACTCTTGTTGGATGTTATTGCTATGTAGGAACACCTCAAATCAGACCTAAAATTCACCTTTATGGCTGAAATACAAGATACTAGGCATAGAAAAAAAGATAACTCTGCATGCTAATATAAAAGCATCATCACTACAGTGAACCACAGTAGTGGCAGCATCATGCCATGGGAAGGACATTATGTCAGCACAACAGGGAAACTGGAAAAATAAAGCGCTAAAAGTCCAACCAGAACAATACATACGGATCAAAGCCTGTTTATATTTCAAAATGGCCTAGTCAAAGCCCTGACCAATATCAAAATGTGAACCACTGCTACGACATAAAAAAAACTGATGTCCAAAAATTGCTCTTGATCCAATCAAACAAAACCTAAGCTATTTGTTCAGGAGAGCAGGCAAAACTTTTAGGGGCATGAATAAGCCCGGCAGAGAAATAATCCAAAAAGGTTTTTCTGCCACGCATTCATTCAGCGAAAACATGCAGTACTTTCCTTCCCTTAGTGATTATGCACCACTTTAGACAGCATGACATTTTGTTCTGTTGTGTTTTAAACTCTGAAATGTCATTACTAAAAACACTGTTGCTTTTTCCCCATAGACTGTATCAGATGGGAGCTAACTGTGATCACAATGTTCTCTTCTCCACACCTTGGCAGCTCTTTGCTAACCCTTTATCAGGCCTTTCGTCTTATGCAGCTGCTTCTGTGCAGCCTTAGACCTGTAGGAAAACCGGGTCATGCTGGCTTTGTGTTTCGAAAGAAGTTTGGAGACTTCCTTAAGAACTATAATCAGGACCTTTTAGACGCTTTTTCCCTTAAAGAACAATGTTGCGCTGTGTGGGTTAATTATTTACAAAAGCACTCAGGTAAGGCAGGAGAGACAGAGAGCCTGAGTACTAAGGTATCTGTTTGGAAAGATCTGAGGACTTGAAAGACGGAACAGGACTCGGTCCAAACAATCTTTTGAGAACAAGATCAGACTACTGCTTCCTGAAAAGAGAAAAAAAATCCGTCCAGTACTGTAGCAACACGAAGAGTTGGCACCTGGTTTGAAGGCTGTGAAGAGAGCTGTGTGAGTTTTAGATTACTGGTGTGAGGGAGGGCATTGAGCTTCTCATCAAAAGGTGGCTTTGTTCAGCCAGACTCTACTTTATCTGTGTGTATGTGTGGAGTCAGTCAGGGATACTCTCTGAGTTTCACACTCCCCTTTGATATTCTCCATCGGCATGAGGTTTCGATCGCGTTGTGATGCGTACGCCGCACCATCACAGCATGGGACTGGTATACATGTGGGTCATGTCACTGATGTTACATGAATTCCTAGTCAAAAGCTGTGGTCTGTATTTGTTACCAAGTTTGAAAACCCAGTTTAAATAAATGAAACATAGAGTCAAACATTACCTTCAGGGGCGTTCAGATGCATCGTTTCCATGGGACCTATAAAGGCGTAACGCATTCCCAGTCCCTCTGACATCACCAGGTCGATATCCTTCACTGATATAACACCATCCTGTCAGATAAAGACAGAAAAGGAAAAACAAACGTATTTAATGAGAACTTTTTTGATAGGTAAGAATCCTTTACTAAAGGATTCAAGTTTTTTCTTTCAGATATTTCTATACTACCTCAAACTACAAAGTATTTTATGTGGATTTGATGCCATAGACCAGGAAACCCCAAAGTTGGTCCTTGAGGGCCGCTGTCCTGCAGGTTTTAGAGGTTTCCTCGCCCCAGCAAAGCCAATTCTAATTGAAAGCTTATTAACAGGCTTTTGCTGAACTGCAATCATCATACTAAGCTGTGCTAAAGCAGGGAAACCTCTAAAACCTGCAGGACAGCGGCCCTCGAGGACCGACTTTGGGGATGCCTGCCATAGACCAACACAAAGTAGTACATATGTCAATGATCTTCTTCCTTGAAAGAAAGCTAAAGGTCAGCCAGACTGAATGTAGAAAGTCCCTGAATATAGATGTTCAAGTCTAGGTTCTCATTCTAAAATTAATGTGCTTTGATCTAAACTAGTCTATTGTAGATTTGGTTTTAATATTTGGGGCCATTTTATCACCTTGTATGAATAAAATAGAAAATTGACGCTCGTATTCTGCATTGTTCGTATATTGCTACTACTGCCACTGTTAGAACCATAATAATGACAGAAACACAGTTCTACTCGGTATGTTGTCCATAAACATTTTGCGTTATCAACCCTGAAAAGTGGAACGTGTTCAACTGAGTAACAGTTAGATAAATACTAAAGAAAAACTAAAATAAGTAAAAGCAGGGAAGTTTAACTACTGTTGATGTGTGTGGCAGCCATCTTGAATGCGGACGTCTGTTATGGTTGCGCTTTTTCTAACTTTCTGAATCTCTGAAGTGTTCCGATTGACATTTCTTACTTGGAGGTCAGAAATTGCGACTACTGAATGCACCATTAGTTCCATCTCTATCTGCTCTGGCCACGTCCCCCACAGCATCATGATGCCGCCGCCATGTCTCACAGAGGTACAGCTGTTCTCAGGGTGATGTGCTTTGTGACCTTTGCACTACAAATATTGAATTTGTGTTAAATCTGAAGGTTTCATTTTGATTTAATCTCACCATTGTTCCAACATGACTATATTTTAACCCTCTTTCAAGAAGGCTTGATTGGTGGAGTGTTTCCCGACCATCATATTCCCCCCACCATAGCCTTCAGTTCCGCAGCCCCTTTTGGCATGCTAATCTGAGTAACTCAAATGTTTTGGTAAAGGTAGATTGAACAATAGTCTATGAGATGCTAAAGGTTGGTAATCTGTGGTATGACCTACACCCTGATATAACATAGCTTTCTTTCTTACCCATTTGTTGTGTTCCCTGATATTTATAATTTACTAATTAGATGCATTATAACAGCTTTTACTTTTTTTTTTGGTGTCAGAGTAAAAAGGACCAAAAAAGTAAATGCAACATTTTCCAGGAAGACACAAGTAAAAAAAACTCAGGGTGTCAGATTAAAGACTAAGAAGGTAAGGACATCTTCTTTTAGAGAAGTTCAACAAAGCTCTTACTTTTTTTTCTGATGTTTTATCATTGCCAAATTGTTCTTGATCCCCACTAAATGGTCTTGCTATACAGTTTCCCTAATCCACCCTCTCTGTGTCCTCAGAATTGTTTGCAGGGAGGGGACAGCTGAGGACAGAGCAACGGAAAGGGAGCCAGGCAGAAGGAGGGGTTCAGGTATCTTTGGGTTTGAGATGCCTGTTGGCTGACCACAGAGGAAACAGATACAGAAAGGTAGAGGAATGGGACAGGGTCGCCTTTGTTCAGCTCCTGCATCCAACAACGGGGCTGTTATCTGAGAAAAATGGGGGTTGTGGGTGGGGTCTCTTCTCTTCAGTGATCACTGTGGGTAACGAGGTCCTTTCTCAGCCGCTCTGCTTTCCAATGTTGGGCTCAACTCAAGGTCTGTTTAACTTGTGTGTTTGAGGGGTGAGGGAGAGTTCTCTTATGTAAGGAGGAACCTAAAATTGTCATTAATGTGTCAGCAAAGAGGTTTATTTTCCTTTTTTTATTTTCCATGTTCTTTTCTTTACCGGAAGCTGTTCAGTGGAACAGATTTCTCATCTGACCATTATCTCATCTGACCATTATCAACAATGGCTATATTCTTTCCATTCTTCCATGACGACATGGTCTGTGGAGCTCACATCTATTAAGTTTTCATCTCAACAGATTCCCCCCCCTGAAGCGTTCTGCTCTACAGCTCCATCTTAACAGGATATTTTGGCTTAATTCATGTTGTCATACAGGTTATATGTACAGGTGCTGGTCATAAAATTAGAATATCATGAAAAAGTAGATTGATTTCAGTAATTCCATTTAAAAAGTGAAACTTGTATATTATATTCATACATTACATACAAACTCATATATTTCAGATGTTTATTTTGTTTAATTTTGATGATTACAAATGACAACAAATGAAAATCTCAAATTCATCATATCAGAAAATTAGAATATTGTGAAAAGGTTCAAAATTGATGGCCCCTGGTGCCACACTCTAATCAGCTAATTAACTCAAACCACCTGCAAAAGCCTTTAAATGGTCTTTCAGTCTAGTTCTATAGGCTACACAATCATGGGGAAGACTGCTGACTTGACAGTTGTCCAAAAGACGACCATCGACACCTTGCACAAGGAGGGCAAGACACAAAAGGTCATCGCTAAAGAGGCTGGCTGTTCACAGAGCTCAGTGTCCAAGCACATTAATAGAGAGGCGAAGGGAAGGAAAAGATGTGGTCGAAAAAAGTGTACAAGCAAGAGAGATAACCGCACCCTGGAGAGGATTGTGAAACAAAACCCATTCAAAAATGTGGGGGAGATTCACAAAGAGTGGACTGCAGCTGGAGTGAGTGCTTCAAGAACCACCACACACAGACGTATGAAAGACATGGGTTTCTGCTGTCGCATTCCTTGTGTCAAGCCACTCTTGAACCACAGACAGCGTCAGAAGCGTCTTGCCTGGGCTAAAGAGAAACAGGACTGGACTGCTGGTGAGTGGTCCAAAGTCATGTTCTCTGATGAAAGTAAATTTTGCATTTCCTTTGGAAATCAAGGTCCCAGAGTCTGGAGGAAAAGAAGAGAGGCACTTCATCCACGTTGCTTGAAGTCCAGTGTAAAGTTTCCACAGTCAGTGATGGTTTGGGGTGCCATGTCATCTGCTGGTGTTGGTCCATTGTGTTTTCTGAGGTCCAGGGTCAACGCAGCCACATACCAGGAAGTTTTAGAGCACTTCATGCTTCCTCCAGCTGACCAACTTTTTGGAGATGCAGATTTCATTTTCCAACAGGACTTGGCACCTGCACACAGTGCCAAAGCTACCAGTACCTGGTTGAAGGACCATGGTATCCCTGTTCTTAATTGGCCAGCAAACTCTCCTGACCTTAACCCCATAGAAAATCTATGGGGTATTGTGAAGAAGAAGATGCAATACACCAGACCCAACAATTCAGAAGAGCTAAAAGCCACTATTAGAGCAACCTGGGCTATCATAACACCTGAGCAGTGCCACAGACTGATCGACTCCATGCCACGCCGCATTGCTGCAGTAATACAGGCCAAAGGAGGCCCAACTAAATACTGAGTGCTGTACATGCTCATACTTTTCATGTTCATACTTTTCAGTTGGCCAACATTTCTATAAATCCTTTGTTTTTATTGGTCTTCAGTAATATTCTAATTTTCTGATATGATGAATTTGAGATTTTCATTTGTTGTCATTTGTAATCATCAAAATTAAACAAAATAAACATCTGAAATATATGAGTTTGTATGTAATGTATGAATATAATATACAAGTTTCACTTTTTAAATGGAATTACTGAAATCAATCTACTTTTTCATGATATTCTAATTTTATGACCAGCACCTGTATGTGTTTGGTCCAACAATGCAAGAAGTGTCCAACTCACAAGTCTTGCAAACTTATTTTCAACCAAAAAGTAATCCCTATCTTTACTTTAGATTGATATACCAAACAAGAGCAGATTCTGTAAGATTCTTACTCTTTACTGCACTGTTAGATTATTTGCACTTATGCTGAGTGGAATCTTCTGAAAAGAAGATAAAAGATTTTAAGACTTTGACAATACTTATGTTCCTAACAGAGCACTTTGCTTTCAATATGCAGGTTTACTAGTGGTTCCTAGAATTTCTTAAAGAAAAATGGGAGGCAGATATTTTAGTTTTTAGGCTCCTCTTCTGTGGAACAAACCAGTTTTAGTCCATGAAGCAGACACCCTGTGGGTAGGCTTACATCTTTCATTTTGATAAAGCTTATAGTTAGAATATAGTTATGCTGCTATAGGCTCAGACTGCTGGAGGACATAGGGACCCATTTTTCATCATTCTGCTTCATTTTATCTCAATTATCCTACTCCGCAGAATATATTAATTCAATCTCTAACTTTCTGCTCTCTCTGCTTTTTCTCTCATAGTAGCTTTGCCTCGTCTGTTCCTGTTTGGCTGTGACACCATCCTGGAGAGAAATATCAGCTGTGCTGCTGCTCTTATCAACACCTTTGTTTATAGATGTTGGAGATGGGTCTGTTTTCCAGGCATTCATTTGAATTGTATTGATTAGTAATCAGATGTGAGTATTGAAGCAAAAAAATGTGCTTAACCACTGTAGCCATGAGGCCAGCTGTGTTTCAATATACACTATATTGCCAAAAGTATTTGCTCACCCATCCAAATTATTGGAATCAGGTGTTCCAATCACTTCCATGGCCACAGGTGTATAAATTCAAGCACCTAGGCATGCAGACTGTTTTTACAAACATTTGTGAAAGAATGGGTCGCTCTCAGGAGCTCAGTGAATTCCAGCGTGGAACTGTGATAGGATGCCACCTGTGCAACAAATCCAGTCGTGAAATTTCCTCGCTCCTAAATATTCCACAGTCAACTGTCAGCTGTATTATAAGAAAATGGAAGTGTTTGGGAACGACAGCAACTCAGCCACGAAGTGGTAGGCCACGTAAACTGACGGAGCGGGGTCAGCGGATGCTGAAGCGCATAGTGCGAAGAGGTCGCCAACTTTCTGCAGAGTCAATCACTACAGACCTCCAAACTTCATGTGGCCTTCAGATTAGCTCAAGAACAGTGCGCAGAGAGCTTCATGGAATGGGTTTCCATGGTCGAGCAGCTGCATCCAAGCCATACATAACCAAGTGCAATGCAAAGCGTCGGATGCGGTGGTGTAAAGCACGCCGCCACTGGACTCTAGAGCAGTGGAGACGCGTTCTCTGGAGTGACGAATCGCGCTTCTCCATCTGGCAATCTGATGGACGGGTCTGGGTTTGGCGGTTGCCAGGAGAACGGTACTTGTCTGACTGCATTGTGCCAAGTGTAAAGTTTGGTGGAGGGGGGATTATGGTGTGGGGTTGTTTTTCAGGAGCTGGGCTTGGCCCCTTAGTTCCAGTGAAAGGAACTCTGAATGCTTCAGCATACCAAGACATTTTGGACAATTCCATGCTCCCAACTTTGTGGGAACAGTTTGGAGCTGGCCCCTTCCTCTTCCAACATGACTGTGCACCAGTGCACAAAGCAAGGTCCATAAAGACATGGATGACAGAGTCTGGTGTGGATGAACTTGACTGGCCTGCACAGAGTCCTGACCTCAACCCGATAGAACACCTTTGGGATGAATTAGAGCGGAGACTGAGAGCCAGGCCTTCTCGTCCAACATCAGTGTGCGACCTCACAAATGCGCTTCTGGAAGAATGGTCAAAAATTCCCATAAACACACTCCTAAACCTTGTGGACAGCCTTCCCAGAAGAGTTGAAGCTGTTCTAGCTGCAAAGGGTGGACCGACGTCATATTGAACCCTATGGATTAGGAACGGGATGTCACTTAAGCTCATATGTGAGTCAAGGCAGGTGAGCAAATACTTTTGGCAATATAGTGTATATTCTTTCATAGATTCAATTCACATTTGAAAACTGTATTTTGAATTTACTCTGGTTTCCCACACCAACAATATATTCATTTATTTTGATGAACATCTTGAAAACAAATAAAACAGTTTATTAAAGTACTTTTCTATTGAATTGTTAAGTTTGTATCACTGAGGATGCCATTTTGCATTAATGTACAGTTTTACCATCTCTAGTGGCACAATTTGTAAACTGCAACCAAAAATTTCCCCTCAAATGCAAAAGAAATGGTGCTATTTTCAGCTTTCAGATATTTTGGTCTATGCTCCAGTGGATGGTAAACATACATTCACTCATCACTCACAGATTCATCCTTTAACACTAAAATGCACAAAGGTATAAATACTTTGTAAAAACCTTACATTAAGTAAATATTTGTGTCATTTACGGCATTGAAGGACATTTTTTTTTCCTGTCCTGATGTTTCTTTTTCAGATATTTATAGATTTGAAACTATGTGCAACTTCATATATCCTGTCTCAACCTGAAAAAAAGAAAAACAAGCTTTGTTGACATTTTTTAAGACAAATCCAAGTCCCCCACAAGCTCCCCTCAGCTTGTATGGGAAGAAAATATTGAGAATTAATATTGAGAATTAGGCTTGAGCAGAATTTGGTCCATTAATTTGAGACATCAGCATATTCAGTTCAAGTTCATCCATTCTTCCGTCTCATTTATTCTGCACAAAGCTCTCCCAATATAGGTTTGACAGTTTTAACTGAGTTTCTGAAACATATAAAACTGTGTTTGATCCTGATCAACAGATTTTTTGGGTATTTTCCTTCGCTTTTGACTTGCTGCACTTTTACGGAGAGGGTGTTTATGTATGGAATGATAATAGCCAAGAAAGTTGTTTTGAAGATATGGAACCCGGATAAAGTGCCCCAGGTTAGAGGCATGGCTGACCGAGCTCACTCTGATCCTCTACATGAGAAAATTTCAGTATGACATCACGGGCTGTGATGATCAGTTTAGGAATTTCTCAGGTGTTGTTCCCGGAGAATTTTACGCAGAATGAGATGCAAAGGGAGACCTGATGTAGGATCTGAGATGTTTTTAAAAAAAATATTATGTGTATAACGTAATACTGTCCCCAATTAATGGCATAAAAAACATTTTTACATAAAAATGGTCCCTCCTTTCATTAGAATATAAGCAGATACATAAAATTCCCCCTCTCACAAAGGGATTCACAATTTTTTTCTGACGTGTTATTGGAGAAAAGCAAAGCAGATTACATGAATTTGAAGCAGATAGCATCAAATAGCTATAAAACAAACGTTGCTTTTCTGATCATTTTAGTAACGAAAAGTGAATTTATCAAATAAAATGCAAATCCTTTTCAGAATTTAAGAAGTAGAATTTTTCAAATTTCAACTCGGCCATCCATCTTCAGTGATCAGAATGACGTTACATTCCCACCTTTATAAACAGCTGCCAACAGTGAATAAGATTTACAATGATGTGCAAACATCTTCAGTACCTCTATGCTTCCTTTCATTCAAGTATTTTTAGACTTAGACTGACTTTGTCATTTTGTATTAACAGAGTGTATACAAAAAGAAATCACGTTCAGTACAGCTCTTAAGACATTTCCATTCTTTAAAATGCAGCAATGAAAAAAAAGTAAGCAGCATTGATAAATGTAAACATAAGACTGTATACGAGATATTTCTTTTTTATCTTTTTTCATATATGTTTTCTTATGTAATGTTTCTTCAGGCTTATTGAAGGTTACTTTTGCCTAAACAAACTAGGAGCACTTTGGAAAGTCTCCCTGAAATGTTCTCTGCAGTTATTGGTGTGTAGGCGCGCTCACACATGCCGATGCCCTCAGTACCAGTGGACGTGACAAAAACAGCTGAAATGCCCCAGTAGGCTGCATTAATGAGACATATGTATGTAAATCTGTTTAGTTAGATGCTTATTAAGCCTCCAAACCACGTTTTTGATCCTTGCAAAAGGCTTATAGTTTCCTCCTGTTTGTGTTGCTTCAGCTGTTTGTCAATAAGAACCCGTCTGAGCTGACAACACAAAGGATCCCCAGAAAAAGAAATAGTTGCATGTTTAGTGGTTTGTTTTTGAACAGTGTCAAGAAGAAGAAGAATTACAGTTCTTTTTGTTGAGTAAAAAAAACAAGCAACAGGAAATATTAGGTGTGTTTTACATCAAGATTCCTCTGTAGTTTGGGCTGTGCTCTTTTGCTTGATGAGCACACAACATGTCTTACATTACTGAGATGCTTAAACAAAAGTAGATACGCCTTATGAAGTTGAACGTAACTTCCTCTTCCCCACCAACAGTAGTGTATAGGATTTCCTAAAAGCGCGCGCCTGCGAGTTCACGAGCCTACGGAAACTGTGGCAGACCAAACCAGATGAAAGTGCGCATTCAGCGTCTGCTCTTGATAATGCAAGCGTAGAAGAAGAAATTTGCTGTTTACCTGTGCAAAGAAAGAAACAACGAAAGAAAAATGTCTGAGGACTTCAGTGTTGAGGAAGAGCATGAGTTCTTTGCCGAGCTGAATGCGCACTTTCATCTGGCTTGGTCTGCCGCAGTTTCCGTAGGCTTGTGAACTCGCAGGGGCGCGCTTTTAGGAAATCCTATACACTACTGTTTATGCTCTGAAAACATTCTAAATGACTTCGTTTCGAGTAAATTATGGATCCTACCAACTCAGGACACTTGGAATACATTGGACGAGCAGTATGGAGGAATATTGACACGTTTTTTGTGGACTTTTATGGACCTTTCTGCCTCGGGCACCATAGACCTCCATTATTTGAATGTCAGCAGACAGCAAGAAGCCTCCCAGATCTCCAGATGCATTTGAGATATCAAAAAAGTACTCCAGAGTGTTGTTCAGCATGGGGGTGAGTAGAAAATGAAGGCTAATCATGTTTTGGGTGTACTATTCCTTTAAAGGGGTCATATGATGCAAAACCGAGTTTACATTGTCATAGATGAATGAACGATAGTTCAGTGGGTGAAATGGACGTACAAAGAAGTTCACCTTCTTTCTATTGAAATCTCACAATTCTAAACTTCCACCATAAAACGGGCGAATCGAAACGAAGCACCAAGCTGACATAAACTCTGGCATGTTCCCTTATTTGGTTCTGGTTCACTGGCCCAATGGAGGGGGGGTATGAAGTGTTGACTGCTGGGCCGCTGACTGGACAGAGCAGAGAGCCATGAGCCACCCATCCTCAGCCAGAGGCCGGCAAGGCAGGCGGGGAGAAGCACAGGGCCGGCGGTGTCCAGGCTACTGTCACCAGGTGGGGTTGGGTTGCTCCGTTCCCCGCTGGCTCCCTGCCCCCATCGGCCGGGGTTCCCGGACCAGCCCTGGAGCTGACAGCTAGGTTTGAATGCCCGGTGTGTTTTGCAACGTCCCCCCCGGACATTTTTTTGGTATGAAAAGTAGGACATGTCTGGGAAAAAGAGGACGTCTGGTCACCCTACCATATCAACAATTTGATGTTACATTGTGTGAGTGCTTGTTGCTATGATGCGTCTTTGCTCAGCAGCTTCACTCGTTGTAAACCAATTCAAAAATTCATGAGCACCATAAAAGGAAGAAAACCTGTCGTTTCATTCTAGGGCTTATAACCAGGCTTGAATTGGGGCTCATAGAACAGCAAATATACCATTTTCAGCCCAACCAATGTTTACACACCCTATTCAGAGACCTTAAGGACCAGCATCAAATACCCTATAGAATAATTCTATGGCCCCTTTAACCAATCTTATACAGAAAAGCCTTTAAATGTTCAAATTAAAATTTAAAAAATTTAAATGACGTCAGGAAACGACAAATAATAGTGATAATTGTTTTCTTTAAACTATTATTTTATAGTACCTTTTGAACTTAAATGATCATGTTCAGTCATTTAAGTAAAGAGGCACAAGTCACAAGTCTTTAATAAAGTATTTCCTAATATATCCAAGTCAACTATGAAATAATCAAATCTGTGTCTGGGGTTTGACTCTAATCAAGACATAAAGTCAAAATCCATATCTTTGCCTTGACAACACTAGGCTACAAAGGAAAATATAACAAGCACAAAACCAGAGAAGCTGATGCTGTTATCATCAGTGGTTTAACCAGAGGAAATCGATCAGCAGCAAATATTGAGATCTTCCCTGCAATTCAATTACAGAGACTGTTGTTAACTCAAAATAAATTAAGCTGTTTGATCACTTTTAAAACTTGTTATAGATTGTTTCAATTCAATTTAGTTTATTTTTATAGCGCCAATGCATGACAAATCATCTAGAGCCACTTTGCAAAAAGAATTTATTCAGATCATATAGTCAGATTGGTGTTTCAAGAGGCTACTTTGGTAAATATCAGATTCTAAAAACAAATAAAGAAATCATGGAGGGGTCTGAAATTGTCACCGTAGGTGCATGTCTACCATGAGAGACATGATCTAAAAAATATCCAGAAATCACAATATATGATTTTTTAAAACTATTTATTTGTATTCCGTAAGTTTAAAGAAAACAATCTACTGGACTTGTTTTCCAAGGTTTGAAGATGTTTTGCTTCCCCTCCAGGAAGCTTTCTCAATTCAAATGTCTGGATCCACAGTGAGTTTGAGGCTTTATAGAGGCAAGGCCTTGTATTGCTTGGAATACATTTATTTGTATGATACAGCTGCAAATAAGTATTTGAACACCTGAAAAAATCAATGTTAATATTTGGTACAGTAGCATTTGTTTGCAATTACAGAGGTCAAACGTTTCTTGTAGTTTTTCACCAGGTTTGCAAACACTGCAGAAGGATTTTGGCCCACTCCTCCACACAGAACTTCTCTAGATCAGTCAGGCTTCTGTGTCGTCGCTGAGAAACACGGAGTCTGAGCTCCCTCCAAAGATTCTCTTTTTGGTTTAGGTCTCTTAGGATGGTACTCATCATTCTTCCTCCTCCAAACCCAGTTGTTGGAATTATGACCAAAAGTTCAATTTTTGTCTCATCTGACCACATGAATTTCTACCATGACTCCTCTGGATAATCCAAATGGTCAGTGGCAAGCTTAAGACAGGCCTTGACATGATGATAGACAGGTGTTCACACTTGTTTGCAGCTTTATCCAAAAATAAATATTTCGATTTGTTTTTAAGATTATGTCTCTTACAGTGGACATGCACCTATGATGACAATTTCAGACCCCTCCATGATTTCTAAGGCAAGGCAAGGCAAGGCAAATTTATTTGTATAGCACAATTCAGTACAAAGACAATGCAAAGTGCTTTACATGATTAAAATACAGGAAGATAAAACAGAATCAAAGCAAGTAGGAAAAAATAAAAAATAAATAAAATAAAAAATGCAGAAACAAAAAAAAGGATATTAAAAACAGTTGGATTAAAGAAAACATGTTTTTGTTGAACTGTTTAACTAGAATAGTCAAAGGCAATCCTAAACAAATGTGTTTTTAGTCTTGATTTAAAGGAACTCAGGCTTTCCGCACTTTTACAATTTTCTGGAAGTTTGTTCCAGATAAGTGGAGCATAGGAACTAAATGTTGCTTCTCCATGTTTAGTTCTGGTTCTAGGTATGCAGAGCAGGCTGGAGACAGAAGACCTGAGTGGTCTGGAGGGTTGATACACTGATAGCAAGTCTGTGATGTATTTAGGTGCCAAGCCATGCAGAGATTTATAGACTAAAAGAAGTATTTTAAAGTCTATTCTCTGAGATACAGGGAGCCAGTGTAAGGACTTTAGTTCTAAGGGGGAGAACTAATTTAAATACTTATTGTATGCTGCAAATATTGCATTGTATTAGTGGACGTCAGTCAGTAACTTAAGTAGTTAGAAGTGCTGCGCTAGAGAAGGCTATAATTAAATCCAATTATGCAGAAAATGAATCATTAGGTTCCACTGAATGTAAGGTGCACTGCTCTGCTGGAAAAACTGCATATTAAAAGTACACACTGTCTACGTAGGATATGCAAAACAACATGTTCTAAAAGAGGGACAGCTGGTACTGTAAAGGGTGTTGTGCTCTTGTTCTGGCATCTTCTCTTGGCTCTCCTTTTAATTCTGTTGTAATAGAGAACATAACATCGTGGGATTCATCCAGCTGGAGCGTCTTACCTTTTCACCAACCGGGACCCACGAGGAGCCTCAAAGCTCCTTCTACTCCACAATAGTGGCAATAAAGCAGCCCTTTGGTGACAAGGAATGTTCTCTAGATCTAAATCTGAACGTCCACAGTTCAGTGCAAAATCTCAAATATCATGCAGTGGATGCAAGACTCCAGCATAGAAAGGCTCATCTGCACAGTAAGGAAATATGCTTGAACTAAATATATTTCCTTGAATTCTTAGAAGTGAGAGGTTATTTCTAAGTAGCAGTGACTAACTCATTAAGTGTTTTTACCCGACTGCATGCCTACTTGCCTCACCCTTGAACTAAAAATCCACTTGTTCGTTCAGTGACTTCTTAAAATCTCACAGCTGTGAGAAGATTAGGAATTTTACTGCACAAACTAACCTCATGAAGTAAAACACACAAAACATATTAGTCTTAAACACTGATTCAGAGAAACTTCCAGCTGACAAATAAGCTCTATTTGTTTTGATACAATAAGATCTTAATAAAATATAGGAATATATGCAGCTTTATATCAATTTAGTCTAAATTAAAAAAACCAAAGCTGCCTTCCATTGAAGGCAAACCTGTTGCATAACGTTTGCATTAATGGTCTCATAGCAAACCATGCCAGCAGATCATCCTTCCATACAGCATCACCAGCTAAAAAAGTGTTTTAATAACAGCTTAATGAAGTAACTTGAAGCAACATGTTCTGTGAAATCAACAGGACTGTTCCACAATTTTTCCCTTCAAATTTCCAACGTTGCTTTTGAAAAACTGTTTTTTTTGTTTTTGTTTTTAGGTTATGGCCGAAAATTTGAAATTTAATAGTACTGATGATAAAATAAAAATAAAGAATTAATTTAGCCGTTCATTCAATTGTGCCGCCATGCACTGAAAAATTTTAATATAATTAAGTCCACTCTTCTTGAAATAAGTTTATTTGAGGAGGTCAGGAAGACAGTTTGCCAATGGAATTAGATAATAGACTATTACCAGAAGAAATAAACAACTCTTATCATCTTATCTTAAGTGTATTCTTGTAGGAATATATCTTATCATATTTAATCGTCTTATTTTAAGGGCAGAAAGACGTATTCCATTGGCAGATAATTTATTCACCTGCAAAAATTAAGGGTAAATACACAGAACTCTTTATTTATTTATAAATGAGTTTTTACAGTGTACAGTTCTCTTCAGGCTTTCTCCTTTAACTTCACAAAATAAGTGATATAGTAACTTTTTCCTTCTTATTTTACCTTATTGTGCTGCAACTGCCACTATGTGTACAGCTGCTGCTACACTGCAATTTCCCAACTTATAAATAAAGTAAGTGAGTAAATAAGTAAGTATTAAGTAAGTAAGCAAAAAGTATAAGCAAGTATAAGTCTAAGTAGTAAGTATAAGTGAGTATGTGTAAGTATAAGTAAGTATAAGTTTAAGTAATTATAAGTATCAATATATGTGTGGGTAAGTAAATATAAAGTAAAAGTAAGTATGTCTGAGTAAGTAAGTATAAGTAAGTATAAGTTTAAGTAAGTATAAGTAAGTAAGTATAAAGTATAAGTTTAAGTAAGTATAAAGTATAATTATAAGTGTTAGTAAGTGTAAGTAAGTATAAGTAAGTACTGTATCAGTATATGTGTAAGTATAAAGTATAAGTAAGTATAAGTGTAAGTAAGTATAAAGTACAAGTATAAAGTATAAGTGTAAGTAAGAATCAGTATATCTGTAAGTAAGTATAAAGTATAAGTAAGTATAAGTGTAAGTAAGTATAAAGTATAAAGTATAAGTGTAAGTAAGAATCAGTATATCTGTAAGTAAGTATAAAGTATAAGTAAGTATAAGTGTAAGTAAGTATAAAGTATAAGTATAAAGTATAAGTGTAAGTAAGTGTAAGTTTACGTAAGTATACGTTTAAGTAAGTATAAGTAAGTGTAGGTTTAAGTAAGTATAAGTGTACGTAAGTTTAAGTAAGAAAGCAATCAGTCAGTTAGTCTTTTTCCCAAAATGTAAGAAAGCTAGGAACTGATACCCAAAGAGCTCTAATGTTTATTTTTTTTTTAAATATTACTTCTATGAAATGTAGAGTTTGGAAGGAATTAACTGAGAAATTTGCTCTCAAACAGTCAGCTTAATATCAGTCCTTTATGCAGAATAATGAGTTTTAAACAAAGTGAAAGGCTATGCAGTTAGGACACAAAAAAATAAAATAAAATAAAACAGCATTTAGGAGATTTATTTAAAACAAGGACATCTAGCACTGAGCCCAGCTCTGGTTAACTGAGGGAAACACTGGAGGTTATTTAGGGGATGGACCCAGAAAACTCTGATTTTATGGCAGACGACAGAATACTAACTAATATAACTCTACTTTAATATTATCGGTTTAATAATTGTTAGTTTGTTTTGAGCAGATTATTAAACTTTAAAAACCAAATACTGTTGCATTTTTAACCAATAACATTAACATAAAATTTCCAAAACTATTTGCTTATATCAAAGTTAATTATTACTGCAAAGTTAAAACAGCAAAGCTAAGTTATTAAAGCTGTACTTCTAATACAGACAATGTAGGGCTGAAACAATAGATTGAATTAGTCACAATTATTTAGTATAAAATCCTTCTTAGAGTATTCAGGGTTTAAAACATGCTAGCTAAAAGCTAAAAGAATAATCTATTCAGACCCGTAATTCTGCCTAATTTGCATTAAAATTAAAAAAATCTATCTAGAACTCCTCTCAAGTTTTTCAATTCATTAAAAAACATAAATAAACATAAATTGCAATTTTGTTAGCATTAAATTGAGTTTTTTTTTAATGTTCTTTCAACTTAAATTAGTTTAAAATGTGCATTGCTGTTTCTATTTTTGGTTAAAAAAAATTGTTTATTGAGGAATAGGAATTTATCAAATGTATCTTATTTTGGATTAATGGATTAATTTAAAAAATGATCAATAGCTGCAGCACTAATCCAATCAGAAGAAGCATAAATCCATACTGAAGTCACTGACAGTGTGCTGTCAGGGTGCAAATGTTGATCAGGTTTTATCATATGATTTAATTAAATCGTTAATGAGGTAAGCCTACCGCCAAAATTACTTAGTTTTCAGATGATGAATCCTTTCTCCGGCCTACATCCCCCAGAAGGCTTTGTGGTTCTGGATCAGAGTTCAGTAGATGTATAAAGCATTCTATTGGAATAATTCTGATATTGATTGGGTGTCTATTGGGAAACATATCGATATTGCCTTAATGCCCTGCCTAAACCGTTGAATGTTGCACCTTTTTGTTCAGTGAAGCTCGTGTTTTCTAGATCTACATTGAGGCAACAATGCCCCACATTTATCAATGCAAACAACCTGATTCAACTAAAAGCATCACAGGAATGTCAATAAACAGCTCAGGAAGAAGGCCTGCTTTGACTCCCAGAGACAAACATGAACATATTCTGGGGAAGAAGGATCACTTATAGATGCCATTTCCATTCATTGTTGCTTTTAGGCTGGATTACTGTAACATGCTCTTTTTTTAGTGATGTGTCCATTAGGTGCCTTTAGTTTCGTACAAAACGCTGCGGTGAGACTTCATAATGGAAAAACAGATTATTGTATATTGACTGCAAAAATGATCTAAAAATACGTACAAGTTTCTTAAAATAAACGTATTCAATCTCCTAATTTCAGTAGGTAAATAAGATGATTTGCTGATGGAAAAAGTATTTTTATCATTAAAATAAGATCATTAGATATTATGCACCTGAAATAAGAAACTGCAGTTGTGTTTTTCTTATTTTTTTACTTACATATATTTAAACTTTTTGCAGTGTTACTCCCATTTTAACCCCACTTGGTTTGCTACCTGCATGGATCAGGATCTGTTCATAATGTTATTTTATTTGCTTTGAAAACTTGTAAAGAATGATTTTTTATTTCTCATTTAAACACAAATGTAACACATTAGAATTACATACTGAAAATAACTCTCCTTATGCAATAAATATGCATACAACATAGAAGGACACATTACTAACAATACAGACAAGAGTCAGAACATTGAAACAAAGACAATGACTTTATGCCGAGAGTAAAAAGAAAAGTATTATAATAACATGACTTTAGCAAGAAAAAAACCCAACAGGCTCTTCAACAAGAAGACCTCTCCCTGACACATACCTGAACCAGCCTCCATGACTCAGCAATAATAGCAGCTTGAACTCTGTTGAGGGCAAAGCCATCTATCTCTTTCTTCAGAAGGACGGGTGCCTGGCCGACCTGAAAGAAAAGGCATACGGATCTCAAGCATATGTAAAAAAGAGATGAACTCAAAGATATAAAACTTTTTCCACATACACAACATGACCATTTCCCTCAAAAATTGTTCACAAACCAATCTATGATAGGAAGCACTGCTCCTTTGCTGAGATAATCCATGCCCCCTCACAGGTATGCCATATTGATGCTGATTGGACACCGTGATTGGTGTGACTTAGACTACCCACAATAAAAGGCTATATATATATATACAAATGGACATCTCAAAAATGACTTTCGTAGATATTTTAGACAAATAAAACAGTTGTTTTACTTGTAGAAAACGAATGGTTGTTGTCGACCTGTAGTATGGCTAAATGACCATCCTAAAAGAGTCTAACCTGTTAGCTACTGAGCACAGCTAGCCACAGTGCTACCCAGCTCCCCCCTTTATATCATAGTCTAACAGTTACTTTGTTCACCATAAAGATTGTTTTCAGTTTTTTATTGATCAGGTAAAACTTCATCGGTCATTAGAAACGCTAACAGTACAGATGCTCCCGACTCGGCACACTGACACAGAGTGATGTTATTATTGTTGTCTGGGCAACCATAATGTTTTACATCATGTGGCAATGTTAAGCCAATCATGTAGCATATCGTCACTGGCATGAAGCAGAACTTGAGCAGGTCTGACCACCCGAGCAGATCTGGTACCTACACCGGCTCACCGACGCCGCCCCCAGTAGCCGAAAGTTTTCTACTTTCGGCTACTTTAGATCGTCAGTGAAATGTAAAGTAATAGCAAATACAGGTAATAATATGTTGAGACTCCAAAAGAGATTTGATTCTTAAGAAACTGTTGCACTACAGTTTGTCCAAGTGGAGTTGCCATATGTTGACATCAGAAGAAGGGGCAGGGCCCCAAGCAGATCTGGTACCTACACCGGCCCTGGCCCGACCTCCGCGCATCGGAGGGTACCCTCCTCCGGAGGGTGCACAGGGGGTTCAAAGTCTCTGTCAGTATAGTAAACAGTCTTAGTAGTGGAAGCAAATTACCAATAAAAAACATGGTTTATTCTTTGCAAATGTACCTATAAAACACTAAAGACATTTAAAGCAGCTGACCTTTGCAAACATTTCACAGTCCATTTCAGAGCTGTCATTATTAACAATTGCTAGATGGATTTTATCCAACTATACAGAGCATTCGCCCATAACGGCGATGTACTGGTTGCTTGGATTCATTCCTCTTTTTAAGCTTTAAAGTCTTGCTCAATAAAGTCCTTCTTTGAATCAATCCAACCGGCAGGGTTGGGTTTTCACAGGCACCTGACGTCATAGACCATTATACTGACAAGTGATTGCATCACTCCTCCATGTTCAGACTTAAATCACCCATGAACAGTTGAACCTGTAATCTGCACCTTGGTCATCAAAGAATGGGCGGCGTCCATAACGGCTGGCTTGGCCTCTGGGTGGGGCACCAGCTCGACCAGTCTGACATAGTAAGGTGGGTTTACCTGCAGTTGACAGGACTCATGAAAGGAAAGCTGATTATGTCACACAACACGCCAGGACATGACCCTATGCAAACCTCTGAACAGAAATCTGACTGAAATCTGAAGTCTGTCAAAATATCATGCATAAGAGTTATACAAAATGAGATGGTCTGAAACTAATATAGTTAATCTATTTCACATTGTGTTTGGAAATGTAGCTCTTGCAAACGTATAATGAAGCTGTAAATCAGTAGAGATTGACTGATACATGTTTTTAAAGGCCGGTGATTATTCTGACATCAATCTAACAGACACGATACATACTGCCGATATATTTGGGTCGATTCTTACAGGCAATATTGCTTTTTCTTTTTCCATTTGCGTGTTAAAAATAACACAATGATAACAAATTTTAAACAAAAAAAAAAGACATTTTGTAACAAAATGAACAATGATATCAAATGCAGGAAGAGTACTGAATGCACCTAACTTCCCAGACTTTTTGCACCCCCTCATTATCTAGTCACACTCCAACCTTAACCAAAGGTAAGTCAACAACAGTAAATTAAATATCGCAATATAATAAACTATAATCTACTTATAATCCCTGAAACTGCAAGTGCTGAAATGCAAGTTCGGCTGTTTATTCGATAGCATCACTGTTGAATAAATAAACAAAACAAAAAAACTCAAACTGGGTTATTTACTCCATTGATTTGCAATTACACTGCGTCATGGAAACCACTGCACAATGAATCGGCCATCATTAGATACTGATCAAGAAATGCATGCTAATATTCAAAAACATCAGCTGCCATATGTCTCTATTTAAATAAGCACCGTTCCCCTTCCTGAATTCTTTTAAACTAAAGTTTGTTGTATTTTTGGGTTGGTACAAACCGGATGGGATACAAGGCAGCGGCTTCTTTCCTGTACTTTAGAAAAGACGCTGCTCGGTACCAGGCAGGAGGTGGAGCTGCTCAGGATCACTTCTTTACCCACAAAACGTTCGATTTCCTGAAAGACACCCTGCTTGACTTCAAGCTGCTCGAATACGCACTCCTGAAATGCATCAACATAAAGAATTAGAATTAGAGAAACCATTTCATGAGGTATATTATAAAATTTAATTGAAAGATTAAAGAAAAAAATTAACTTTGTTAAGGTTAATGCAAAATACTCAAAATTTCAGATAACATTGGTTCAAATTCAGGATATGATGTATTACTATGACGTAATACTACACACTTTATTGTCCCTTAAAGCTGTTGTGGACTCAACAATTAAACTTTGAGACAATAGAAATGCCACCATTAAAAAAATATTACTTTTACATGTAATGCAACATTTATGCAACAGCAAATTGAGTAAAAACAACCAAATCTGTTAAAAGAAAAAAACAGCATGATAAAAAGAGGCACAATGATAAAGTTGCACAATGATAAAGTTGCACAACGAATAGCTTGTTAGAGAATCTTATGGTTGAAATTTACTCCCACTATTAATTCTAGTGAATCTCAAAAGCCAACACACATTTTAGGTTTGCAGGAAATATAAACTCACAGGTTTACAGAGCAGTGACAAGGGATCAAATGGATCATTTTATAAAGACATCTCTCAGGGACAGAATCCAAAAAAATCTACTACATTTTGCTTCGACATGTAACAACAAAGAACATAAAATAACATAAAAATATGAATATCCTTTTTGCAGATAAACTGCATAAATTGGGCTATTAGAGCTTCTTGTAAATTTAATTTGATTAAAACCTTCTTAGCGCTGCCCTCTATGGGTTGAAATGTGGCTACTGTTGAATTTTCCTTTAGTTTAAACAGTTCAGGTTTATATCACAGCTCCGTGTTTGAGTATAATCCTGCGTTCGATATACTTTGGAACTTGAATATCAGAGGTGATGGTGTTCCGGTTTCTTGCTTGTGGACGCTGTTAATATTAATATTATCGTTTATAGCTGTAATAAGTGAGGCTGTGTGCTAACTTTTGAACGCTCTTCTTTTAGTCCAAAAACTGCATTTACCTGGAACCTGAATGGGTTCATAGCCACCTGGTGACATGGGTATAGGCGTCTGTGCATCGTCTGCATAGTTATGATAACTTATGTTGTTCTGAGTAAGGGAGAGGATGCAGAGAATGAATAAAAGGGTCCCAAAGATGGACCCTTGGGGAATGCCTCATGTGATTTTGTGGTCTTAAATAAGGATATAGGCACTCTGATAAAATAGAGTGATCAATAGTGTTGAGCTGTGCACTAAGGTCCAATAATACCAGCACTGTAATTCTTCTACAATGTGTTTTTACAGATGTTGTTGATCACCTTAACAGGCAGACAGTCTCTGTACTGTAGTGAGCATGGAAACCTGACTGGAAGACAATGAAGGGTTTCATTAAAGCACCCAATGTACCCTATCTCACATGCATGCCATGCTTCCTTTTTGGATTGTTAATACCTCAAAACCAAATTTATAATTTCCAATAAAACTCATTTAGGTCTTTAACGTGACAAATGAGAGGGTCCTGAGTGTTAAAACATATAACTGTGGGTTATGGCCATTATAAAAAAAATTATTTATTATCTAACTAAATTTATTTAGAGAACAAAGCTGGAAATTAGTTAGTTTTCAATAAATTTTTCATACTTTTCTGCATATGAAGCAAGTTTGTCGTGTACGGTAGCTCACATGATTTGAGAAGTAAGATTTTACATTACTTAGAACTCCTGGTTTCAAACAAAGACACAGAGTGTGTGGAAACACATTTTCCCTCCATAACCAGGAAGGAGCATTAAAAGTCCTCCAGTCTGTCTAAGACTCTAAAATGCAGTCTTTTTAATGATGTGTTTAAAACAAAGAATCATTAATAGATTTAAAAAGTAGCCTTAAAATAAACCTGCTATATTCCTGAGATTTTTCTCTAAAATCATGGCTGGATGAGCTTATTTTCTGTGTCATAAGGCTTTACCTTAAGCTTCAATTTATAAATTAACTTCCTTCTTTGTATATTGATGTATTTATTTAGCCATTATGAGTGACTCCTCAGCTTATTTCCAGTTGAATGCTCCTTTAAGTAGTGCAAAAAAAACATGTTTTTTTTGTTTTTTTACCAAACACTCGGTTATCCGTGATTTTGGTATAAAGATTTTATTTAAAAAAAGTCAAACTTTCAATTAAAAATCTTTCATTCAAATTCATCTGTTGGTAAATAGAGCTTTGAACACATTTTTAAGGGTTATTGAGGTGATTTTTATTTAATGAAGAGCAGAAAAAAGTGTGTCTGCCCCTTTCTGTCTGATTAAGGCAACTAGAGAACCAGGGAATTTATTATTCAGCCCAAAGCCCACAGTTCTCAGTCTATGATCAGATGTAGTTAATTTAATTAAAAATAACACAAAAATAAATTCTATTTGTTATTGAACAATTGTGCCCTGCTGTTGAAATAACCTGGAATAACCACTTTGTTTGAATACAGCATGTCCTGCCCTGTGTGTCGATCTGAGTGTGAGAAATCCACTAAAAACAGCAATGAGGGAGCATATCCTATGCAGCCCTTGTTTCATTTCGTAAAAACGGATTCAGTCATGTGTTTTTTTCCGTTGAGTTACCTGCACGAAAAAGGTTCCCTCCAGGGCCTGGGCCAAGTCTTCGTAGCTGGAGAGCAGGGCAAGCTGCTGCGCGGCAGTGAGCTGCCCTCTCAGCATGTGGGCTTCTTCCAGCTCCTCCAGCTGCTTCCTGGACACATGTGAGCAGAAATGAATAAATAAATAGCTGTAAAAACCAAAAAAGAAAAAAATAAATAAAATAAAATATTAACAGACTAAAAAATTTCACAACCCTATTCTAAAGGTATCTAAAGCATATTTTCTAGAAGTAAGTCTACAGAATCGGCGAACATATAATTTTTTTTTTTTAAGGATGTCAACTGGCTACAACAAAATCAACACAAAAATAAAAATTGAAAAATAATATTATAATAATGCCTGAAAAAAAATAAATAACATCAGCTGCTGACCTTTAACCCTGGGGAGGGTCCAGCCTGCCATATAAAGCCTCCTAATGGCTCATAGGAGCCTTATTATGGCTGAAGGATGCTGCGAACATGCAGACAATGCACACGCTCTGCAGACGAGACATGGCAGCTAACGTGTTAATACCTTAGCATCTGTTTCTAGATACACTATATTGCCAAAAGTATTTGCTCACCCATCCAAATTATTGGAATCAGGTGTTCCAATCACTTCCATGGCCACAGGTGTATAAATTCAAGCACCTAGGCATGCAGACTGTTTTTACAAACATTTGTGAAAGAATGGGTCGCTCTCAGGAGCTCAGTGAATTCCAGCGTGGAACTGTGATAGGATGCCACCTGTGCAACAAATCCAGTCGTGAAATTTCCTCGCTCCTAAATATTCCACAGTCAACTGTCAGCTGTATTATAAGAAAATGGAAGTGTTTGGGAACGACAGCAACTCAGCCACGAAGTGGTAGGCCACGTAAACTGACGGAGCGGGGTCAGCGGATGCTGAAGCGCATAGTGCGAAGAGGTCGCCAACTTTCTGCAGAGTCAATCACTACAGACCTCCAAACTTCATGTGGCCTTCAGATTAGCTCAAGAACAGTGCGCAGAGAGCTTCATGGAATGGGTTTCCATGGTCGAGCAGCTGCATCCAAGCCATACATAACCAAGTGCAATGCAAAGCGTCGGATGCGGTGGTGTAAAGCACGCCGCCACTGGACTCTAGAGCAGTGGAGACGCGTTCTCTGGAGTGACGAATCGCGTTTCTCCATCTGGCAATCTGATGGACGGGTCTGGGTTTGGCGGTTGCCAGGAGAACGGTACTTGTCTGACTGCATTGTGCCAAGTGTAAAGTTTGGTGGAGGGGGGATTATGGTGTGGGGTTGTTTTTCAGGAGCTGGGCTTGGCCCCTTAGTTCCAGTGAAAGGAACTCTGAATGCTTCAGCATACCAAGACATTTTGGACAATTCCATGCTCCCAACTTTGTGGGAACAGTTTGGAGCTGGCCCCTTCCTCTTCCAACATGACTGTGCACCAGTGCACAAAGCAAGGTCCATAAAGACATGGATGACAGAGTCTGGTGTGGATGAACTTGACTGGCCTGCACAGAGTCCTGACCTCAACCCGATAGAACACCTTTGGGATGAATTAGAGCGGAGACTGAGAGCCAGGCCTTCTCGTCCAACATCAGTGTGCGACCTCACAAATGCGCTTCTGGAAGAATGGTCAAAAATTCCCATAAACACACTCCTAAACCTTGTGGACAGCCTTCCCAGAAGAGTTGAAGCTGTTCTAGCTGCAAAGGGTGGACCGACGTCATATTGAACCCTATGGATTAGGAACGGGATGTCACTTAAGCTCATATGTGAGTCAAGGCAGGTGAGCAAATACTTTTGGCAATATAGTGTATTTGTGACAAGCTCATTCTGAATTAGCAGAGCTTGTATGTTTTCCCTTTGGAGGTCCAGGTATCTTTTTACAAATAAAACCCTGAATGAGTGACTCCTCAGCTTATTTCCAGTTGAATGCTCCTTTAAGTAGTGCAAAAAAAACATGTTGTTTTTTTTTGTTTTGTTACCAAACACTCGGTTATCCGTGATTTTGGTATAAAGATTTTATTTTAAAAAAGTCAAACTTTCAATTAAAAATCTTTCATTCAAATTCATCTGTTGGTAAATAGAGCTTTGAACACATTTTTAAGGGTTATTGAGGTGATTTTTATTTAATGAAGAGCAGAAAAAAGTGTGTCTGCCCCTTTCTGTCTGATTAAGGCAACTAGAGAACCAGGGAATTTATTATTCAGCCCAAAGTAAGTCTACAGAATCGGCGAACATATAAATTTTTTTTTTTAAGGATGTCAACTGGCTACAACAAAATCAACACAAAAATAAAAATTGAAAAATAATATTATAATAATGCCTGAAAAAACATAAATAACATCAGCTGCTGACCTTTAACCCTGGGGAGGGTCCAGCCTGCCATATAAAGCCTCCTAATGGCTCATAGGAGCCTTATTATGGCTGAAGGATGCTGCGAACATGCAGACAATGCACACGCTCTGCAGACGAGACATGGCAGCTAACGTGTTAATACCTTAGCATCCGTTTCTAGATATTTGTGACAAGCTCATTCTGAATTAGCAGAGCTTGTATGTTTCCCTTTTGGAGGTCCAGGTATCTTTTTACAAATAAAACCCTGAATGTACGGGAAACTATTTACTCTAAACCTTCAGATATAGGGAGTGTGACAGTGTGTGCCTCTATGTTTTTACTCTAATCAATCTGTGTATTATTCCCCTTTGGTCACTAAATCCTGGGATAGTGATAATTAATTTCTTCTACCATGTGGTTTGTATTCAGGGTTGCCAGACCTTCCTATTTTCAACCCAAAAACAACCTAAAATGACCCATATACTATAGGGTATTCTATTTATCTATTTGTTATATTTATTTTGGTCACTTTTCTGGTCACTTTAGTTTATTCTTTGTCAGTATTTAATAACGTAACTCAGGTCTCTTAAGTTATTTTTCTTTACAACAATTTTGTTATGCTTAAAAAAGTTGGTTAAATATAGATTTAATAGGAAGTCTGTGATTTTGTTCTTTATTAAAATTAAATCATTTAGCAATATCATAAAATGTCCACCAGAGCTGCACATAAAATATGGTTTCGAGTCTTTTCAATAATCATCGATATCGATCAATATGCATTTTTTTTTATCGATAAGCTTTTTTGCTATATCGTCCAGCCCTATTTTACACTAATTGAAATGTCTTTAAATCCACATTAATATGAACTCAACACACTGTAGTAAACAGATAAATGGAGGCAGAAGATGTCTTTCAGTCTTCAATGCACACATTCAGCGACACACAGGAGCTCTTTCTATCTGGGCACCATTTCATTCACAACACCTGTCCCATCAACCAGGAATCAGAATCAGAAATACTGTAATAATCCAAGGGTGAGATTACTTTGGTTACATAACTCCATCTGTAATAGAGTGACTATAGGACCAGTTTGATATAACAAAATTTCATACAATATATATAATTAGGGGGTCCCCACTCCATCTCACCATCTGTTTGGGGGTCCATGACCTGGAAAAAGTTGAAGACCCCTGCTTTACAGTTTTCTTATTTTTACCTTCTAAACATCTGACAAATTCTGGCAAAAACAGCCCAAATTTTAACAACCAGCCTAAAGCATTTTTTTTCCAGCCAAACTTGTTTAATAAAACCTTGATTGGACAGAAACCAGCCGAACCTGGCAAAACTGTAAATAATACCGTCTTTTAGCGCATCATACATTCAGGTTTTGAAAAGCCTTGCTATAAAACTCTATGTAGGGGTTATGCTTTGGCTTTGAATAGGCCATTCTACCATCTGGGTCGTGCTGATGCAAAGTTAACTTCCTCTTTAGTCTCATCTCTTTTGCAGGTTTTAACAGATTTTTTTTTTTTTTACATTTAGTCCCATCCACAAGACTATCACCTCTGAGGAAAAGCATCACCACAGCATGATGCTACCACTACCATGTGTCACCATTGGCATAGTGTGTAACACCCTCCACTTTTTTCTCTGTTTCCTCTACTATATTTATATATTTAAGAAGGCCTTTGACTTTCAGCAGATATTTTTACCGTTTACAGTTTTATTAACATGTTATTGAACGTGCTTTTTAATGTTTATAAGCTGCTGATCAAGCATTGTTCATATTTAGCGTCACAGCAATCAGCACTTGGAGATTAGTGGTTATATTTTAAAGATCTGTCATGATTTCTGAAAGTGCAGATCCTTTTATTTTTTTCAATTTTACCAAATTACACATCCATCCATCTATTTTCCTCAAGCTTATCCCAAGCGGGGTTGCGAGGGGTGCTGGTGTCTATCTCCAGCTGTCTCCGGGCGAGAGGCCGGGTACACCCTGGACAGGTCGCAGTCAGGTTTTTGGACTGTGGGAGAAAGCCAGAGTTCCCGGATAGAACCCACACACCCTCAGGGAGAACATGCAAACTCCATGCAGAAAGATCCTGAGCCGGGAAATGTATCCAAAACCTTCTTGCTGCAAGGGAGCAGTGCTACCCACTGTTCCACCGAGCAGCCCCTGAATTACACATCATTAAGCAAAAACATGCTAATATTAATATAATTACATTCTATATAATACATTATTTCAGATCATAAAACATGCAGGAACACATAAGGCACATCTGTACAAAGGAGGTCACCTGATCTCTGTGATAGCCTTTGAAGCCTGCCCCGGTTGGTTGTCGTAGATCTTTACCCGGTAGCCTCCGCTGACAAACACCATGGCCCAGGAGCGGCCAATCAGACCGCTAAGCACCCAGAGACGGAGTAAGAAGACATGAGAATATCCAGCAGTTCAGGCTAATGCTGTGAAATCTGATTTAAATCAGTTTCCATTGAAATGAACAAAGTTAATAACACTGCTGAGCTTTAAGTCATGGAATTTATTATTAAGACTCATCGGTCTGTCTGCCATCTTCCATGTTTCCTTCTTCTATTATCCATCTTGAAAACTACTTAAGATAACTGTGTATGTAAGTTTTTAAAACCTGTTTTCCAAGTACCATGTAAGTGTTTAGATATTTAAAAATGCACTATTAGCTTTGCATCTTTATGCAATTGTGGTAAAAGCTCTGAAAGAAAGTCAGCTCAGCCTCAAAGAAAAATATTAATATTTTACATCAACTCTGACCTTAAAATCCAATATGGCTACCTTGTTTTAAAGACATAGAGACAAACATAACTGTAACAAAAAATCATAACCAGGTCAGAATGGTTTCTTTAGAAAAATTGTTTTCTGTCATTTTTCCCCATTTCTAAAACAGGAGTCTTTAACCTGTGGCTCTTTGGACCCTCCACAATGTCCCTCTCAATGGTGGCTAATAATGTATACCAATTTATAGTTCTGAATATAGTCTAATAACACATACATGATTCCAACAAAAATTTAAAAATGAAAAAAAAAAACAATCCACTGGACTTTGTTTGCTAACTTTGAAGACGTTTCAATTCCCATCCGGGAAGCTTTTTAAATTCAAAATGTCTGGAATAGCGTTGAGTTCTAAGCTTTATAGATTAACCCAACAAAGCTTTGTTATGGCTTAGAAAACATGCAAATTGAACAGATAGAACAGGTCTACTCCTTAGTGATGGGGAGTCACTGAGGTCGTTGTTGGCCTGCAATACCCAATACTGGCCTATGCTTCTGAAAAAGGAGTCTTTAGGGTCATTGATGGCCTGGCTGACCAGGCGAGATGTTTTGGTCCCCAGCATGGCGATGAGGTTTGAGATGATACCTGACTTAGAAGCTTTGTGTGTTTTTAAAAAGCATATTTCAAGTGAATCTTCACAACAGAATGACTTTACCAGAAACATGTTTGTCTATTTTCCTTCTCACAGGCTTGGAAATGATCTGTTTTTCTCTTTACATTAAAAATATCCTATATATATATATAAAAACAAATAAAAATCCATACTTCCTTTCTATGAAGAGTTTTATGTTTTTACTTATTTTAAAACCTAAAATAACAAATACACTGCTGGATGTTTAAAATTACTAAAGATTTCCAACAGATCATATTTAACAAAAGTTATAAGCTGCGCTTTACTATTTAAGAATAAATAAATGTTTGGATTTTAAAGGTTGCAGATCCCTGCTCTAAAGGCTCCAACAGGGTAGAGTGTACTTGATGTTTGCATACATATTCTTTGATACAGCATCCTGAGCGAAAATTATGCTCAATAGGATTTTTTTTTTCATATTAAACTGTTCTACGTGCAACACGGAGCTGAAGGAATGTAGAAAGGAGTTACACTCTAAACCATTGCATACATCATGTGTGCCGCTCAGAATACGCACAGAATGCCCAACTCTGTAGGACCCAATCCAAATATATTAGCTGTTTCTAAATTCAGAGGATCCAATATTTTAATTGTAAAGGGTTGCTTGGATGCAATATTTGCAAGGATATCATTGTTTTAAGTACTAATTAATCATGTTCTGCGTAACAAAAATATATCAATTACAGGGATGAAATCAGATGCATGTTTTTAAGTCTGAGATGCTAAACCTCACAGAAAACAGTGGAAAGAAGTCTTTAAAACGTGGGTTCATTGTAATAAACAATAAAATCGAAAACATATTGCAAGAGCTTACAATATTTTTTCTCAAAATCAAGCAGCCGTACTGCCTGTTAGCCCATTTTTTTCTGCATTTATTGTTGGTTGGCCTCATTGTACCATGGCGCAATACGTGGCCTCATATTAGTCTTAAATAAGAACATACGTTCAGATTAAGGCTTGTTTGTCAGATTAAAGGTACATTTAAGTAGGTATCAATCACATTTTTTCTTTAAGTTAGATGCAATATTTTAATCTTAAATGTTTTTTTCGTTCTGTAAGTGGGACCTCATAACAAAGAATTGAGAATAATGGTTGTTGTTTCATAACACTATAAAATTTGCTCCATATAATAATTGGAAATAATGAAAGGAATGAATTTTTAAAAGTTTATTAAATATGACTATTCTCCTGATCAATACTGATGTATAATTAGATCATTATTGATCTTTTGTAACCTTTCTGCAAACTATGATCATGTCTAAAAGATGCAAAAAGCTAATATAGCGCATGTGGAATTAACAGTTTTATTAAAGACAGAAAAATAAATCAAATTCCACTGGACTTTGTTTCCAAGTTTGAAGATGCTTCGCTTCCCATGCACTTTCCTGGATGGGAAGCGAAGCATCTTCAAACTTGGAAACAAAATACAGTGGCTTGTTTGTTTGTTTTTAACTTTCTTGGAATGACTATAACCTGGATGACTGAGAATCTTCACCAGAAATATCACATTTACTCATGTAATCACAGCCTTTGCTTAAAACTTGATCCACCTTTTATAGCAATTACATTTTCAAATCTTTTTGAATATGATGCCACACCGTAGCACATGTACGTTTAGGTAGGTGGGCCCTTTCTTATTTGCAATACATCTAAAGCTCCATGATCAGGTTGGATGGAAAATGTTTATGCAGCCATATTCAGATCTGAACTCTGGACTCCAGCTGCACCAAAGCGCACTGGAGCAGGTTTTCCTCCAGGATGTTTGTGCATTGCTGCATTCATCTTTCCTTCTAACCTGATAAGTCTTCCCTTTCCTACTGCTGTAAAACATTCCCATAGCATAATGCAACCACCACCATGCTTAACTGTGATTGGTGGATTGCTACAGAGATTGTTGTCATTCATGTTGATGTTATGTTTAGACTTTTGAGTGCTAATTTTGAATAAGACTGTATCAAATGGGTGCAGCACTGTGAATACTATTCAGGTGCATCTTATTACAAAGACGTTTTATTTATTTGTTTTTACAAAGGGCCATCATAACATTTGAATCTTTACTTGATCTTGTTAACATTGCTCCAGACTGTTCAGTTAAAGATGGCTTTCCGTTTACTTTACAGGTCAAGAGAGGTCACTAGAGGCCTAATGTGTTTAGCTGACTGCACAAAAATACGAATCAGGGTACAGGAAATAGGTTAAAATGTAAGCCAACCCTGAAACTGATCACAAGAGAAAGACATTTTGTCAGTTTCACAGCAAACGTCAATAATAAAATGGGTTTCATGGAGTTAATGCTGTAAATGTGAGAGAAACAACTCAGAGGTGCGTTAAAAGTTCCATTCAAAACATACATTTGCAAGCATGTATGCAACTATGTGTTGTATGAGAAGGCACTAGATAAAATTCATTTACTGAAACAAAACCCTAAAATCATCATTTAATGTTGTCTTTTCAGTTTTTTGCTCACCTGCCAACCACGGTGATGGTCTTCAACTCAGCAGTGCTCATTATTTGATATTAAAGTGGCGAAAAGAGACTGAAGACTCTTTATTTCTTTGCACCGCCTCCTCAGAGTCACGCTGTCTAACTAGTACGGTAGCCAAGATGGACAAATTTAGTCCTTTAACTTCGAAAGCTAAATTGATTTGATATTCTTATTAAAACACTACCCTCAAATATGCAAAAGGATATTCGATTTTCTTACAATTTTATCCTTTAATGTTAAATATTTTGAGAAATGTTTGAGCTAATGACAAATAAAAAGACGACGTAGCTTCCTGCGTATCCTAGCAACGAGTGAATGACTTCTATATCCAATCCTATCAGCAGAAGATAATGATTGATGTATGAATTGCCAATCAGGAGCTGTAAAAGAGTTTCCCTCCCACCCGTGCCGCTTTGAATTGTGGGACAGAAAGCTTTAACTATAACAAACATTTTTGTTATTATGCACCAGTAGCTGCCCGTTTTTTTTCACAAATTCTGCAAAATAAAATGGAGAATGTGCATCTGGCAGTAGAGGAGGATGACCTTTATTCGGGTTACAACGACTACAATCCCGCATTTGAATGCGAGGTGAGTAATCCTCCACTGTTACTAAGCGTTTAGCTTCAATCATCAATGCTGCTAAGCTACTGTGATAAGCTAAATTTGTAACTAAAACTAAAGTGACGTATGATATATAGAGGGATAAAATGTGATTATTTGGCTGACACCTTGGAGTTTGTATAATTGATGTATAATGATATGTAATGACACTTATTGTGGCTTTTCTAAGGAGTTGGATAACGATGTGGGCTTCCAGCAGGCAGTTAGGACTAGTTATGGAAGAAGACCTCCGGTAAGAAAACACTGCATTCTAAGAAAATGTTAAAGAACTGACAATAGTGATGTGATAAATACTGTTCAACATGTGGGTTTAAGGCCTATTCAGCTTATTTGCAAAAGTAGATTTCATATAATTAACTTTAATTGGAGTACGTAAGGGGGAGGGAGGAGTTAAACAAACTGTGGCTAAATGCATTTTGTTGTTGTTGTTTTTACACCTTGTTTAAGTTGATGTTCTTATGCTGCAAAATTCTGAGAATAAAGTGATAAAATTGCGAGAATGAAATAATAAAATTAAGAGAATGAAGTCGTAAAATTCTGAGAATAAAAGTTGTAAAATTATGAGAATGAAATAATAAAATTAAGAGAATAAAGTTGTAAAATTCTGAGATTCAAGTAATAAAATTGCTAGAATGAAATAATAAATTAAGTGAATGAAGTTGTAAAATTCTGAGAATAAAGTTGTAAAAATATGAGAATTAAATAATAAAATTAAGAGAATAAAGTTGTAAAATTATGAGAATAAAGTAATACAATTGCGAGAATGAACTTGTAAAATTATTAAATAAAGTCGTAAAAAATTATGAACTAAAATTGGAAAAATTGTAAATAAAGTTGTTAAAATATGAGAATAAAGTCATAAGATTATGAGAATAAAGTTGTAGGAATTCTCAGAATAAAGTTATAAAATAACAAGAATAAAGTCGTAAAAATTATGAGAATAAAGTCGTCAAATTATGAGAATAAAGTCGTAAAATTGCAATAATAAAATAATAAGAGAATAAAGTCCTAAAATTATAAGAATAAAATGATAAAATTAAGAGAATTAAGTCCTAAAATAATGAGAATAAAGTCATAAAATTATGAGAATAAAGTCCTAAAATTCTGAGAATAAAGTCCTAAAATTCTGAGAATAAAGTCCTAAAATTCTGAGAATAAAGTCCTAAAATTCTGAGAATAAAGTCCTAAAATTCTGAGAATAAAATTAAGAGAATAAAGTCGTAAAATTCTGAGAATAAAGTAATACAATTTCCGGAATAAAGTCGGAAAATTACGAAATAAAGTCTTAAAATTCTGAGAATAAAGTCCTAAAATTCTGAGAATAAAATTAAGAGAATAAAGTCGTAAAATTCTGAGAATAAAGTAATACAATTTCCGGAATAAAGTCGGAAAATTACGAAATAAAGTCTTAAAATTCTGAGAATAAAGTCCTAAAATTCTGAGAATAAAGTCCTAAAATTCTGAGAATAAAGTTGTAAAATTACAAGAATAAAATAATAAAATTAAGAGAATAAGGTCGTAAAATTCCGAGAATAAAGTCGTAACATTAAGAGAAAAAAGTCACAATGAAAATAGTTAATTTCTGAGAATAAAGATGTATTTTATGACAATTCTTACAAGAATCACTATCTTCCCTAAAATGAGGAATGTGGAGCATCATGTGAAGTTATACTTTGGCTCTGGTTTGACAAAGAGGGAAATCTTTTAGCATCAAACTGGGCAGGATGTCAAAGTGAACTCAGGTTGCTGTTTGGTGAAGCTGGTCGGCCCTCATATGCTGGTCGGAGCTCGAAGCTTTCTTTCTGAAACGCATTGTTGTATGATGACTTATTTTACATAATATTACGACTTTATTTACGTAATGTTATATCTTTATTTTCATAATATTTATAACTTTATTCTCAAAATAAAAAAGATATTTAATCTCTAGCCTCGCCCTAATACTTGTAGTCGTATCAACTACGTAGACTTTGTGAACTAAACAAAAAATTAAGTTTTTTCTGGAAACAAGCATTTCCAGGTGTTTGTGATCTAAAACAGCGTGGTGGCCTCTATCAGTAAACTGAAAATAGGTCATTCATTAGTGGTCTTTCAAAAACGATTGTGATACAAAAAATGAATTTGAAAAAGGCACAGAAGTCGTTTAATATACACTAAAAATACTCAATCTTCCATGGAAATTGCAGTCTCTAGACCTAGAAAGCCTGATTGATCTGAAAGGGACAGACAGTAAATCCATGACACTTAGCAATCTAAAGAGCCTGTGCAGAGAAGAATGAGTAAAAGATGCCACTCTCTGTATACTTTTTATTTATATAGCATCTTTTTGAAAATAATATTGACATTTCGTAGTGGTTCTGCCTGAAGTGTGAAACTATTAAAGATTATAGTAAGAGAGCCTCCCATCCCGAAGGACCCGGAGCAGGAATCAGCTATTCAATTCAGTTCAATTTATTTATATAGTGCCAATTCACTCAAGGCACTTTACAGAGACAACTCAGTCAGTGTGGTTGAATGTTTTTTTATCAAGAATCATGCCTGGCAATTATAAAGGTTTTCTTGTTGAATGGCCGATAAAAATTTTCTGCAGATTTTTTTAGGCCAAAATACTTTGTTTAGTTTTTTTTTCTTTTTAAATTATACTCCTTTGCATAGTTTTATCTTTGTAGAAATTTCAAATTTCCTATTTGAAACAACAGATTAAATTACTATATTATAGAAATTACCCCCAAAATGTAATTCATCTAGGATAATCCAGTTTGAACTTATTTGTCAATAATCATCTAGATGACTGCAAAGATTCCGGGCACTGCAATTGGAGGTCGACCTTTAGCATCATCCTTTGGGGTGAGTACAACATGCTAACAAAATATATGTTTGAAAATACCACTTAGCTTGTTTTCTAAAATGTTTTAAATCAGGGATGCACGATATTGGGATTTTGGCCGATATCCGATATGCTGATATTTTAAAACTCATGTAGCCGATAACCGATATCGATACCGATGTTAAAGCTGGACAAAAATAAGTAGTCATTGAAAATAGCAGTTTTGTTATCCATTTCTGACACTTTGAAAAATAATATACTCAAATATATTTTCATATGCTGATATCAAATTGATTTTTAAAAACGCGGTATCGATCTATTTTACTTTCAAAATTCCGTGGAATTTCATCGTTCTGTCACAAACTCTCGTGATATTTAGCAAATTCTTGTGAGATTTTGTTAGTAAAATAGATCCATACCGCGTCAATATATCAACATATAAAAATATGGCAACATTTTGTGAATTTTCGTGGGATTTCGTAGCATAACGATGACATATAGCAATATTTCATTAGTAAAAGAGATTGATATGGTGTTTTTAAATGGCAATATATCAGCATATGAAGATATTGTGATATTTTAATGTATCAATATTTTTTCCCTCGTCTTTAGAAGTTTTTAAGTCTGTAAAAAAGAAGTTTTTGAGGAAGAAAAAGTAGTTTTTTGTTTTTTTTTTAGACTTTAGAAACTCAGAAGCTGATCAAATATCGGGTTAAATATCAGTGGGGTGGCCGATGTCCGATATTCAGTTTTAGGGCCGATACAGGCCGATACCGATAGGGGGGCGATTATATCGTGCATCCCTATTTTAAATAATCTGTAAATCAACAAGTGTTGTCATTCAAGTGCAATGGTATCTTTTTGAATTACCTTAGGAAGGAAATATGGGAAAACTTAATCTGCAGAAAGGTTCTATTGCGGTAGATAAATGAATAAAGAGCTGAGCTGAACTTTCTCAGTTGTGTTACTTAAGGTTAGTCTTAGAGTAAAGGTCAGAAGTTCCTTCAACTGTCAGTCGAGGAATATCAGACATGAATGAGTTGGAGAGAGATTAATGCCCGGGGTTGACCCCTGAGCCTGTAACTTGTGGATAAACCAAATATTTCTGTTCCTGCTTCAGGTGGTAAAGGCTCACAGTCAAAGATAACTCAGTTTAGAGCCAGTTGCACAGACAAAGTGCTGGAGAACAATATGAGCAGCTAAAGACAATCTACTCAATTTCAGAAAATATAAAAACAGTGATTGGGGGAAAAAAAAACAGTTAAACTGTCCACATAAATAAACAGAAACAATAACAATTCTGTGTGTTCTATTATTTAGTCCCGCGTCCCAATGGCTTCATCACTGGGAAGACCCATGACTGGAGCTGTACAGGTGAGAGGAAGAAACCAGATAAGCATGATCAGTTTAACATCTGTTGGTTTCTTTTCACCTTCAGTGCTGATCTACAAGGCTTTCTGTCATGCAATACTAATCTCTTCCGAAATTGTTTTGCCTTCTTAAGTCAGGAAAGTGACTATTTGTTAACTAATGATCAGCTTTGATTTCTATTTTATTGAGCTATGCTCTACAGATTGAAGTCAATCATCTACATAAGCATTTAAAATCACCTTTAACCTGAGTAAAAGTTCTTTGTTCAGATTCATCATATGAAAACCTTCATACTTGCTGTTTAGTACCATTCAAATGTCCCTTAGGCTAGATGTGACTATATTTTCTTTTCTAGATAACACATTCACATTTTTTTATATATATAAAATGGTTTTATTTTTATTTTTTTTTTGTTATTTTCATTATTGTATGGCCAATTTCCATTCAACAGGATGGAGCTGCCCGTCCGATGACTGCTGTCACAGCTGCAGGTTTCTCCTCCTCACTGATGCGTGGTGAGTTTAAACAGAAGAGGTGTTTACCTCTTTCTGATGTGCTGTGGTTGGTCCCTATATTACCATTAAGACTGTAATAAATGTTGAATGGGCAAAGTGGGCCTTAGCATCTCTATTTCATATGCAGATAATCCTTAACAAATGAATTATTTTCCAGGCTCGATGTTCGACCCTCTGGGCCAGTCCAGGGGGCCTGCCCCTCCACTCGAAGCAAAGAGTGAAAACACGTGAGTTGGCTCATTTTGTTCAGCAGTGAATGCTGGTTAGAGTTGCACTGCCAGGCACTATAGCCCAAATCTGACAACTCTACTTTTGATGCTTTAAAGGTGCAGTAGGAGATCTTTTCTGACACATTTTTCATCATGTGGCTTAAAGATCTCGCCACAGCTGCTTAGCAAGCATTGAAATAAAAGGTCTGGAAGTGAAACTAAAATAAATGGTCCACGCTACAGTGAGAAATCAAAGAATAACCTCAACCAATCACAAAAGATGGTCCGTTGTACACGATTGGTTCCTGACATGTCAATCATGGTTGTCTGCTTGTCCCTCCCCCCTGTGCGCGTACCGTGACACATGATTGAATCGACCCACAAGTGCTCGTTAGGGTGGCCATTTCTATAGCACCAAAAAGGAGGACATTGTGCGGCATATCAATTACTAAGGTGTACATAAGAATCGGGTAAAGTCACATTTATAGTACAATTCTTAGTAGTTTAAAGATGATGCTTGTGTAGTTGAATAGAACAAAATATTAAAGAGATGTAAAAAAAGAATTGGTTCCCAGCATTTGTATTTATTTAATACATTGTGGTGTTTAAAAAGTGACTATTTTTTGACACGATTAATTTGAGCAGAACTGCTGCAATTGATCATAAAGCAGTTGTTTGGAAAAGAAGCTTGAGGCGGAGCGAGAGCTAGAGAATAGGACAATACAAATGTCAAAAAGTGGCTGGAAAAGAGGAATTCGTGACATGGCTGCAGCCTGTCGAGAGTAAAGATGATTTCACCATGTTATCTATCTATCTATATATATCTATATATAGTATATATATATATATATATATATATATATATATATATATATATATACACAAACTTGAGTCATGGAACTGTGCTTACAGCTCCTTATTTCATGTATACTAATAACTTGTGTACATGATACTTGTTGATGAAATTAAAATTATTTCTAATAGCATTAAAAGAGCATTAAATTAGAGTTCCTCATTCCGGTATAAACCCTGTGAACGTTTAATTTAATATGACATATTAAAAAAAATCCCCATCATCATCCAGCAGATGTTCAGTTTCTGCCCAAATATTTTCTCTTTCTGCTGTGGATTTTTGTAACAGGAATAAACAGGATCATCCATAGTTTGTATGAACTATGTTTGTTCTCCGCTTCCAAACTCATCATCTCTTCATCCATTCCTGCCATAAGAATTTTTTGGTCTGTTGAAGTACCAATAGTCTGCATCCAGTTATTTAATTAATTGCTCTTAATTTTGGGAATATATACGAACTATGCTCTAATTTCTAGTAACCGACCTGTTTTTACTATAATTTAATTTGACAAACCGGGTCTTCACTACATTCTTTATCCTGTTTGGTGCGATTGCAATTGCGGGTCTTGATCTGGACTGACGGGAGCGGAGACAAAAAGAGCTCAGTTCCGTATTTTGACGGTGAAAGACGGAGAAGACGTAGCGGAGGATGTGGAACAGCTCTCATTGATTTACATGACAGACAAGTACTTCGCACGACGTACTTGAGCGGAGCGGAGCACTGACAGAGTATGTGGAATCTGGGTGTAAAGGAGGGCAAATACACGTCCGGCTGGATGCGGCGCCGGACGCCGGACAGTGCAATGAAAATCCGGACTGTCCGCCCTAAAGCCGGACATCTGGCCACCCTAGTGCTCATGCAGGATGCCATGGCTTGAAGCTAGCCACTGCTATGCTAGGTTCACACCTAATGCAGCAAGAGCAGCAAAAAAACGCGCGTGCTGCTTAATTTTTTTATGCCTGTACAAGTTTAGTTCTGACACACGGCTGAAGCATCTTTGCTGCTCCGGCTGTGCGGTGGAAAAAGTGGGTCTGCTGCGCGTTGGGTGGAGCTACCCTATTCTTTCTTTCCCTGGAACAATGGCAGCTATATTTGCTGTGATCAGTGGGTAAAAAGTAGTTTGACTTTATTTTGAAGTGAGAAAGTCCACCTGAAAAACATGGTCAATGCAGTCAGTTCATCCAGATTACCATCCTGCCTTCAAATATTATTTCTGTCTGAGCCGCTCAGTCACTAGGAACCCCATTCAACAGCATACTCTGGCCCGGTCGCCTCTTTGCAGTTTGCCGTGGCAGCTGGAAGGCGTTTTTCATGTACGTAATCCTAACTGAAGGCACCAGTTTAATAAAAGCAAACATGTTTTGCGTTACGTTAATTTAGGCGTTAACCTGTTTCAGAGCAGTGATCATAGCGCTCTGCATCATCAGTGCTGCCTGTCTCCCTGCCAGCTCCCAGATCAGCGACCCGCTGCTTCAGCTGCTCTAGACGTGCTGCAGACAGCACCCACGCTCATGTTTTGAAGGCATGGTTTCGCGGGGTCTGAAGGGAGAGGCATGGTTGTTTATGTTCAAACATATTGCTTGCTGGAACCATTTTTCCAAGATCTCCTACAGCACCTTTAAATACGAGCATCCTAATTCTGTCTTGATTCGTTCAGAGTTTATTGAATCTCAGGAGATAGATAATGGCGATAACAAAATCACCCATGGGGCATGTGGTTGCAGCTATCTTTGTTGCTATGGCTATGCCACACCTATATTCTGATCCCTTCTTCCCCTAACAGATCACAGTCCTCATTGTATCATAACTGTCCCCTTTCCTGGGGTAGACCAGACTTTAAACATTTTTTAATGTTTAAAGTCTGGTCTTTCAACTGAAACAGGCATAAAGAACGAATGTAGATCAGGAACTGAAATAACATTATTATTGTTTTTATTGATAATATTTATTGAAAGAAATTTGGAGAAAGGGATCTTTTTTCAAAAGGTAGAGTCTTCCTTCAGAAGTTAAGGAGGTGAATCAACTCTTACGAGGGGAATAGCACCTGTTAGATCTTATGATGCTGTTTGAGGAGCAGCCAAAAAAAAAAGTAGTGAAACAATAATGTCTGTTCACCAGTATCCGTTCAGTCATCTGTGAAGTTGAAGTTGCTAGTTGAAGCAAACTAATGCCAACAGGCTTTCATGTAAGTGGAAGGAATTGAGAGGGGAAATAAAATCAACTACAGTGAATGGATTACCTGCGCCCTCTAGTGAAGAACTTCTTGTGCAGTTAAACTAGTATGACACATTTTAATCACCTTTGGGTTTAAAATGATCATTTAACTGTAATTGTATTGCATTTATTTGATTGTCTAATTAAATTCTATTTAATGAAGTTATGGACTTATGAATTAACCATATTATCACAATATTCAACTGGTGCAACTCTAAAAATAAGTAGCAACAAAACCTTTAGTTTGGACTTCTGTTAGCTAGCAGTCATAGATATAATTAAGTTTGATGTGATATGTGTCATTTGCTTTTAGAGAGATGTTTGGTCTCTTTCTGAAAGCGCTGAGGATAAATTCATGTAGAGTATTTTCTGTCCTCTGTTCTACAGTGTGGAAGAGAAGATCAAGATCATGGAGAAGAAAGTGAATGACCTGGTGGAGGAGAGCTGCATGGCGCAGATCACAGGCGCTTTACAGCTGGTCAGACCCTAAATCTGATTCTAAACATGACAATAATGTAGGGAAGTAAAACTGGAAGCATCCTTTGGGAGAACTATGAACAGTAATCGTTTAACTGAATGATCCTGAGTGTAAGGCTGAGAAGAAAAATTAGAGTTCACATCAGCAGAGCCGACCAGTTGGTTCGCTTCCTCTGTATTTAAATGTAATTCTGGGTCAGCTATGCCAAAACCTTGCAGGCAGGTTGCTATCTCACATTTCTGGTACCCTGCAAGCTGAAAGATATAGAACAGGTTCCTTCTGTACTTAAACACTTCACTAAACACTACTTAAGCATTTATTACAAATTCTAAACATAATAGCATAATCATTCAAACATAAAATTATGGAAATCAACTCCACATTACTGGCTGCAATCTCCTTTATATCTTGTAAAAAATATTTAAGTAATTCTGTAATGATCTCTGAATGTTGGACCCAGAATTCGAGGCGAGACAGGCAGTAGGAAAGTTCAAAGCGTTTATTTAAAACAAATAGGAGTGCAGGGCTGCTCGTCAGCTTCGGGGCGTGTCTCTGCAGAGATAGGAGATATAGGTTAGTGATTGGATGTTGAGCTGATCACAACTTCGAGTCACTGACCTGATTCAAAGTTCAGTCCGTTCTCGGAGAAAAGAGCTGAATCCAAATGGGACACTGTTCCCGAGCAGCAACGGTGTCCATAAGGGGAAATCCGAAGCCAGAGTTAGAAGACAGGTAGAATCCAGGAATCAGTCCAGAACAGATCAGACAAACAGAGCAGACAGGGGCAAGGCAAAACTCTGGATCCATAAGGCAGAAACTGGTCACAATCAGGAAAAACAGAACAGACTTCTAAAAGCTACCGGTAGTTAGTCTCACCAAAATGCTCGAAAAACCTGGTGCTGATGGAAGGCAAGCACACAACATAAATAGCAGAGGAACCAGGTGGAAATGATTGGTGTTAATCAGCCACAGAACCAATAAAAACAGGGGAGCAAGGAGCAAATGAAAAAAAATGAACCATCAGTGCCAAGATCATGACAAATTCTAGCCTTAATCTGCTCCTTTATTCGTCACATAGAATGTCTGCACTGTTGGATAAAAAAAAAAGGTATTTCCCTTCAATTGGTATTTAATTCAATTAAATTCAGTTTATTTATATAGCGCCAAATCACAACACATGTCATCCTGCTGCAAGAAGGTTCTGGGTTCGATTCCCAGCCTGGGGTCTTTTTGCATGGAGTTTGGATTTTCTCCCTGAGCATGGGTGGGTTCTCTCCAGGCACTCCTGCTTCCTCCCACAGTCCAAAAAAAATGTGACTGTTAGGTTAATTGGCTTCTCTAAATTCTCCCTAGGTGAAGGAGGTCAAATTATTTCAAAGTTTTTTATCTAAGGAAAAACCAGTTGATTGCATCGACTCATTGACTTAAAGGCAATCCCTCATATTGATTATTGTATACTTTGAAAGAATAAATCATCCTTAAAATTATTATTTTTTTTTTATCATCTCAGCCGCTCACACCCGCAGGAGTACGAGCTGTGTAGGCCTCGGCGCGGCTCTCCTCCGAGGAATCTTCGGGAATTTCGGGAAAATATATATATATTTTCAGTTCTGGGCAGTTTCCCACGTAGTTCTAACAATTGAGAGAAAAATGCTGAGGGGCCAGAAACTTCAAAGTAATAACTCAGGTTAAAGCAGGAAACTAAGCTGAACCAGGTTCAGCTTTGAAGAATGGGGGCGGCGGGGGGATTTATTTATTTGTTATATTCATTTTGGTCACTTTTCTGGTCACTTTAGTTTATTCTTTGTCAGTATTTAATAACATAACCCAGGTCTCTTAAGTTATTTTTCTTCAAAACAATTCTGTTATGGTTAAAAAAGTTGGTTAAATAAAGATTTAATTCAAGGTCTGTGTTTGTGTTCTTTATTAAAATTAAATCATTTAGCAATATTATAAAAAGTCCAGGCAGACCTGCACATAAAATATGGTTTCAAATCTTTTCAATAATTATCGATATCGATCAATATGCATTTTTTTTTATCGATAAGCTTTTTTTCTATATCGCCCAGCCCTAGAAGAGAAACATATCTCTATTGCTGTTATGACTGTAAACAGTAACACATTTATAGAAAAAAAAGGACTGTGAGAAATCTTAAACTAATTCTTCTTATTTTTCCTTTTGTTATCATCACAATAGAACAGATGAAACATTTTTTATAATGCAAGCATCACAAGAATGTAACATAGACCTTAGATCTCACTTCATATCGAGGTTGCAAACACATTACGAATCTCACAACTATAGGTTGAATTATTTGCGCCATTTGCTTCTCTAAAGTTTTTCAAATTACAGACAGATTGTCTCTGATATCTTCTTTGTTAATTGTTGTCTTTATATCCTGTCATTTTTTTGGCATTTGCTTTTGCAGGCGCTCCAAAAAGCCAAAGAGGCAGGCAGGAAGGAACGAGTGCTGGTCAGACAGAGGGAACAGTCGGGCAACACAGAACACATCAACATAGACCTCACTTATTCTGTGAGTAAAACAGTGATCATAAATCAGCTGTAGTTCTATTTATTGTTTCGCTTAAACAGTGTTATTATTTATAGGCTAGTTAAATTGTGAAATTGCTTCTACCACTTCAAAACATTTGCTAATTATGTCTTTATCAGGTTTTGTTCAACCTCGCCAACCAGTATGCAAACAATGAAATGTACCCGGAGGCTCTGACCACCTACCAGGTCATCGTGAAAAACAAGATGTTCAGTAACGCAGGTAACCAGATCCAGTTGGCTGCAGACTTACAGTGTATGTTCTCACAATGAGGTAGCTTGACTCTAAAGTATTGCTCCTCAAACCTTTTAAAACCAAAAAAAATCACGGGTAGAAGTCTTTTGTATTGTGTGACACATCTAACTGACCACATGTTGTTTGATTCTAAGTTAGGGGTTGGTTAATGTATAAAAGACTTAAGTCGTATATCAATCTATGGAGCGAGATAAAAATAAAAAAAAATCACTTTACAGAGAATATTCAATCAGGTCATAGAGTCAGATTAGTAAAAAGTTTTCTATCAAAAGAAAACCAGCTGATTGCATCCCATTGAGGAAAAGAGAGCGAGCTAATCAATATTTCTCCACTAAAACCTTTTTTACTGAACTGTGGGGAAACAGTTATAAGTACCTACATAAACTAAAAATGTAACAACCTGCCGGCAAAAATGTTTTCATTTTGTATTCTATTTGCAGTTATTAACATCAAATCTAAAAAACTTTTTATATTCACTTCCAGCCATTACGAACAGCAGTGGAAAATCCCCCACAGTCTGAATGGCTTCAGGAAGCTTTCACCCAGTACTGTCGCCCGTCTGTATGTGGGGGGATCTGCCGCTCCGAACTAGAACAGAATAGTTTTGTAGGATCATTATCGTGATGAACTGACCACAGATGATGTTTTCAGCCCCCTCTTGGACATGATCTTCACTCTGCTCTGCAGCAGCAGGACGCTGCCTGTCAAGGCTGATTCATACTTCGAAACCAGGTCGTCTGCGTAGGTGTTGCGGTGAACGCAGAGACGTCCCCTACGCAGACACTCTGGTGCACCTCTGTAGTGCCGCAGACAGGAGGTCTCTGATTGGTTAGATCTTCATCCACTCTACACTATGCGTGTTTCCTGTTTGGTACCTTACCGGCTTGTTTTGTTTGTATGACCACCATTGTGGAAGCGACTCATGAAGTTGGACCAGCTAGACTAGCGAGGTGCGCGAGAACGCTAGGACCGTTTTTCCACCTGGATCCCCGCTCTTTTTCACCCTCATGTCCTTCAGTTGTTGGACAAACTTGCCCCCACTTCCTCACCACCTCAGCCGTATCCAGACCCACAGCTAGTTCCTGATTGTACCTGTTGTGTTGTGGCGTAGATTAACATAGCGCAGACCACGCTTCAATGTTGGGCATAAACAGGGGTGGAAAGTAATGAATTACATTTACTCAAGTTACTGTAATTGAGTACTTTTTATGAATAATTTGCAATTTTCTGAGTAGTTTTTTAAATATGTAATTTTTACTTTTACTCGAGTAAATTTTAACCAAAGTAGTTTTACTTTGCTACATTTAAAAACCCCTCACTTTACTGAGTAAAACAAAAAAAAATAATACTGATGGTGAAACAATTAAATGTGGCCCTTCCTTGCATTTACACTTTGTATTGTCTCATAATCCAGTGCTGCGCTTAGGAAGATGGCAGTCGCTAATCACAATTTAGGGAGTATGGATGAGGAAAGGCCTGAAGAGGAAACATATTCTGGAGACGAAAGCTAGAAAAACCCTTGGCCATATTTGGAAGGATTATTTGTTTTCAAATGCACAAAAGGGAACAATGTGATAATGCAGTGCAACATGTGCCTGCCCAGCAAAACGGAGCTTTCGGCTTTTAAAACATCAACATCCAATTTACGTAAAAATGTGGGGGTAAGTTAGTTATCATGGTGTTGTCTGTTGGACAGCAGGATTGAAAATTGTTTGCACTTTATGGTACAGGTTGTGACTGTCCTTGTGCTATGAGGAAGTATGTTCTTTAGCCCGGCTGATCTTTTGCAAGTGTGGATGTCCACAGAAATACGCCTTGAAATCGATTAAAACACCTTGTGCTCAATTCGATTCATGACTCATCCTTTTTTGCATTAAATAACTCAAAGTAACTAAGTAACTTTTACTCAAATTACATTTTAAATGAAGTAATTTTGTACTAAATTTTGAGATGGGTAATTTTACTTTTACTCTGAACAGAATTTAGGCAAAGTAAAGATACTTTTACTCAATTACAATTTTTTAGTACTCTTTCCACCTCTGGGCATAAATCAAAAATGTCTGCATCATACCTGCGATAAGCTCACTGCGACACACTGCTGCGGGATTGCAGCCAACCTTTCAGTCTCCATGAGAAATCCCTATTGAGGTTTGGACCTGAGTTTATTGAAATAAGCAGTGAGAAAGTAGAGCCCTGATTGGATAGCTCCCTATAGAGCAGGGGGGGTTTGTGAGGCTGGCTGCCTGATGCTGATTGGTAAACGTACTAAAAGATTTGACTGACAGTGGCCAGACAGTGAGGAGGTTTTCCTCATTAGTCCAGAGGGAAGTGTTCATTCATTCAGAACAGTCATCTTGTGCTCAACTCTTGCCGTGGTTTCTGGAGTTTATTATTTCAGAGCGCTTAAAGGGGAGTGAAGGCCTAGTGGTTAGAGCAGTGTGCTTGTGCTCTGAGGAGGTTGCAAGTAGCCGGTTCGATCCCCACAGTCTGCACTCTGTGGATCGAATGGCAGCCCACTGCTCCCCAAGGGGATGGGTTAAATGCAGAGGTAAATTTCACAAGTGTGAGATCAATAAAGTGCAGTTATTATTATTATTAATTATTATTAACCACAGCTATTTTCACCTGTTGTAGTGATGTGTTTTATGTGTGTCAACATTTGTTAATGCAATATGTGAAATTTGGATTAAATTAACATCATTGATCCTCCCTTGTTTCGGAGAGCAGCAGCCACTGTTTAAACATCTACCTGCGATTTTAATATTTGATATCACTTTTCATAGTTTAATGCTAAGTTTATATTTGTTTGCCTTATTACATAAATAAAACTACATCTGATTCCTTAATGGGACATTTAATGGCACATTTTTTTATCTCATGTTGAATTTTACTGTTTTATTGTTTCCCTTTTTGTTCCAAAAGAACAGTTTATATCGTTAAGAATAGCTTTTCTTTCTATACGAAAAAAAAAGATGTTTTTGTGTCACATCCGTAGTTATCTGATTAACTCTAACCTGTTTTTTTCTGAGTCTATTAGTCCTAACTTTGAAATCAAGCTCTACCTGCTTCTTCCCAGACTAATATGAAATTGGCATGAAAATGGCATGAATTAGTCTACATATCCCATCATTAGAGAAAGATTAATAATGGGTAAAATGGAGGTGGACATCAGAGGGATGTCCACCTCCAAAATAGTTTGGTTGGAACTGGGTGTAACTTACAAGTTGAATGTTAAGCTCGGATTAAGCTAATAGTTTTGGTAACTCAGAAAGCTCAACTAGATCAAAACAGTCCAAACAGTTCAGGTCTATAGTTACTGTATTCATCCCCTTACTTTCTAGGGATGAATTAATCATATTTGTTAAGGTATCAATAATTCCTTTTTTTAACTAAATCAATATTATTTATAATCCCTTGTTAGATACTTTATATCGCCATTAAAATGTATTTTCTATCCTTCCAGGCCGCCTCAGAGTCAATATGGCCAACATCTACTTTAAACAGAAGAACTACCCTAAAGCTATCAAATTTTACCGCATGGCGCTGGATCCGATCTTCACCGATCACAAGGAAATGAGGATCAAAATCATGCAGAACATCGGAGCGGTGTTTGTCCACCTGGGCCAGTACTCTGACGCCATAACGTCTTTCGAGCACATCATGAGCGAGAGCCCCAACATAAAGACTGGATACAACCTTATCCTGTGCTACTATGCTATTAGAGACAGAGAGAGGATGAAGCAGGCCTTTCAGAAGCTCATTGCCGTCCCTCTTGGGATTGATGATGAAGAGAAGTACATCCTAGCAAGTGTAAGTTAGAAGAATTTTATCCTGCAAAATCTCCGAACTTAAACGTTTGGTTCATATAGCATTAATGTATTTTTTATTTAATTTGGGATTTTAACTCTGTGTAGCAGATAAGAGTAATGTGAATTGAAAGTGATGCATGTTTTTAAATGGCAAAGTGCAGTTTGCATTTTTATTCTCTCTCTCTGAAGAGAACTAAAATCAAGGTTTGGAGTAGATCCCTACCATCCTTGGACATCTAGAGATCCAAACCTTTTCTAAATTAGCTGAAGCTCAGATTGGATGGAGCACATCTTCAAACCTCAGTGTCCAAGATTCTTGATTGGATTTATGTCTGGACTTTGATTTAGCCATTTTAGCTCATTAAATTGCTTCAATCATTCCATTTTAGCTCTAGCTGTATGTTTCACTGCTTAATCTTTACATATTTGCATTTATTTTCATTACGGATCGAGATTTTCTCTGCTTTAAGTCAGTTTTATTCTGTTTCTACAGTTTTCATTGAAATTTGATTTGTCTCCAGTTAACTTTGTGCTGTTGTTCTTTTTTGCTTTTTTCAGGATGACCCCAGTTCCAATATTGTCATCGAAGCCACTAGAAATGACAAGCTGCATCAGATGGAAAGAAACCTGTAAGAGGAACTCGGCATAAACCAGCATATTATATATACCAAGTCCTTACATGCATGTGTTCTTTTGTCTTGTTTTTATGTCACTGTTTTCTTGTAGGAAAATCCAGGCTGAGAAGTACATCATGACAGCAGCCAAGCTAATCGCTCCAGCTATAGAGACGTCCTTTGCCAGCGGTTTTGACTGGTTTGTGAATGTAGTGGTGCTATATCGATATTTCCTTGAGTTTTTATTTAAAATTAGTTTCTTCTTACTATTTTTTTGATCTTTTAAGGTGTGTTGACATGGTAAAGAGCTCTCAATATGTGGAGTTTGCCAGTGATCTGGAGATCAACAAAGCCATCACATACATCAGACAGAAGGACTATAATCAGGTAAGTTTGTCCTTCTTACAGCGTAGTGTCAGATAGCGTTGGGTTTCGGTTCAAAACTCTCTGATATTTTCTTACAAACACATTCCTTTACCTGTTAACAGGGTGAAGTTTGTCACAGAACAACATATTAAAGTAATGTTTTAATCTATGGTCCATATACTAAACTTTTTATTTGACATAGATTAAAAATGAACGTGGCTTAAGGCTACAATTTATTAAAGATGTAAGATAATCCACATTAGATTAGGAAACATCTTACTATAATAATCTGATGTAGCTGACTTTTTTACCATATTAAATCTTATAGATAGATAGATTGGTGGGCAGCTGTTAACTACTTCTGGTAACTGGCTCTTAAAGGTGCAAAATCCCCCACAGGTGTTAAACATAATTATCTCTAAATCTGATGCAACTTTTAGAAACAAGACCATTCTTTGGATTTATCAATAAAGCTGAAACATCGCAAGGGGCGCCTGGGATGTGATTATGATCAGTCCTAAACTTGCTGCCATTAGTGTTGCGCAGATGCCATTTTTTGGCCCAGATACCAATACCCAATACCTTGCTGTGCAGTATCGGCCGATACGATAACGTCTGTTTGAAATTGATGTGTGTGTGTATATGAAGAACTGCATACTACTTGGATGTAAAATAATTGCCATCATGGCTTTGTCAAGCTGCTGCCTACCTTTGTGAAGCAGGAAAAAGACTAATACAAAGTGAATCCAGTAGAACTTTTTATCACCTACCTGGAATGGGTGACAATAGTTGAATAAACTTTTGGCTCTCAAAATGGTATCAATACTGGTATCGGTGCAACACTACAGTGGGTGATGGTTGGAAATGGACACTTCACTCACGCTCCGCGTGTTTCACAAATTGTGTGAAAAACATGTGACTACTATAGCCACTAGGTGGCAGTCTGAGTCCATTTCGGCATCCCATGAGTCAGGATTAGATAGGTGAATGAGCAGACTGGGAGGGTGTTGCGTGTTGCGAGCTGAGCAGATTATTGTTCCCCAGGTTTAGCGTCAGGGTAGGGTGAATGGTCTGCAATTCAAAAGGTTAAGGGTTCGGTCCCAGCTGTGGTCAAGTTATTAATGTTGCCTTAAATGTTTTTCTCTTTTTTTTTAATCACTTGATGGCCTAGGATATCAGAAATTGTACAATAACTTATTTAACTTATTTATATATATTACGGATACTAGCCTATTATGCTGTTTGACTTTATGGCATCTTTCTTTTATTTAGATCAGCTGATGTGCGCTCCACCTTTCCAAGGAATTACATTAGACCATAGGGATTATCATTCTACAGCCTCAATATCTTACTCTGATAATAATAGGCGTATTGTTATACTATTTTTGTTATTTTTATTATCATCTAGCTGGTAAAATTTTCACATTGATCTGGAAAAGGACGCTATGATGCCTTACAACAAGCATGAAAGGCCCAACCCCCCAGGCTTTTTGGGCACATTATGAAAGAATGCTGCTTGCTGCCGCGATGAATAGTGGCGTTTCTAAACTGTTGTCAGGGATGGCTGTGACCCACCCAAAAGTCAGTGAGCTAATCCGGAGTATTCCCATTTTAAATACAGTGAACCCTCGTTTATCGCGGAGGTTACGTTCCAAAAAGAACCCGCGATAGGTGAAATACATGAAGTAGAAACCTTTTTTTTTAGAGTTATCATACAATGAAATACTCCATACAACATTGAAATCAGGGAATAAAAACTTTATACAGGCCCAAGCATTTGTTTAACAAATAAAAGTACGGTATAAACGTTAACTACTGTACTGTACTGTAAAATAATATAGTTATAAATAATACTTTTAATCATCAATACGAAATGAAGGGTTAATATTGCGGGGATCAGCACCGCCCCGCCGTGACGGATTGGATTTTTCTTCCAAAGCCTGCGGTGCAGCTGTGTGTTTTAGAGAGAAGAACATAGTTATGTGATCAACACGCAAGTCAGTGAGCTAATCCGGTTTATTCCCATTTTAAATCATGTACTATTTAACCACGTATGACCAGAACGTAATCTGGATATAATGGGTTCCTCTTTTGTATGTCATCCTGTTCTAAACATCACCAATTAATTAAGCAAACCACTTAATGCAGGAATGTCGCTACTACTGTAAATAGCGGTGCTTGAACTCTTTTGTCAGAGAACAAGAGAGTAAATGTCTACACATCGGTTTTTTCAAGACAACGATGAGGTCATAGCCTTGAATGGAGTAGCGTTTGGCATGTAATATTCCCATGGCCAAGAGATACATGTCATTTGCTATCAGTAATATATTGATTTGAAATGCAAATAAAAAACATTTTCTATGAGACATTTTCCTGACTTTATGTTTCACTATTATATTATGGGCTACTATATAAATCTTTTTAAGCAAACCTGTAAAAATGTAATGATGTCAGAATATTGGACCCAGAATTCGAGGCGAGACAGGCAGTGGGAAAGTTCAAAACCTTTATTAAACACCAACAGGTGCGCGGGGCTGCTCGTCTGCTGCAGGGCTGATCTCTGCAGGGATAGGAGAATACAGGTCAGAGACTGGATGTTGAGCTGAATGCGACTTGGAGCAAAGTCACCGACTTGATTCAAAGTTCAGTTCATTCGCGGAGAACTCAGCAGAATCCAGAAGGGAGATTTGACCGCAGTTGTGGCGGCCACGCCCCCAGAGTTCCAAGAGAGCGAGCAGCAGAAGTCAGTGATGGAGTACATCACTGACCGGTCTCCTATGGGAGAATTATCCTGCCATAATGCAAGAGCACATAATTACAATTTGAGAAAAGAATTTCATCTTCTTGCACTCAAAACTTATAATGCTCACACTCAAAACATGCTCTCTCTCTCAAATATTTTCTCTTCTCTCTCAAATCTTTGTTTCTTCTCTCAGATTTAATGCTTCTTGCACAGATATGTTCTCCTCTTGCTTGCCTCCTCCTCTTCGCACACAAACCGTGCTCTGCTCGGGTCTGAAATGCGCTCGCAAACCCGTAGGCTCTGCGTGCGGATTTTTTCTGCTCTCTCACGGATTGCAGCTGGATCGTCGCCTAGCAACCTTTCCAGCCAATAGAGGGTTTGCGAGCGTATTTGAGACCCGAGCAGAGCGCGGTTTGTGCGCGAAGAGAAGGAGGCAAGCGAGAGGAGAAAATATCTGTGCAAGAAGCATTAGATCTGAGAGAAGAAACAAAGATTTGAGAGAGAAGAGAAAATATTTGAGAAAGAGAGCATGTTTTGAGTGTGAGCATTATAAGTTTTGAGTGCAAGAAGATGAAATTCTTTTCTCAAATTGAAATTATGTGCGCTTGCATTATGGCAGGATAATTCTCCCATATAAAAACAATAACGTCACTACTGGAAAGTTACTTGATAAATAATGCAGCGGCGCTACTGCCCATCACTGGAAACTATGTAATGATAATGATAATAATAAATAATAACAACACACAAAAACAGTATAACAATACGCCTGTTATTATCAGAGTAAGATGTTGAGGCTGTAGAATGATAATCCCTATGGTCTAATGTAATAGAAAAGCGATAAAAAATAAAAATAAAAAAAACATTTAAGGCAACTCGGCCACAGTTGGGATCGAACTCGCAATCTGTTGAAACACAGACCACTGAGCCTAACCCCTACGCTATCATCTCGCAACACGTGACACCCCTCGTAGTCTGCTTCTTGACCAGACTGGGAGGGGTGTCACGTATTGCACGGCAAGAAAGTAACACACAAAAACAGTATAACAATACGCCTGTTATTATAAGAGTAAAATGTTGAGGCAGTAGAATGATAATCCCTATGGTCTAATGTAATAAAAAACGGTGTGGTAGCGACAGGTGGCTGCTTTTTTTTTTTATTACAGACCAAGCACAGAAACTCTCGATGGATTTTAATGAACACAGTTAAAGATTAGCTTGACTTTTGATCCTCAAAGCTGTCAACGGCACTTATATTTTACAAAACTAAAGAAAATATATTTTCTTACATACCCTTTTGAATAACTTTGGCTTATCTTAATGAGGAATCAACTTTGGATATGATTTTAATTTCAAAATCACCAGCCGCAGCACTGTCTCTGTCGCCTTTCTCTGGTTGCGCCTCAGTAATTAATTTTATTTTTCATTAAATAATAGAGATGCAGATAAATAGAAATAAACAGATCTCAGATAAGATCGGAGGTTTATCTATAACTACGCAACCATTTTCATAAAATAAGAATATGCAGTCCCTATGTTAAATTAATTCATTAACTTTATTTTAATCAAAAACAAAATAAAATAGCACAATATCACACCAAGATCCCCAATAAACCTGCTTTTCAGTTGACTGCAGGCCCACTAACGTCCCAAGCGCCACTTGGTGGTGTTCCGGGTACATTGCAGTTCTTTTTGAAATAAAAAAACTGGCCTCAGGAAATACATCGTGATTCACACAGGAATCACGCAGGAAACCTTCCATTTCCAACCAGTGCCCACTGTAGTTGCCAATCATAATGCTTCCTTTCATTTGTCACGTCACTACTGTGAATACCGATCATATTTATCCTCTCCATCTCACGCAACACATTTATTTCTGTCTCAGTTAAACACATTTTTCTCTTTCTCTGCGTTTGATTAATATTATATGTCACCGATCAGCTGACTCGTTTAAATACTTGTTGTTTTTTTTATGTCAGCATCAGCTGATGCGTTAATGCATTCGGTGATTCATTAGTGCATGCAGCAGTCATGCCTTGAGATCATCTATAGCTCCTGCCTCGCTGCTCCCTCTATTTGCTAATCATTGTTAATGTTTTGTTTGGATTGTTTTATGATTAAAACTGGTATAATATTTGTTTTCATTGTATTTTTTATTATGTTAATGGTGGAAGAAGAAGTAATATAATCTTTAAGTACTGACCCCCCAAAGAATTGGCAGCACAGATCTGGGATCACATGGCAAAAAACAATCTAAAAATAAGTAGAAATTTCTTAAATCAAGTGGATTTTCCCCTTAATTTGAGCAGGTAAATAAGATGGACTTGCTGATTGAATGAGTATTTTTACTCTTAAAATAAGTTAATTAGATAATATGTGCTTGTAATAAGGCAATGCAGTTGTGTTTTCTTATTTAATGTAAAACTGTCTTGTTCCATTGGCAAAGTATCACACTTACTTCCTCCATTCAAGACAAAATGCACTTATTTTAAGAAAAAATTGCTTATTTAGATTAACATTTTTTGCAGTGCAGTTGGACTGATGTCAAAAATACTTGATTATTTGGACCTAAAAAAAAATCTGTATTGGTCAAACTCTGTTCCTCCATGTCATAGTTTTTAATTGGTATTTGAACTTTCTGTCATTTTAAACACGTCCGCCTAATCTTCTCTGACCTCATTTTGGCTTTTTTTGTCTCATCAGCCTCCCTCTATTATTCTCTTCTTCCTTCAGTTTTTTAACACATTTTCTGAAAACGTGAAAGGCTGATTGCGTTGTTAAATATCTCCCTTTCCTCCCCGCCCTGATTCTCTGTTTGAATTCTGCATATAGACATCATAACATCAAGACAGCTAAAAGCTGCCGTCTAATTAGCTGATTGGCTTTGTTTTTATTTGTCAAACTGCTGAACTTAAAGTGGCCAAGGTGATTTTTGTAGGACCTGTCTTTGTTGGGACTGGGCTGGCACATTGTTTACGTCAAAATACTTTCTTTGATAATATTTTGAAGCTTGAATAAAAGAGAACCTATAAAGAAATGCCCCCCAGCATCAAAGATCCTCCACCATACATAAGAGCTCATGAGTTGCCTTTTTACTTAAAAGAAAAACAAAACAAACTCAGTCCTGCTGCAGTTTCCTACAATAAGCAGAGTTTAGCGGAGTGTCTGTTGTCTTAGCTGCTCTGTAGCCCCATTAGCCTGTACGTCCTGACTAATGCCTCTTAGCACCCTTCGCCTCACTTCAATAGTGCATCTTCTTGTCCTTCCCATTTTGAAGAGCAGCTATTATAGTTCTAATAAAGTTCCACGTCACAAATGTGAAATAAACAAATATTGTTTTGGGGGTCAGTAAATGTGTCCCTTGTGATTCTGTAAGAACAATTACATTATTAACCTGGGAATTTGCCAAACTTTTTTTTGCTCACATCTGGTTTCACCAAGTGTGTCAGCAAATGTGGAGAATAAATACTTCAGTCCAGACTTTGTTCAAATATGTTGCTTACATGTTTATTTTTAGGTTGCTTATTTCCATTATTCCTCTAATGTGTGAAGTGTTTGCTGTGCTTTTCTATATAAGAAGTGTTTTTGTGTTTAAAACACTGTAGCGATGTCTGTTCATTGTTTCTGCATGCCTTCATTTTTGTCACACAGCTCTCGATTGCACTCAAAATCTTCTTTTCATTGTCCTCCCTTCTCTCCTGCTTTTGCCTAATTTTTTCCCATATCTGTGGCTAGGATGTAGGTATGTTTGCTCTCTTTCGTGATCACAAATTGTTTTACTTTTGTTTTTTTCCCCACTACCTACACATACCAGAGTCCAAATGGACCAACCAGACAGACTTGGAGAGGCGGTTATTGGTTAACAAAGCCATAGAGTCATTGGCAAAAGCTTTATATGGAAAGGAAACTAACTTTACTTAATCAAGTATTTTTGAATGTACACTGTGTGGTATTGTGGTGTACATTTTAGGACATATTTAGTCTCAGGAAATCTTGAATAATCAAGCAAATATTTTAGTTTTATAAAGCTACATTCTCGCCTAATCCTAAAAGTTTATGGCTCAGACCTGCTAACTTTGTCTCCTGAGATCTGAGGATGTCCTATAATGTGCTCTGGAGGGCAGGGGGGGGATTTGCCATTAGGCAATACTAGGCAGTTGCCTAAGGCCCCAAGTTCCTGGGGGCCCCGTAAAACTCCTTTTCCATGTAAGGTTAATACAGCTATCACTTATTGTGGCACATTAACTATGTTTTTAATAAATACTTTCGCTAAAATGCCATCAGAAAGTTTATAATATTAAGACCTTCGGTGACAAACACAATAAATTTGACCTTTTGAAGTGTTGCTTTTACAAAACGCAGGCCTTCAGAGAACAGCTGGATTTGTACTAAATATAAATCAAAGGAGGACCTTGTTTACTATGCCAGATTAGATAAAAATGTATCAGGGTATTAGATTTCTTTGTATGAACATTTCAAACAATTCCCCATAAAGCAATGCGTTGTGTTTGTCTATGAGCTACAATCTCTGTGTTTTTAATCTGGTAAATATGAAAAGTTATGCTTGTATTTATACTTTTGACGGTCACACCTAGATCTCTCTTCAGGACCAGAGAGACTCACAGAAAGCTGAACTCAACATGTTTTGTTTTACTGCGTGAACAGGCGGTGGAAATATTAAAAACATTTGAAAAGAAGGACAGCAGAGTGAAAGGTGCGGCAGCCACTAACCTTACTTCCCTCTATTTCTTGGTAAGTCTCTCTAACTTTGTTAATACAACAGATTTTTATGTTAAAAATGTATTTTAAGTGATACGCTGGATTTAAATTCAATGAATGGACAGGAGTCTTGATTCAGTAGTTTTTATGTTTTACAGGAGAAGGACTACGAGCAGGCTGAGCGATACGCTGACCTGGCTATTAACACTGATCGTTATAATCCAGCTGCACTTGTCAACAAGGGAAACATGGTGTTTGTCACGAAGGACTATGAAAGGGCTGCTGAGTTCTACAAAGAGGCACTGAGGAATGACTCCTCGTGCACTGAGGCGCTCTATAACCTGGGTAGAGTTTATGTTCAGCTATTTGTAACTGTCGAACAGTAACTGCTGACTCATTATCACACGAACAAAGTATTTTTCAGCATAGCTGAAGCAGAAAAAGAAGTTTGATAGTAAAGTTTGGTCTGTTTTTACTTAGATTCTGTCACGTTGGACAGTTGGTGTCTTGGCATGGTTCCTACTAGGGCTGGGTATTGTTCAAAAATTTTCGGTGCCAGTACCAATACCGATACCTTCACTTTGATACCGGTTCCTGAACGATACTTTTTTCGATACTAGTTTTATAATATCATTTGGAAGAAAAAGAAAATTACACCACATAATAAAGTACAAATCTTGAGTTTTATTTTAAGCTCTGATTTTTCCATTTACATTTTTCCTCTTACGTAAAAAAACATTTTCAGTGAAGAACAGTTGCAAACAAGTCTGTGTCTAATATTCATTGTTACATTGTGAGGACCTTTTTACTTAGCAGTTTTTCTTTAGAAAAATTAACATGTTTGCTTTCTCAGGAGACAAACAAGCCCGTTGAATGGGATTCCTGCTGACAGCGCACCGCTGGTATGAGGGGGTCTGAGCGGCTCCCACAGAAATAATATTGGAAGGCAGGATGGTAATCTGGATGAACTGACTGCACTGATTAAGTTTTCAGGTGGATTTTCCCACTTAAAAACATAATAAAACTACTTTATTCCCATTGATCACAGCAAATATAGCTGCAAGGCAAAAAAAGGATAGAGTAGCTCCACCCAACGTGCGTCAGGGCCACTTTTCGACCGCGCAGCCAGAGCAGCAAAGCTGCTTCAGCAGCGCGTCAGAAACTGGTACAAGCAGCAAAAATGAAACAGCAGACGTGATTTTGCTGCTCTTGCTGCGTCCAGTTTGAAAGCAGCATGATTCACTCCGCTCTGGCTTTGCACTGCCAACGGGCTGCTGAGAGGAGGATGGTTGCGCCGGCTGCAGTCCGCTCTTCTTGCAGTCAAACACCGAGCAACTTTCTGCTCTTAAATTGTTTCCGTGCACGATGTATTGCATTGCGCACTATTGGCATCAGTCGTAATAAAGTGAAGCCAGACTTTTTTACCTTGGGGACATTTTAAAGGGGTTCCACGACGCTCGCAACCAGTTCACAACAGATACACATGAACCCTGGCTGTACGCGTGACCACCTATGGAGTTTTCCTGGATGACGCAATCACGTTAAGTGTTACAGCCACTCACCGAAACTTGGTACCGAAAGACGAGGCATGTTTCGATACTCTGTAAAACAGAAGCATTTCGGTCGGTACCATAAAAGAACCGATGTTCGGTACCCAGCCCTAGTTCCTACACAATCTGGAGATGTCTTTTCCTTTACTCTTTAGATTAAATTAGGTTAGAAAAAAAGAAATCTCTCCATCCTTCCATCAACATTTTTCTTTTTCAAGCTGTCACATGCTCATCAACTTTATATCCATCAATCATCCCTCTTTTTGTTACCATTTTATTTTACTTGGTGACCTCTTTGCCTACATGTAAATACAGGTGAAAATCACATAATAAAACCAGTTGTAAGAAAAAGAAAGGAAATAAAAAATGGAACAAGGCAAAAAAAAAACACAAAGATGATGTAAATCTGAGTTATAATGTTAATGTTTAGCAATAGCAGCGTTTAAAGTCTTTAAATATTTTTGTATAACCAGAGTCTGAGATTGTTTCTAAAATGTTTTATGACATTTATACAACACATAAAATGTTTTTTTTTCTTTTTGTTATTTTGCTTTTGTTAATATATGAAACTTTTCTAAGAATAGAATCAGATTTATGTGGAAAAAAGCAGATCAATCTTTCGAGGTAAAATCTGTAAAACCAAACAGACCATTTTAAAAATACAAAAGAAGATTTGATTTCATATTTTTAGATATAACAGCACACCTCTTAACAAATATCTCTCAGTCCATCTGTCCTGGTTCTATATTTAAAGGCTGACTACTGTCAGAAGGTTATAGTGAAATGTTGTATTTTAAATAATAATTTGCACCAAAAAAACTAAGAACTCATTATTTCCCCTTTTGCCTCATGTAGGTTTGACCTATAAGAGACAGAGCAGACTGGAGGAGGCCTTAGACTGCTTCCTGAAGCTTCATGCCATTCTGAGGAACAGCTTCCAGGTCATTTATCAGCTGGCCGACCTGTATCCCAGTCATGACACCTGTGATGGTTAATTAATCAGCCACTCTTGCTGAGGCTTTATTCTGTTCTTAAACTTAAACCTTTGATATCCGTTGGCCCTTGACCTCCTGGTTTCAGCTACGAGCTGCTAGAAGATCCTCAACAGGCGATCGAGTGGCTGATGCAGGTCACTCCCACAGATCCACATGTACTGGCCAAACTGGGAAAGCTGCACGACGAGGAAGGGGACAAGTCCCAGGCTTTCCAGTGCTACAATGAGGTGAGAAAGGAGACTGTTTTTTATTTTTTATTCCCCTCTCTACACAATAAATAACGAAGGTAAAGTTTTCAGGCTACATTGGTGTTAAAAACACTCCCGTGCTGTCGGACTGTTGTTCAGTCTTTCAGGTACTTTCCGTCAAACGTTGATGTGATCGAGTGGCTCGGGGCTCACTACGTGGAGAGCCAGTTCTGTGAGAAGGCCATCCAGTACTTTGAACGAGCAGCTCTCATACAGTAAGTTAGTATACGTTGAAGTTAGGTTTTAGATTGTACTTTTGTCCCCAGTACCATATATAGAATCAGAAAACATAAAAGTATCTTCTAAAGTAGTTCTAAGACATACTTAAAAAAGACATAAATAATATGAATCTACATATAAGATTTAATAATTGATTGATCCCAATAAATCGCATTTTAATCAAAAACATTATATTTACCAAATAAACAACATTTTCAAATACTTCAATTTGCTTCTACATTATTGCATAAATTGACTTTACAAGCCCAGAAACACAAATTTTTATTCTTTCCAATTAATTGTTTTTATTCATTATTTAGACTATAAACCCATCAAATCAATTTTAGTTATTATCATTTAGCTTATTTTATCCAGTCCGCTTTATTTATATAGTACATTTTATAAAGAGGGGCATTTTCAAAGTGCTGCACAGTTAAGAAAAAACAAAAACATATAAGCAAATACAGAGCAATCAGTAGTAAAAAAAATAAAATAATTTAATACAATAATTCACACAGGACCATAAAACTCCTTGCCGTGTTAAAATACAGAGAGTAGAAATAGGTCTTAAGACGGGACTTAAAATACTCAAGTGTGGTGGTTGTTTTAAGTCTAGTCTATGGACCATAAGTTGGAGCTGGCCTTCTGACCTCAGACTGCGTGCCAGTGTATAGAGGTCAGTGATATCCTGTGGGGCCAGCCCATTTAAAGCTTTGAAAACAACAAAATCTTAAAATCAACCCTTAATCTTTTATAGGGCACTCATTTAAATACTTTGAAAATCAAAATTTCAGTCCAATAGTGTAAAAGTAGGACAGGACAAGACCTTATTACTTTTGTAACATTCAAAAAATAACAAGAAAGACACATTTCCCCTAATATATTAAGAAAGATATAACAAAAGTGCTTCTATAAGAAATTAATGAAAAACACAAAGTGAAAGAAACACAATTTTTTTTTGTTGCAACAGACACATTTTTTACTTTTTTTTAAACTCGGCTTTTAACTTTTTAAGTTTACTTTGTAAGTGTACAATTAGCTTTTTAACTTTTTTCTTAACTTTTTTTTCAACTTAATTGACAGTAGGTAAATTATTCAAGGCCTTAGCTAATAAGTTAAATGGGAAAATAGAATCTGCATCCACATAGTATTGCCTTAGCTGAATGGCTGGATATAAATCTTTTACTTCTAGACCTTTAAGGGATGGGGGACCCCATTTGTAAGGGGTATGCAAGTGTTAAAAAACGGTAGGGTTAAACTAAACAGGCAGCCAGTACAAAGATGCTAAAATAGGAATAATTTGCCAGAATTTTTGGTCCAGTTAAAAGATGAGTCGCAGTGTTCTGGACTAACTGCATGTGTGGAAGAAAATTGTGACATATACTGAAATAAAGTGCATTTTAGTAGTCTAGGCGGTCGAAATAAAAGAATGCCATAGTTTAAAGATATGTTTAAAGATAAATAACGGTTTGACTTTAGCTAAAAGCAAAAGGTGATCAAATTTGGACGCTCAAACTTCATTAATCTGTTGAAATTAAAGTCTTCTTAATGTATATTTGTTTATCTATCCGTTATTTAGGTTATCCACCCATCAGATAGGTTGAAAGTCACAATCATTTAGGAACCCCTGATATTTTATGCAACTTCTTTTAAATATATTTCTTTAGAAGTGTAGAAGCCCCCAGTGGATCGCTAATTGCTGCTGCTGTGTGTGGGTGTGTAGTTGGAGCAAGAAGTGATGTAAAAATGCAACATGACTGTTCAGACAGCGGCTGGCTGCAGACATCCGATACGTATCTGACTTAATAACAACATATGGAATTGGCACAACCGGATGTTTTTGGGCAATAAAAAGATCAGTATCGGGTCATTCAGACTGCAATGAAAAACAGTGATAAGGGTCACTTTTTCCTGCAGTGGGAATTTAGCTTAAGTTATGTAGAGATTATTGGTTTATATATCCGTTAGATTTACATCTGCCAGTTCAAAAATAGTCTACTTCCGTGGTTCAGATTGAACCCAACACCTGGTGTACTGCTTGTATATCAGATTTAAGGTTGTACAAGAAACACCAACAACAAAGGTTCCCGCTTGGGACTTCAGTACATATATTTAAAAAAAAATGCATTTGACTACGTTAATTAAGAAGAACATTTCAGCCCCTAAATTTATATATATATATACTTTTGAAATAAGTGCAGTTATAATGGTGAAAAAATATTCACTGCCTCTGTTATGTCTTGTAAGACAATTTTTATAGGAGCGATAAGTATAATTTCTACCACTAGGTGGGGCTGTTGAGCACTGTTTGTAGAACAAACCATGCCTTCTAAAGAATTGAGTGACTTAAATTTAGGAAACTTTATAAAGCTTTTGGCAAGAAGACGTAGTTTTGTCAAATTATCGATTTCAGATGAACGTCAAATCATTACCCATCTTAAATTATGCCTTTTCTTCACATCACTAGTATTAAAAAAGATGTATTACTCCTTTAAAGGTATTGAGCATTGTTAACAAAAACTAACGATCAGTGAAAAGCATTAGAAACAGTTTGATCATCAAATCAAAATGTATCATTTACCTTGTATCATATAAATAAACACATGTCCACATAACTGGTCATTGGCCCCAGTTAGTGGGATACTGTCTATTCCAAACATCCTTGGGTAGCCATCCATCCATTATCTGACACGCTTTATCCTAATTGGGGTCGTGAGGGTTGCTGGTGCCTATCTCCAGCTGTCAACAGGCGAGAGGCGGTGTATACCCTGGACAGGTAGCCAGTCCATCGAAGGGCAAAACAGAGACAAACAACCATTCACACACACACACTCACACCTCATGAGAATCTAGAGAAGCCAGTTAACCTAACAGTCATGTGCATGAAAACATGCAAACTCCATGCAGAAAAACCCAAGGCCGAGAATCGAAACCACAACCTTCTTGCTGCAAGGCAGCAGTGCTACCCACTGCGCCACTGAGCAGCTATGCTTGGGTACTTTACATTTAAAAGACAACCTATGTATCTTACTAACAGGACGGTGTTTAATTATTGTTTATTTATCTCATTTTCATGGTAAATTAATAATTTTATTTGGACATTATTTTATTTAATATCTAGAATTAAGAGCAAATACACTTACAGTATGTCAAGAATTTTTGGGATCTGTTAGTGAGCAGGTCTGTTTCTGCTTTGTCTCGTAGGCCCACCCAGGTGAAGTGGCAGATGTTAGTCGCAAGCTGTTATAGAAGAAGCGGTGAGAATAAAACCTGTTACTGTATTTATTTTTTCCTCTCATCAGACCGTTCAGCAAAGTCAATTTGCATCATCATCCAGTTTGGGGAAAGCTTTAACTTCTCTCCCTCTCTTCTTTTAGGAAACTATCAGAAAGCTCTTGAAACCTACAAAGAGATCCATCAAAGGTTTCCAGAAAACACGGACTGTAGGTTATACTTTTGTTTGTGTCTAAGGTTTTATTAAATATTAAATTTGAAGTAGAACATAAGAAATGCGTTTCTGTGTTTGTGTTCAGGTCTAACCCTCCTGGTGAGGCTCTCAGCTGACATGGGACTGAAGGAAGTCCAAGATTTTGCAACCAAGCTGAAGAAGTTGGAGAAGATGAAGGAGATGAAAGAGCAGGTTTGTTTGAGACTTTTTTAAGATATAACTTGGAAAAATCAGTTTGTTGCATTTTTACTGCTCAGATGAATAATTTGTACTCTCTTGTTAAAGTATTATCTGCAGTTTCTGTGACCAGACCAACTCATGGTTAAGAACAACTTTGATAATTTAACTTTATTTACAGAGTCAGTATAATCTAACCAGCAGTCATTAAGTTGCAGCTTGTAGCTGTGGATGACACTTACACTGTGTGGTTCACTTTACCTCGTCCTGAACAAGCATATATTACAGTGGAGAGAAAAAACCTCCCCTTTAACCTTTTATCGATAAATAAAGATCACTGCACATCTAAAGAGGCAAAATCATGATTGTAAATGTGATCTGCAGTCTATATGGGTGACCTCTGTCTTAAACCTGACCTTTTTAAAGAATACCACCAGTAATCTAATGCTGTCTACTGTGTGTGATATGTTACTGTACATTAAGTACAACAAACTAAAGAAGTTAAGTTCAAAATTAAATTATGAAAGTTTAAAATCCAATTTAAAAAATGTAAAATTGAAGTTCCTTTCTTTGCATTAATGTTCTGAGGATTATGTTTAATGAAGCAAATTGTTTCTCTTTCTGTAAGTGTTTTCAAACACTTTTTTTTCATTTTTTTTACCATATTAGGGCAAGTGACTATTTCTGCTAATAACATTGACCTAGATTTACAAGGTCAATGTAACTTTGACCTATAAGGTTACATAGTTTTTGTTGCAATAGTAACAACTATTGTTGTTGTTACCATAGTTGTTGTTACTATTGCAACAACACATTATCAGTAGGGTAAAACTAACCTGTCTCATGATGGTAATATTAAAAAATTTTAAATGAATTTCATAATATTTCACTGACCGTATAAAGGGTTAACAGGAAGAAATCGAGACTCTGTATCAGGGTCCTACTGCCCCCACTAGGTCTGAGAAAACACACGAAAGAAATTAGGAATACTTAATAGAGATATTTTTCTTTAAACATAAAAACATAAAACATTTCATAAAGCATTTCTATTAACTCCCTTATATTCTACCCCTTAAAATATATTGAATAACCAGCATCATGAAGACCATGGGACACAGCCGGCAGGAGAGAGAGAAGTTATGCAGATGGGGGTTAAAGGTCTTGCTTAGAGACCCAGAGTGCCATTCCATGGGAGTGGGACTTGAACTCAGAACCTTTGGATTCCAAACGCAATGCCCTAGCCACTAGGGTCGCCATACTCGCCACTCCCCAAAGCAGGCATTAGCATCATGGGTCTTGCCTAAGGACCCACGCTGGCAGCTCATTCCCTCCAGCTGGGATAAAACCCAGGTGTGCAGGAAGCCTTGGCTTGTGACTTACCACTTGAGCTAGCTGGTTAGTCCTGTGACTTACCACTTGAGCTAGCTGGCTAGCCCTGTGACTTACCACTTGAGCTAGCTGGCTAGCCCTGTGACTTACCACTTGAGCTAGCTGGTTAGTCCCGTGACTTACCACTTGAGCTAGCTGGTTAGTCCCGTGACTTACCACTTGAGCTAGCTGGTTAGTCCTGTGACTTACCACTTGAGGTAGCGGGTTAGTCCTGTGACTTACCACTTGAGCTAGCTGGTTAGTCCCGTGACTTACCACTTGAGCTAGCTGGTTAGTCCCGTGACTTACCACTTGAGCTAGCTGGTTAGTCCTGTGACTTACCACTTGAGGTAGCGGGTTAGTCCTGTGACTTACCACTTGAGCTAGCGGGTTAGTCCTGTGACTTACCACTTGAGCTAGCGGGTTAGTCCTGTGACTTACCACTTGAGCTAGCCAGCCGTTAATTTTTAGCCACTAGGAGTTTTAGACCTGTAACATCCAGGTTTTCCTCCCTGAAAGCCCCTGACCACACCTTAGTGTCACTAAATGAACCAGTCTCCTTCTGTGTTTTTTGAATCTAATAACAGACAGACTGCTGTGGGGCAGCAGAGTGAGATGTCATAGAGGACAAATTTAAATCTTGCATCCGAGAACCAAAACATGTCTGATCAGTTTTGTTGACTAACAGTGACTTATAGCTTAGTTTCCTCCGAGTTTTAAGAGGAGATAAAACTGTCATAAAGCAACATTTTGGGTCACATGACCCATTCAATGACGGAACTGGCCCCTTCATGAAGCATCGATATGCACCAAGTGCTGAATAATGACCTGAAGAATATTTTAAAACATCTTAAATAAGACATTATTTGGGTATAAAGTTACATAGTGTTGCTATAACGCAAGGAAGGGTTAGAACACAAGACCTCCCCAAGCTCTTCTAGAGAGAGAGAGAATGTCACAACGACAGGATCCACATGAACTGACAGGATGGAGAAGTATAAAAGGATATATGACCATTATGCAGTTTAATTGTTTTCCATGGGAAAGTCTTCCCTAGGCTCTTATGTTTGCCCCATCATACCTTCTCATCCCTCACAAAATGTGCTGTATGGCAATCCACGGCCTAAACGCTTGGGTTCCTTCTATGCATTGCCTTTTATTCTGAAATGTGCTGCTTCTCTCTTCCAGTGTTTGATTTCCTGTCTGGCTCATTTGGTTTTCTGACGTAGGGTGTGTTCGATTTTAAAGGCTGTGTCTTCCAAGAACCCGGTCTATCTGGACTAGATCCTTCGAGGTCTGTAAAAATAAGGAGACCGGAAGAGTTTTGGTTTTTAATTCAAACAGGTCTAGCCTTCTGCAGCTTTTACCGCCGTACGCTCTGTCACCTGCTTTGTGTATCAACTGTCACACAAAGCAGGAAAAGAATGAATACCGAACTTCTCACTGCTTTTCTGGGTGTTAATAACCTTTTTGAAAGCTTCAACAGCTGTATCGTATCAGATTAATAGTCCCCAGCACTGCAGCTATATTAGAATCCGTGCTTAAATATCAGCCAAACCCATTTACACAGGGACAGACAAAAACATTTCAATAAACCAACATTACCCGCCACATTTCTGACTCAGTAACCATTTAAAACAACTATTTTCATTCATTTCAGATGGAACAATTCACATATGACGTAAGCGCTCTACAAATATGGCCTTCGCAAGACGCATCTCATGATTTTGAACTCAGCTATTGATATGTTTTGCTCCATTAGCCACTAAAAATGGACTCAATACATATTTCTCAGGAATGAAGGTGGGGGGACTGCTTTTCATGCTGCGGCGCCACAGAGCCACCGGGAACACTCTAACCAACTCTAATGAACTCATAATTCTAGATTTTACTAGGTGACATCCTCAACTAATTTGCATGTTTGGTAATACTTTGATCCAGCCACAGGGGTAAGGAAAATGAACTCGTACAACACAGAAAGTGATTATAAACACTATGATTAATACTAAAAATAACCATAATTTTAAGTTATTTATCTGAATCAAAGCTACGTAAATCAATCATATCAATCATCAACACAGTGGATGAAGCTATGTTTGAATTGACTGTAGAGAGGCTCTATTTTAGTACAGAAAAAAACATTACATTTTTATGCATGTTTTATGCATTTCCAATGTTGGAGGGGGGGATCAGTGGAAGATTTGTGTAACTCATTTTTAATGGGAAACAGAGGAAAGTCTGTCTGACTGTCAGATGTTTGCAGAAACCCTGAAGGTAATGAAACTCAGTCAATTTTTACTTGATTTTTTAATTTTTAATTTTTTTTTTTTTTTGTCGATAGCAGGGTAGAAAAAGTCCCTAAATAAAGAGGGAAAAGTCACAAAGTTTTTAACAGTGGCTGGAAATGGTTTAGAACAGCTTCTATTGGGGACACAACAGAGCTTGAACAGATAAGGGAGTTTGTGTGAATGAGGGGTTAGTCTGGTCACTGATTTATAGGAAAATCCTTGAAGAACCCGTTGATGGATCTAAAAGACTCTAGTCTGAGTCGGAATTCTAGCGTTCATCAGAAAAAAATAAAACTAACCATACAGCGTTGTAAACTGATGTTCACAGGCGTTCTTGCAGCTGGGAGGGCATCTAGAATGGTTATATGTTCAACTAAGAAAAGGACGCTTTATGTTAAAAGTATAACTTTTCTCTCACTGTACAGTTATACAAACCACATGTTTGGGAAATCCTGATAAAAGGACTTTTAACACCATACAACTTTGTGTGTTTAAATACTTTCCCAAAGTAGAGATAATAGTAGCAAGAAATTTAGAATGCTGGAATGGGGAATCCTTTTGATTACCTGTTAATATATTGTAGGATTTAGTGAAAATGTAGGTTTTAATTTTTGTAACTGTTTTCCCAAATATCTAATCTTCTGTTGGATTCTTGATCATTTAAAACACCATAACCTGTGGTATTTAATTGTTGTCTTGTGTTTTTTAATTACGTCCTGCTCTTTTATTAATTATTTTATGGTGTTGTCGTCTTGTCTGTGCTTAACCTGGGACATGCTGAGTGAAAACAGGCTTGTGTCCCTTTTTTGCTGCAAAAACCTTTTCACTGGAAACAAGTGGAGACCAGATGATTTTCTCTGCTGTTTTCCGTGAACCGGATTGTGTCGACAGGAGAGCAGATGCTGAACAGCTGTTTAATGCCTGGCTGTCGGTAACCTAAGCCTTTAACACAATTTAGTTTATGTGGAGGTTTTCAGATTGGAACCAAAGGGAGTTATTTCAGCGATGCCTGAAATAATAATTTTCTGTGCTTCATAAAACTATTTTTATCCCTTCATTTTTCCCACATTTCATCATGTTAAAACCACAAAGCGTGATTCGTTCTTTAGGGATTTTTTGGGATCGATCAACATGACATAGTGCATAATTGTAAAGTAAAATGTTTTCAATTTTTTGTTATTTGGTAAAAAAAAAAAAATCTTGGAGCTCCTCTTTGTTATTGTTCCCACCCCATATGCTGTTTTTCTTGGTCTTCTTGATACGGTTTGTTTTTTAATCATCTCTCAAAGCAGCTACAAAGAGATGTTGCACAACTGCAAGCCAGCTGCTTAGAAACCTTCTTGGAATTGAGTTAAAACTGACATCCAGGAGAACATTTAGACCCTTGTTCAGGAATGGGATTTTCCTTTAAGATCTTCTCTCCATTCGCTGTAAATACACAGCAGAAGGGAAGGAGCCTCCAATGTTCCATCACATGCTGGTAACACAGGAGACCTTAAGGATTCATTCAGGAGGACGAGTTTATCAAACCACATACAGTTGGTTCTAAATCAGGGAGTTCAGGGAAACGGACAGTTCTGCTGTTTCTTCCTGTTAAAAGGGAGTTTTTCCTCTCCACTGTCACTACAAGCATGCTTGGTGTGAGGGATTACTGAAGAGTCAATGAGTCGATGCAATCAACTGGTTTTCCTTAGATAGAAAACGTTGAATCAATTTGACTTTATGATCTGGTGAGCTGTAAAGTGCCTTGAGATGACATGTGTTGTGAATTGGTGCTATAGAAATAAACTGAATTGAATTGAAATTGAAAAACAGCACCAGAAAGTTTATTTCGTAATTGTGGAGAAAAGCAGCTGATGGCCTGCATTACTTCACCAAAGAAAGATTGTTAGTGTTTTGTATTCTAACACAACCTGTGTTTTTTAACACTCTATTATCAGCATGAAGGTGAGCTAATCTCAGCTAAAGCTGTTGTTTGAAACCCGTTAAACACACACTGCTAGTTATGTTAATGTCATGTAAATTGATTGTCTTCAACATCAGATTTATCAATGTACTTGAGTTGAAAATCTCTGTTAGTATTTACAATAAATGAATTCAGAGCTAAATCAGGTTGCCTGAATTATTTTTTTTTTTTGTGTGTGTGAAATCTTCCTCATTCTCTTCTTCCATTGTTTCTGTGGCAGAGGGTTAAGTCAGGCAGAGAGAGCAGTGCCAGGGGTCGCAGAGAAGGCAGGGAAGGCGGCGCTGGGAGTGCTGGTGAGTCACACACATTGATCTCCCCTAGGCTGGAAACACCTCAGCTGACTCTTCATGTGGAGGAGCAGCGACTCTTTGAAATGTGTTCATACTACCCCCTTAAATTGATTACCTGATAATGATTTTCTGATATATTAAGAGTTAATGAATCAGTAGGAAGTGCATTTTTGTAGAACTTAAAATATTGTTGTTGTTTTTTTTTGGAAGCACATTAAACCTTTGTCTCATCAGCGCTTTCCCTTTCACTGAGTAAAAAGGGTTCAACTACATAATATTTGCATTTCCCTACATCAGTGCTCTGTAAGTCTGGTCCTCAGGACCTGCTTGTTTTATCATTTAAATAATTTCAAACATGAATGTTTGAAACGTTTCCCTGCCTCCACACACCTTATCTCCATAAACATAAGGCCTATGCAGAACTTTATGGCTACTGAGGAGGTGATGCCTTCGTTGATTCATGAAAGGTATAAAGAAATAAGTCAGATTATTTACTGGTATAACTGGGGTGCAATGTCTCCAGGTTGTGTCTCAGTTTGCTTGGTTTTGTGCTATCGACAGTTCTTTCATAATTTTCCACTGTACTAATGATGAATCCAACGGTAAGGAAGGATTATCATATTTTGGATTTTATGTTCTCCTCCATTTCTCAAAACCCCTCCATTTTTCTTTTTAATCTGATGACAAACTTCTCCATGGCCCAGTCTCAACACTCACATAAAACATTAAGCCCCTCTATGAAGTGTGCACCTGGAGGAAGTGCACTTAAGCTTTTAAGTGTGCAGGTCACAAGCACGCAAAGTCTGGAGAACTGGGACAGTAATTTCCCCCCACATTGTAATGTAGACATTGAAAGTGACAGAACATATCCATGTTTTTGTGATGTTACTGGTACAAAAATATATTTCTAAACTGCAATAAGTGTTCCTCCATGTACAGTAAAATACAAACTATTTAAAAAATTACTACTGAAAACAAGTTTTTTCAACACAGGCACTGGAGCTTACTTTTTTTTTATTATTGTTTACCTTATTTACAAAATAAGCAAGGGTAATCAAACAAGATGATTAACTGTGTGCAAGACATATCTTAAGTGATAACCGGTTTATTAAAAAATACTCAGAACATACAACAGCATGTGGGGGGAATAAGTACAGCTGGATCAAAATGCAAAGGGGAAAACATGAAACTAAGGGCATTTTAAAATAAATATTCAGACATCTCATAGCATATTTTTACTTATTTTTTATGTTTTCAATGTTTTATAGAGAAGTTACTAAAATATAATTTAAGTTAAGAATGCATGACTATAATCCATTTGCAGCAATGAATATGTGAACAATAGAAGGACCAAGTTAGAAATCTAACATAGAATCTATATGCCATTAGAAAATGAAAGTCTTACCATAACCAGTTGTGTTAAGTTAGACCTGAGAACTTTAGAAAAAAAAATATGGAGAATTCCTTCCTCTGTAATTTAGCTCAACGTCTCCCATCTGGGACCGGGATGGGGTGGAGGGGGGGTCAATTGCAGCAGAGACTTTTAGACTTCCAAGACTTCCCTATCTCTTAGGGAGACCCCAGCCGCCATCCATCCATCAATTTTCCGTCAAGCTTATCCCAATCAGGGTTGCAAGGGGTGTTGGTGCCCCTCTCCAGCTGTCTACAGGCAAGAGGCAGGGTACACCCTGGACAGGTTGCCAGTCTATTGCAGGGCAACACAGAGACAAACAGAACAACCATTCATGCACACACTCATACCTATGGAGAATTTAGAGCAGCAAATTAACCGAAAAGTCATGTTTTTGGACTGTGGGAGGAAGCCAGAGTACCCAGAGATAACCTATACATGCTCAGGGAGAACATGCAAACTCCATGCAGAAAGACCCCGGGCCGGGAATCGTAATCGCAACCTTCTTACTGCAAGGCAACAGTGCTAACCACTGTCGGCCACGATTCAGATTTCATGACCATAGATGAGGGAATGTAGACCAGCCAGTAAATTGAGAGGTTTGCCTTTCGCTCAGCTTTCTCTGAAACACGACAGACAGCCACCTTTTTCCGTTCGAGAACCTCGGCCACCTTGACGCTCTGCTTCAAACCATCTCAGCGCATGCTGTAGGTCTTAGCAGGAGGGAGCCAGCAGAACCACATCATCCTCTCACAGTAGGGACGAGATCCGCTGGTCTCCCAACCAGTTCCCCTCCAGTCTTTGGCTGCGGCTAGAATCCTGTCCATAAAGGTTATGAACAGGACCGGTGACAGAGGACAGCCCTGTCGGAGTCCAACATGCAGTGGGAGCAGTTCCTAGTTTCTGGCTGTTGTTTTGGCCTATGGGCCAAATGGCAGTATGGAAGCAACCCAACACGAGAGGACTAAGCTGGGGGACTACCAGGTTAAAAAATTAATAAACCTTTTATTTTTTATTTAACCAGACTGATAAGTACAGATCAATGTCGTTATGATTTAACCCATCAGGCTTGTGTTATGAGTTTGAGTTTGGTTTGGCATTTCAAGCTAGCTAGTGGGTGAAAGTTGTGCTAAGAAGAAGGTACTTTAGCACAAGCTTTGGCTTTCAAGATGCAACTTAGCGCATCTTAATATCCTGAAATGACTTCATGGCTTTTTTTCAAATCTGAAATCAAGCATTTAAATCTTTAACACATCTTTCCTGACATTTTCTATTTCCTTTTGTGTCACCACTGCTCTCTGGTAGCCGTCCTCTCCAGATCTTTCCTCGCTTCTCCGAAGAAGTCCAGCATTACGGGTAGAGTTTATTAGTCACTGTTGTATGCTTCCTGTTCAGCAGAGGACACACGTCATTTAACTCTCCTTCAGCACACTTTCAGAAACCAACAACAACAAAAAACAGAAACGTGTACAATGCCTCAGACACTGGAAACCTGGCTGATCACACAGTTTTAAATGCAGCCGTAAGCAGGCCAGGCTCTGTCCGGCTCTGCAGCTGTCTCCATTGGGATCCTCCGGTGTAGTTATTTAAATATACAACAAGCTCTGAGTCAATAATATGTACGCTGCTTCATGCCAAGATGTCCATTAAACTTCTGTGTTTTGATAGATTAGATTAGAAGTCCTAGTTTTTTTTATTTTGTAGACCCAGAACATGTAAGTGGATCTTATTAAGCCTTAGATGTTCTGGTTTTGTTTACCTGAAACTTTCTTCATTTGATGATTTGTGTTTTCTAATGGCTCACTAGATACGATTCAAAACCAGTGAAGAGTAGAAAGAAAACCCCTTATTCTCTATGTCCATCGTCTTCTCATCTTTTCCTCCCTTTCTTTGGCTTGCCTGTGTTCTTTCCTCCGTTTCCCCGTCTGCCGTTCAGAATCTCCGCCGGACCCCAAACAGTCCAGCCCTCTGTTGGACCCAGAGCGAGGTATGTACATTAACAAGCTGTAGGATGTCACTGCATCAGTTCAGTTGGGTGTTTTGGCCTCAGGCTGTTAAATCACTCAAAGGTTCATAGTCTCGTCATATGCCTATTCCTAAAAGAACCAAATCCAGTTGATTATGATAAAATGAGGCCTTATATTAAAAACTGTCCGTCATAATAGTGTTTTGACTATCATTTTTGAGCCTAAATAGAACCCCAGCATGATGAGTGGACATAAAAAGAGGTGGTGCCATTTGGTGACATTATTGCTGAACTATCAGAAAACCAGATGTTGGCCATTGATACAGCTTCTAAATAAGTCCTGACTCTGCAGGAATGCTTCGCAGAAAACTGGCAGCTCAGAGGATGGTGCTTAAAACTTTGTTAACAACAGTAGCACTATTTGCAAAAAACGTGCTTGCATATGTATCACCTTCATTTGCAACATCAGAATGCTTCCTGATCTTTAGCTACAGCTTTGGTAAACGCCAACAGTCAGACTGTTTTCTCAGCTCTTTGGAATCAAGCATCTTCTTTGCTCTTTTTACACTTGATCTTGAACTTTTTGTTTGTTTCTTCTATACCATGGGAGTTTCCAGACTTGTTAGCCTCATTTCTTTGGATTATTGATCAGTTGTACCCATGCACAGCAGCATAATCCCAATCACATGATGTTGTTTTGGTAAATATACACAGAAATGTTATATCTAGCTAAAATAAAGTTTAAATAACAAATACTATGCCATTAGGACGCTGTAGTTTGTGAGTGAGTTACGGATGCATGAATAAAAAAAATATAAAATGAGATTTTGTACATTCAATTCAATGCTCATCATGAAAAAAATATCAAAAGAAAACCTGTTTTAAAAGTAGATGTTAAAAAAATTATCTGATTTAAACTCACAGCAGCAGTTTGTGACTTTGGACAAACTTCTTAGGAAAACCATTAGTCATTTGACAGGCAGCTGAGATGTTAAGGTGGAGGTAATGTTTGCACTCAGAGAACTCAGAAAGACATGTTAAGAAGCAGAGATTCCTCAAATATTTAGGAAAATCTAATGTGCTCCTGAGAATCCTCCATCTTTTCTATGAAATCCATCAGTTCTGCACAAATCCATCTAAATGCTTAACAATCCAAACTGTGATCTTGGTCTTTGGTAGATGTGTTTTCCATCTATTTACGTAATATTTGTGTGATAATATTTACACAAATAAGAGAATGTTGGACATTTTTAAGTTTTAAATTTTTTAAAGAACAATGTGAGTCAGAAAAGCCAGACAGTTTTCAGCTTGTTGCCTTCCAAGAGGAAATGCTTCTCAGTCCAAAAAAAGAGGGAGGAAAAAAAAATAAATTCCAGCAGAAGTTTCAGTTGCCTGTTAGTTTGGAAGGCCTCATGTGAGATATTTGGGTTTTGTGAGTGAAAGAGGAATATCAGGCCTCCTTTCTGTTTTCCAGCTTTCAGACATGTCGTCTTTGGTTTCCAAGGTTACCGGGCAGCCTTTGTTCATGTCTCTCCTTCAGTCTGCCCTGAGCCCGAAGCTCAGATATAGTAGAGTAGGGGACCCTGGTAATGATGATCACTTTTTTTCTTACATCTACATTCATTAAAAAAATATATATATAGTTTAAAAAGTCATTTTTATGTCAGGACAAAGCTTATCCTGGGTTGGTAAGACCATTTACCTATTATTCTGTATCTTTTTTTTTATCACTAAATCAAATCAACAAAATATGGAGTTTGTTGTCCCCATGTAATTTTAAATTGTGAATGTTTAATGTCATTTTAATTTACTGATGCAACACATTCATGGAATTAAGCTCCTTTAGAATTGAAAAACATGTTAAATCCCAATAAAATCCTCCTATTCATTTAAATTCAAACTGCTCCATGCTAAACATGTAGCTTGAGATTTTTTCTTTCCATGAATCCACCAAAATAATCTGTTGCTGCCATCTTCTCAGACTTAACATGTGGCTATTTCAAGGTAAACTGCAAAATAATAATGTTGTCACATGTGACAACCAACACTGACTCGAAATTTTGCTAATAGATAAATTATTTTTAGCTTGGAAAAGAAAAAAACTATTAGGCTTATAGCTTTTAATACCTCTGTTCGGTTTAGAATTTTAATCTGATATAAAAAAAAGTTGTTTATTTTACAAAATAACAGAACAGGACATTTGATTAAAGCAGATGTTTAGAGGCGTTTTCTTCATATGTCTGATGAAACTAAACAGATAATTGACCTTATTTACCTGACTGTCATGGAGAGCAGGGGTGAGTGAGTGTCTGGACCCCTCTGGGTTTATTAAAAACTCTGTTTTTTTAAGTCGCAAACATATTTATGCGCTACCTTTGAGAAAATCAGTAGAATGTAGCTATTTTTATCCAAATGTAGTAAGTAAAAGTAAAAATAACTGCTCAAGTGAATAACAGACTGAAAAAAGCTACTTAAATATTTAAACTTACATCTTTCATAAAAACAAATCTATGAACAGAAAAAAAGTTTAATTTTCCACTTTTGATCACAGTGCTTGTAGAGAAAAAACAACAAAAAAGAAAAATAAATAACAGACTCAGTCTAGTTTAGTTCTGAATTAAGACTTCCGACTGGAAAGTATAGATTGAACCAAACAGAAGTCGTTCTTTAGCAGCTGAACACATTTCAAGCTCTGGCATTCACAGATGCCAGAGCTTGAAATGCCATTACAGTTGCAGAGAACAGAATGTGGAAGGTAAGAGCAGCAGTGGTGCCAGTGGTAATTGGAGCACTGGGGGCTGTGACCCCCAAACTGGGAGAGTGGCTACAGCAGATTCCAGGTAAAACATCAGAGGTCTCTGTTCAGAAGAGCGCAGTCCTAGGAACAGCTAAGATACTGCGCAGAACCCTCAAACTCCCAGGCCTCTGGTAGAGGACCCGAGCTTGAGGATGACACATACCACCCCACGAGGGGTGAGAAAACAGTTTTTTTTTTGTTTTTTTTAATATATATATATAAGGTTTTCTTTGCCTTTAACTAGTTGCCAAATTGAAACTTGTAAACTTTATATAAATTGAAAAATAAATAGAAAATTTGACAAATTTCTGACATTCATAAAGGTCAAAGAAAAAATACACTGTTAGGAACCAGTTGTAATGGAAACAAGAGAATGCTAAAGGTTCCTAGGTCCAACACTGAGTGTGTATAAACTGACACTGGGGGAAAAAACATGGCGTCAATAGGTTAATATAAACTCTTATAAATGGGGAACAGATCTGATCGTTATTTGCAATGTTTCCCAGCTGCCTGTCCTCATCCATCTATCAGCGTTTTTCCTTAAACTAACTGGACTCCAACTGCACAGATTTTCAAAGCAATTTTTTTATCTCCCCTCCTTTTTTGTATGTCTGTTACTGTTCTGTCATTATCAAACTGTATAAAACTAATGAGCTACTTCTGAGAAAATGAGAAGAAACTACAGATATCTGTGTTCAAATGTAGTAAAAGGAAAAATAAATACTTAAAGAACAGATACTGCAAAAATATTAAGTATTTATGCTTCGTTATTTGACACCTCTGATTATTAAGCTTTTAAATCAATCTACAGCAGGAAGGCCAAATTTGGAGACAGCATATTTCTTTCATCCATGAGGGATTGCTTTCGAGTCAATGAGTCGATGCAATCAACTGGTTTTCCTTAGATAGAAAACTTTGAATAAATTTGACTGTATGATCTGGTGAACCGTAAAGTGCCTTGAGATGAATTGTGTTGTGAATTGGCGCTATAGAAATAAACTGAATTAAATTGAGGGGATTTTTGCTTAAAAATTCTCATGGTAACTTGTTGAGTTTTATTCACAAGAAACAATGTATTTTACTAAAATACCTCAGCAGCTGTGTGTGGACAATCGGTTTGGTGTAAAAGAAAGCAGTGAAGAAAGCAGTGAAGTTCCCTCATAAATCCACATCTTTTAATGGTGCAGATTCCTTAGAGCCGCACATTCAAACACTGAGGTTTAACATTAGTTTGAAATCTGTTTAAAATATTAGAGCCCTTTTCTACTGATGCTGTGCAAAGCTCCTGATTAAGGATCTGTGTGTGTTTGATGCAGACAGCGGCCGCAGCAGCAGCGGCTCCAAAGGAGAGCGTCTGAGCGCCAAGATGAGGTCACTTCCTGGTTCCAATGAGCCTTATGAAGCCAGCAGCCCTAAAGAACTTGGTGAGGACTCCTTAGTTTCCATATAATTCTGGCAAAAAAAAAAAAAAAACTGCAGTGAGTTTGATGGTATTCCTCTCCAACTCTGATCTATCTCATGTTTGATGACTTGATTCTTACTTAACAGGAATCCTGAGATGTTGAAGACCTTTTTAGGGAAGTTGTGGTTTGATCAGGAATTCATTACATCAATCTGTAAGATTGTTGGTTGATCTTGTGTGTAGATGCATCATACGTTGATCCGCTGGGGCCTCAGGTGGAAAGACCAAAGACGGGGGTCAAGAGGCTGGTGGATGATGATGACTTTGCAGATGAGGAGCTGGTGGATGAGCTGCTACCGGAGTAGAGGCATCTACTACCTTCTGAAATCAGAATCTTTATAATCTGCTCATAATGGGGGTTCTTCATCACCCCCATCAAAGCTGAGGAGGAAGAAGAGCTGAAGGTTCTCCTGTGATGGATCTGCAGAATAAAAAATCTTAATATATGTGTGAATAATATGTAACTTTAAAACACAGAACATTTCCCAGCAGACTGAACTTTGTTGTTGAACTTATTGCTATTTATGCATTCTCTTTTTAAGTTTAATTAAATTTGTAATAAAATCTGTTTTCCTGCTTCAGACAAAAGTGAGATAGTTTATGAGATTAAACTGGCTGACAAATTTTCTTTTTTTTGCACTGAACATTAAAGGTATAGTGGAGGGTTTTCGTGTATTTTGGAAAAGCACATGCACAACCCTGTATCTGCTCCCGCCAGGGAATGCCTATTAAAAGCCTGCGAGAGCATCATGAGCCCATTTCTCCTCATGCACGCTCAGTTTAAAAGTTGCTGTTCTCATAGCTCATACAAGCTAACTGTGCCCGAACTTCTGCCCTAACCCCTTAGTCCCTCAATCACTTCATAGAGCGGGACTATATAGTGGATTTTATAGCAAACTCAGTTAACCGACTATTCGGGCAGATGATAAATGAAGCCTAAGCGGAAGTAACTGAAGAAACTGATTGCTCTCCTATATCCACCTGCGACACAGCCAATCAGCTTTGAACCACGGCTCCATGAAAGCCAATCGGCATCCAAAGTTCATCTTAAAAGGCCTCCGATCCACAACTTGTCTGCTCCTGTGCTTAGGCAAAGGATGCACCCTCTGACTTCATTCAGATGACACCGTTTCAACCCACCTCCAGCCCCTCCTCCACCATCGTAGCTAAAGCTTCATCAGAGTTTCATTCCTTCCGGACTCTTACTGCATTCTGCGTCTCATTTCAAACGGAGTTTTTCCTGTCCACTGTCGCTCCATGCTTGCTCATCATGGACAGGTTCTCTAAACCTGTGTTATCCAGCTGGACTTCCAGGTTCCTGAGTGAATCTCTAGTATCAGCTTATGCAGTCCACTGGATGTCTCCATTAAGCTCAGCAACCAGCAGTCTACAGACTGACCAACTTCATCTATCTCCACTCCACAACCAGTTTCAGGCCTGAGGGGGGAAACACCTCTCTTCTTTGCTCCTGTTCATGCATATCTATCAAAATTCAGCTCTATGTTTCCTGCCAAGGTCTGAGCGCCAAAGACTAAGTAATTAATCAATAAATTTCTCCTAATTGTCTTTTCTCTTTGTGTGACTTTTTCAGATTGAACTGCTTTTTGCTCGCCGTTGGTCATGTAACTCCTCCTCCATTGCGCGGTGCTTGCGTCATGTTTTTTATAAGTCGCCACTGTTGAGTAGCAACAGCCTATGGCGACAGCAGGCAGCTCTCCTCGCAAAGCATTCTGGGATATATCTGAGGCCTTTCTTTTCTTCTCATACACTTCGTAGACACTTTTTCTCTTACCACCCTCAACCATTTTCAAAGGACTATGGTGAGATAAGTGAGCTTTGATGACCGTCTCAAACCGCAGCTTACCACTGATATACGCCTAAAAGTGGGCATGCGCAGAAAAAGATAGCTAACGAGGCGAGCGCGTACTGTAGGACGGCCTTACGTAAACATATCACCAGAATGATTGACAATTAGGAGGACAAATTATTTAGATGATCCACCCAGAAATAAAAGATTGTCCTCTATACCTTTAAAGAAAACCTTGAAATTGGTCCATCACATCGGTCACCTTTAAATAGGACTTTTCTGAGCCATTTTAACTCTTTCTTTCATATGTTTTTTTTTTCTGTTGACCACATATTTCACGGTCGTGGGGTTTCATAAATTCTTGAGATCCTAAAGGAAGGCCAGACCAACACTTATTAACCTTCTTTTATTCCAGGACAGCTATCAATGACTTTAATCTCCTGGTTTTAACCCAGACAGGATGAGATACTTCATGTAGCTCAGTATATTTTTAGCTTTCTTTTAGGGCTTGTTGGAGTTAAAGATGGGAAATATTTTTAGTAAAATGTGAATTAGGTTAAACAAACAATTAAGGGGACAAAAATAGAAAAGCGGTGAGCAGTTCTAGGGGCCATCACTGGGGCCAGTGCCCCTGTGTTGGCCCCTGTTTTGAATACAATACATTGTATAAAGTAAAAGACGATTTATCATTAAGGAGTTATTTATTTAGCAAGTAATTATTTTTAGCTCGAATTTTCCCCATTGTAAATGATTTTTAATTTTAGGTTAAGTAAAATTAACATTTTCAAAGCGAAAAACAGGGCCAGCTTCGCCAACAGGTGACACAGGCAGCTGCAAGGATTGCTCTCAGCTGGACAGCAAGCAAAATTACAGAATAAAAAAAATTTATAAGTATGTATTGTGAAATACAAACTCTATGAATACTCAAAAATTCACTCTGAAATTTTATAAATTAAAAACTCCTTGTTTAAATTCTGATTGTATGACCTGCTGCAACTCTGATGAGGAGCATCATGTGGATTTACTACACTTTTCAATGATTGAAAGTGAAAGATGAAAAGATCAGTAAAGCTTTCAGGAGCAGCTTTCTATAAGCAAAAAAGTCTTATATATCATATCTATATGTGGACCGCTGTATATACCCCATGCACAATTACTTTTGGCTTCTTCTTTTAATTAACTATTTGAGCTGATGTAACACGTACATTTCTCCAATGTGAGATAAATAAAGTCAATCAATCAAAAGAGGGCCAAAGCAGAGTAGGCAAAAAAAATGTTAATTCAAAACATTTCATTTGCGACATAACATTTAAATTAATCCAAATGATGAGGAAATCTCACTTCATTCCGTAAAGTATCTCTTTGGTTCTGCAGCTCTCTTGATATATATGATGAATTATTAAAAAAAAAAAAAAATTCATGCTTTTGTGTGAAAACACCCTGGCTCCCCTAGAAAATATAGAAACGCCACTGGCTATTGGTTTCCAGATCAGGGTGAATAAATTGACTGGTTCCAGTGTTTACAGGGATTATGGAGCAATGCGCACAGACACAGCAAACCAGCCTCAGTTGTTCTCATGAATCCAGGAATGTTGTTTTTTTTTTTTGTTGTTTTTTTTTTCCTACCATGGCTCTGTGTTTTTTAGAGAGGGACTTTTTCTCTGTCATCGCTTCGGTTTGATTTAGATCCTGCTGGAATCGTGCGGACCGGAGCGCACAGTGGAGTTAATGCGCACACACCAAAGAAGATAAGCTCGCTTTTTGTAAAATAAAAAAAACTAATTGGTTATATTTCACCAGAAATGATGAGATCTTCGAATATAATCGGTACTTAATGTTTTGTGGTTGGTTTTAATCCTGGAGACCTCATGGATGTGATGAGCCAGATGTAGTTTTCCTGGCTGCGCGCCTCGGTGTTTGTCTGCGCCAGACTCCCAGTCGCATCAACAGTCTGTGAACACATAACAAATGGCTCCTGGGACTGAAACAGCCTAAAAAACTCGCTGCTGAGCTCAGATCGCAGGAAGAACGAGGTCTCTAAGCTGTGCGCCACCTGGTCTCATTTCTGGCGCAACAGCACGCAAAGCGCGCAGAGATGCGGCGTCGGATCAGCGTCCTACTGCTGCTGCATCTGGTTCTGGTACCAGCCGGGCCAGCAGAAACCACCAGGGTTCGGAAGAAAACCCCTAAGAGCCGGCCTTGTCTGGACCTGCCGGAGGAGATCCTGGAGCAGATGTTCGGGCGGCTTTCTGTGGGGGTGATGGGGGCCTTCCACCACGCGCTGGAGCTGGAGCCCCGCGGGAAACTCAACCTCACGTGCCCGACAGCAGCGTTGAGGAGAACCGACAGCAACACCCGCCTCCCGGCCAACCTGCGGAGCATCTCCCCCTGGGCTTACAGGTAGGAATGCAGAAACAGACTTATTGCTGGAGATTTTACTTACAGGTTGGTGCTTTGGTATGATTAAAAAAAATAAAAATAAAACATATCACACACAAAGTGAAGGTAAAATCTGGTGTTGCACCCAGTATCGGATGACCCCATCCATGGTATCGTATCGGCGAGTACCAATAAATAGGACACCGATACCATTTCGAGAGCCAAAAGTTTATTCAACTATTGTCACCCACTCCAGGTACGCTAGACTGGATTCACTTTGTATTCGTCTTCATCCTGTTTTACAAAGGTCGGCAGCAGCTTGAGAAAGCCATGATGGCAATTATTTTACATCCAAGTAGTATGCAGTTCTGACATGCCAAGACACGCCAAATCTCTGTGATTAAGCAATCCTGCCCCTTGTCAGTTGGTTCAGTTTGGCTGCTCAGTTGAACAGTGGGTAGCACTGCTGCCTTTCAGCAAGAAGGTTCTGGGTTCAATTCCTGGCCCAAGGTCTTTCTGCATGTTCTCCCTGAGTATGTGTGGGTTCTCTGCAGGTACTCCAGCTTCCTCCCACAGTCTCTAAATTGTCCTTAGGTGTGATTGTGTGTGTGTCTGTGTTGCCCTGCGATGGACTGGCGACCTGTCCAGTGTGTACCCTGCCTGCTGGCGACTGCTGACTGCTGGAGATAGGCAACAGCACCCCTTGTGACCCCACTTGGGACAAGTGTGTCGGATAATGGATGGATGGAATGGTATCAGTCAGTCAATGCTGCACAGCCAGGTATCGAGGCCAGAAAATGGCAACGGTAAAAACTACATTTACTTAGCAATACAAATTCAAAACTGCATGAACATCAGATTTATATAGCCTACATTTATAATCAGTCTCCTGTTTTATCCACATTAAAGTTCAAGTGAGTACTAAAATAATTTGATAGAAAAAAAAAAGTCTTGGAAATCAGCAGATTTCATGAATTTGGTCCGTTTCTAGTCCATCGGAGAACTAAAGCTCAGGCCTGAAAGCGATTTAGGAGCTCATTAAGCTAACATACAGGTTAGGGGAAGTCAGAGTACCTGGGGAAAACCCACTGAGACACCAGCGGCGGCGGCCAAAGATGAGATCCTCGGGTGGAACTAGAGGGGTGGTAGGCAGGCACAATAATTGTCCCAACTGATTTCTTTTTCCCATATTGACCCAATTCAACACTTCTGGAACAAGCAGTTCCCCTGTAAACCAGAGGGAGGCAGCAGTGATACTCTCAAGTGGAATGTCCTCATTATTAAAGCTACAGTGTGTAATAATTACAGGGATATACAGTCAGAAATGTAATATATTATACATAACTATGTTATTTATCATCATCTACAAGCTCAGCCTCTTAACCTTAATATTTGCGTTGCCTTAGAATTCGTTATTTATAATTACATAGGAGCGGGTCTCGCAGCCATGGAGGCAGACATCTTTGCGCTACGGCAGTCAGAGCCAACAAACTAGCGATTGCGAGATCGCCAAAACGTCACAACGATGTAGAAAAAATAACGGGTATATTTATTATCTTAAGTCTACATGAAATCTATACACTACACAGACTAATGAAATACTATCTGTAAAAGTATCTATGTAAACAAACCTCATCACTTGAGAAGGTAGGTGATGCGGACGTCGTGGAAGACATTTTGTCCCGTAACGCTCGCCGTACTGTTGGGGGGGAGAAGCGGTGGGGGGGAGATGTTCATGTTGCTGCAGTCTACAGTCTGACCGCTAAATGTCGCTAAAAGTTACACACTGTAGCTTTAATTACTAACTAAATATTTTAAATATTAGTGTAATGGCCATAAACTGACTTAAAAATATGTATAAAAAAGATTTAACTCTTTTCAGAGAAAGTTTTTGTGTTTTAATTGGAAGAAGGGAAAGTTATTCCTCTGTAGGCGAGCTTGTATTTTCCTATATATAATTAAAGAACTGTTAAACCTATTTAACTGGTATTAGTAATTACATTAGATTATTATGTATATGATTTTTTTTAAGACAGCATACATAAATACCGTAAATCCTCTAATATGGGCCGGGGCTTTTATTTAACTCAGGTACATCTTGGTCCAGGCCATTATAGAAGGAGGCCAGAATTAGAGGCAGGCCTCTATTTCTATTTGATCAAAACAGACGACCAGTGGAATGAATAAAAAACAGATTTTGTGTCTCTTTGAACCTATAAAATACTAGGTTCATTTATTGAAAAAGTACAGTTACCATAACGGTATACAGAACATTATTCAGAGATCTTCCAGCAGCTGCAATTTTTCTGAACGGCAATAAAAAAAAAATAAAATAAAAAAAAGACAGAGTGGAATCTTGGGCAAACTGACTTGCGAAACAAAGTTTAAAAAAAAATTAATGGAAACTGCTCTGCCATCATAGCGAAATTTTATTTGAGGCAGGCTAAGTGGAAGTTGGCTACCAGTATCATATATTTCAAGGTAAATTTAGAACAACGAAGACCAACGAAAATTTGTCATTTTAACGCTGCCTTGTTACCTCCAGACCTACCCGTAATCACATTTGTCTTTCAGATCAAAACGATAGTGAAAGGCCACTACGATCTCTGTGTAAGGATGGGACTTCCCATGCTAATGGCTTGGATTTGTTAGCAAACATTTCCCCCCTGTGGTACTTGTATGTTACTATCACAAGTTGTTGAGGACTGCCCAGGAACATCGTTGGTTTTAATTATAGCCCCGGCCTGTATAAGAGTCCGGCCACTATTTACCTCCGCCGACAGCCAGACAGGCCATTATTAGAGACCCGGCCGCTAATGGAATACAGGCCAATATTAGAGAATTTACGGTAAGTGCACATTGTTCTCGCTTTGCCACCTCTAGGGATATTTCCTGGCTCTGCCTCTGTTCCAATATTAAAACCAACACAGTTTGGATCAGTTCTCTGTCCAAACATGGTGCTGGTTTAATAAAAGCATTAACAGATTTTTTTAGGCAGTGCTGTCAACCTTCAAATCGGTTTACTGTATTTATTTTGACAAAATAATCTCTGTTTGGAGAGGAATCACCCAGAAAAAATCAATCTATGCCTGTATTATTTTGATTAAGTATTGCATGCAGCCAGTGAATTAAACAGTAGATAGTTTATATCCTAAAATGACTCAGTAATTTAGCAGCTAATCTTAGACTGGAGACTTGTCTTGTTTGCACCCAGAGGCAGAGCTAGAAGCGGGGTCAGGGGGGTCATGGCTCAGAAACCAGGTCATCTGCGTGTGGTGCAGTAAATGCAAATGTGTCCCCACCCCTGCCGCAGACACTCTGCTGCACCTCTCCTAAATTGTAGGTGACTGCAGACAGGAGGGCTCTGATTGGTCAAATCTACATCCGCTCTACACTATGCATATTTCCTGTTTGGGACATTACTGGCTTGTTTTGTTTTTATGACCGCCATTGTGGAAAACAACCAGCCAGAAGAGCGAGGTGCGCAAGAACGCTGGAACCCTTTTACCACCTGGATTCCTGCTCTTTTTTCGCCCTCATTGTCCCTCCGTTGTCACACAAATTTGCCCCCACTTCCTCACCGCCTCGGCTGTATCTTGACCCACAGCTTGTCCCTCTTGCATTGTGGCGTGGAATAACATAGTGCATACCACGCTTACATTTTTGGGCATAAATCAAAAATATCTGCAACAAGCTCACTGCAACACACTGCTGCTGGAGGATAACCAGCCCTTTAGGCCTCCATACATGGGTCGTGTGCACTAACCACTGCGCCATTGAAGCACGCCTATGGCTCCCCTTTTAAACGTCACACACCCTCCTTTTGATCCAAAAGAAAATGGATCACAGGACAAGAATCAGGGAGCACCTTCAGCATTGTCTATTGTTGCTGTGGAGCCATATTTTCTGATGTTTTAGCAAACTCAGTGGAAAAGAGAATTAAAACTATTAGCTTTGCAAACAAAAAATACCAAAACTTCTGCTCTGAATCTGTTTTTCAGGCTCTCCTATGAACCAAACAGATATCCCCGCTACATCCCTGAGGCCTACTGCCTGTGTAAAGGCTGCCTGTTTGGGCCGTACAGGGAGGAGAGCCAGCAGTACCGCAGCGTTCCCGTCTACGCTCCCACCGTCATCCTCAGGAGATCCGGCTCCTGCATCGGTGGACGCCACTCCTACTCTGAGATCTACGTCTCTGTGGCCGTGGGATGCACCTGTGTGCCAATGATGGAGAAGAAACGAGACGGTCAGAGCAGCAACAGGAGCCTAGAGGGACCAAAGCCCAAAGCTGGACAGATTTTCTCTGCTGGGAAGAAGGCCTGAAGGAGAGCACCAGTCCTTTGATGGACATGCTTTTTAAAGTAATGGTACTTGACTTCTGTTCAACTCAACATACTCTAAACTCAATTATTGGACGTCATAATTACACCCAGGAGGACTATATTTATTAATTCCGACCCAACTGGTTGACAGGTTTTGTTTTGGAACAAAGGGATTCTATAAAAAAAAAAAAAGTCATTTCCTAAACATAGCGCATGGTCTTGTTTTTTTTCTTACGATAAATCAGTAATATTTGACCCCAACCTGCAGTTCTCCAGAGATCTGAGACCAAATCTCTGCAGAATCCACCCCAGTTCAAACGATCAAAGCCACAGGAATATCTATTCCAAAAAAGTTAAAAAACAATGCACTTTGTTTCCAAGTTTGAAGACGTTTCCCTTCCCATTCAGGAAGCTTTCTCAAATCAAACTGTCAGAATTAGCTCTGAGTTCGAAGCTTTATAGAGTAGCCCAAAAACGTATTTATCTTAGAAAACATGCAAATTGAACCAGAAAAACGTCCTTAAGAATGGAGAGTCGTGACCCGGCTATGCCTCTAAAAGGGGGGTAATTAGGAGCAACTGTTGGCTTGGCTGCCCAGGTGAGATGTTTGGTCCCCTGCATGGGGGTGGGGGGTTGAAGTGATAGTGGGAAGGAACCCACTCTATCGCTTTGTTGTAGGTTTTTGAGACCTGGAAGCTGAGTGCACCCCCTCTGTTTAAGGTTGGTTTTTCTTTCTTAACATAAATGGGATAAATTCACACCTCTTTGATACCACCTGTCTTCTTTGTCCAAAAAATCAAACATTCTGGTCCTCAGAAGAATGTCCTTTGTCCATTAGGTGCAGAGTCTTGTCCGGAGGAGGTCGCTCTTCTGTGTTGAGCCATGCATCTGTGGAGAGGTTGTTTGGCTTCTCTAATATAAAAATCAGAGCATTTCTCACTGCATTGAACTGCATATAGGGATACCTGTTTCAATGCTGCCATCTACTGGCAAAACAAACAAAAAGACTACAACCCGGTTATATAGGATACATACACTACCGTTCAAAAGTTTGGGGTCACCCAAACAATTTTGTGTTTTCCTGAAAAGTCACACTTATTCACCACCATACGTTGTGAAATGAATAGAAAATGGAGTCAAGACATTGACAAGGTTAGAAATATTGATTTGTACAGGTGCTGGTCATAAAATTAGAATATCATGAAAAAGTAGATTGATTTCAGTAATTCCATTTAAAAAGTGAAACTTGTATATTATATTCATACATTACATACAAACTCATATATTTCAGATGTTTATTTTGTTTAATTTTGATGATTACAAATGACAACAAATGAAAATCTCAAATTCATCATATCAGAAAATTAGAATATTACTGAAGACCAATAAAAACAAAGGATTTATAGAAATGTTGGCCAACTGAAAAGTATGAACATGAAAAGTATGAGCATGTACAGCACTCAGTATTTAGTTGGGCCTCCTTTGGCCTGTATTACTGCAGCAATGCGGCGTGGCATGGAGTCGATCAGTCTGTGGCACTGCTCAGGTGTTATGATAGCCCAGGTTGCTCTAATAGTGGCTTTTAGCTCTTCTGAATTGTTGGGTCTGGTGTATTGCATCTTCTTCTTCACAATACCCCATATATTTTCTATGGGGTTAAGGTCAGGAGAGTTTGCTGGCCAATTAAGAACAGGGATACCATGGTCCTTCAACCAGGTACTGGTAGCTTTGGCACTGTGTGCAGGTGCCAAGTCCTGTTGGAAAATGAAATCTGCATCTCCAAAAAGTTGGTCAGCTGCAGGAAGCATGAAGTGCTCTAAAACTTCCTGGTATGTGGCTGCGTTGACCCTGGACCTCAGAAAACACAATGGACCAACACCAGCAGATGACATGGCACCCCAAACCATCACTGACTGTGGAAACTTTACACTGGACTTCAAGCAACGTGGATGAAGTGCCTCTCTTCTTTTCCTCCAGACTCTGGGACCTTGATTTCCAAAGGAAATGCAAAATTTACTTTCATCAGAGAACATGACTTTGGACCACTCACCAGCAGTCCAGTCCTGTTTCTCTTTAGCCCAGGCAAGACGCTTCTGACGCTGTCTGTGGTTCAAGAGTGGCTTGACACAAGGAATGCGACAGCAGAAACCCATGTCTTTCATACGTCTGTGTGTGGTGGTTCTTGAAGCACTCACTCCAGCTGCAGTCCACTCTTTGTGAATCTCCCCCACATTTTTGAATGGGTTTTGTTTCACAATCCTCTCCAGGGTGCGGTTATCTCTCTTGCTTGTACACTTTTTTCGACCACATCTTTTCCTTCCCTTCGCCTCTCTATTAATGTGCTTGGACACTGAGCTCTGTGAACAGCCAGCCTCTTTAGCGATGACCTTTTGTGTCTTGCCCTCCTTGTGCAAGGTGTCGATGGTCGTCTTTTGGACAACTGTCAAGTCAGCAGTCTTCCCCATGATTGTGTAGCCTATAGAACTAGACTGAAAGACCATTTAAAGGCTTTTGCAGGTGGTTTGAGTTAATTAGCTGATTAGAGTGTGGCACCAGGGGCCATCAATTTTGAACCTTTTCACAATATTCTAATTTTCTGATATGATGAATTTGAGATTTTCATTTGTTGTCATTTGTAATCATCAAAATTAAACAAAATAAACATCTGAAATATATGAGTTTGTATGTAATGTATGAATATAATATACAAGTTTCACTTTTTAAATGGAATTACTGAAATCAATCTACTTTTTCATGATATTCTAATTTTATGACCAGCACCTGTATTTGAAATAAGATTTTTTGTACATCAAACTTTGCTTTCGTCAAAGAATCCTCCATTTGCAGCAATTACAGCATGGCAGACCTTTGGCATTCTAGCTGTTAATTTGATGAGGTAATCTGGAGAAATTGCACCCCACACTTCCAGAAGCAGCTCCCACAATTTGGATTGGTTGGATGGGCACTTCTTGCGTACCATACGGTCAAGATGCTCCCACAACAGCTCAATGGGGTACAGATCTGGTGACTGCGCTGGCCACTCCATTACCACTAGAATACCAGCTGCCTGCTTCTGCTCTAACTACTTCTTCCACAATTTGGAGGTGTGTTTAGGGTCATTGTCCTGTTGTAGGATGAAATTGGCTCCAATCAAGCATTGCAAAATGGAGTGATAGCCTTCCTTATTCAGAATCCCTTTTACCCTGTACAAATCTCCCACCTTACCAGCACCAAAGCAACCCCAGACCATCACATTACCTCCACCATGCTTAACAGATGGCGTCAGGCATTCTTCCAGCATCTTTTAATTTGTTCTGCGTCTCACAAACGTTCTTTTTTGTGATCCAAACACCTCAAACTTGGACTCATTCATCCACAACACTTTTTTCCAGTCTTCCTCTGTCCAATGTCTGTGTTCTTTTGCCCATCTTAATCTTTTTCTTTTATTGGCCAGTCTCAGATATGGCTTTTACTTTGCCAGTCTGCCCTGAAGCACAGAATCCCACAGCCGCCTCTTCAATGTAGAGGAGGCCCAGGGGGAGACCCAGGACACGATGGAGGGACTATGTTTCTCAGCTGGCATGGAAGGTTCCTCGGGGTTGGAGACCCTTCCTCTGCCTCTGCTTCTCCATATAGAAGCCATCACTATTTGTCAACATCCATCACAACCGTAATGTCGTATCATAGTAACACAAGATCAACACAGTTCTGTGAAGAAAATTAATAATTTTCTAAAACAAAAAGTACATGTCTAAAACAGGTCTGAGCTACTTTAAATTCAGTCCAGCTTATAAAACTCATGTAGAGCATCAAACACTGATCTTTTTAAACTGGGAGAAAAAGATAAGTGATATTTAATAAATACCTACCACAAATTTGTCCTTTTTAAAATAATCACCATGCTTTTATTTTTGGGTTTTAAATGAAGGAATAAACTTGCAAAAAAACAAGAAATATATTTTTTAAGGATTTCTGAACTTAAAAAAACTATTTTTCCCATTTAAAAAACATAAAAAGTATTTATTAGTGTATACATTTTGACAAATATTAGCATCATTTTTCAGCCAAAGTGATGAAGAGCTGTCGCCCAGTGGCTAAAGAGCCACAGGTTACAGATTCATCTCCCATTTCCCATAATGCATCATTTTTTTTATTTCAGTTGTGTTTGACGGTTTATTCTGGATCCAAACAAATGTCCACTCAAGTCGTAGTGTAGATTCTTTACATTTCTTTAAGTTTATTCAGTAATATAACTTTACATTGTAGAAGTCAACATTCAGTATCTCATTCCAAAAAAGTAAAAAAAAAAACAATCAACTGGCCTTTGTTTTCAAGTTTGAAGACGTTTCGCTTCCCATCCAGGAAACATTTTCAATTCCAAATCTCATTATTCCTGGATGGGAAGCGAAACATCTTCAAACTTGGAAACAAAGGCCAGTTGATTGTTTTTTGACTTTTTTGATATGACTATGACCTGGATGATGGAGTATCTTCACTCGCAACATTCAATATCCTAAAAGATTTAAAGAGAACAGAATACAATTCCCCTCAACTTGTTGATACTCATCTTAAATAAGTAGATTGAACTGCTGGAGGAAAAACAAAATCCTTGATAGTTGAGTAAAAAGATCTTTGTTGATTGTAAGTATTGAGTTTAATAAGACTTCCTGTGCTTAATGTTGCAGTATGGTTCAATATAACTCAGCATAATCTGATAACAATTTGTGAATCGTTTAAAACCTAAATTGTCTTATAAGTCAGCTGGGCTGAACAAGCATCTACTGGACTCAATCATTACTTTTTGTTTTTATTTAAAGTAACTCAAAACATTTCTAACATAAATTATTTTATGATTGGTTAAGTATTGCTTAGAGTAACCTGGACTGAAAAACAACCTAAACATTGAATAGAAATGGATAAACTTTAAAGTTTACTTTTCCAAAATAAATCTAACTTACAAACCTTTAATACACCAAATGTTCATTTTTTGTTGTACTTCCTTACATAAAAAGGTGGATTTAATTGACTCCATTTTAAATTCTGACTTTGATTAACTTACTTTGGTTTGCAGTGTAACATTCACCCAAAAAATGCATCACTGGGGAAAAATTATGTGTGATTCAAAACCTACCATAACCTGGAAATTATGTTAATCAGAATGTGTTGAAATAAGCAAATTTTCAGGCATCAATTACGTAAAGAACATAAATAACTTGTTAACGAATGGATGAAATGTCTGAACTTCTCTTTAGCCGTTGGTCCAATGAGAGCAGCAGGAAAACAGCAAAAAAAAAAAAGCCTCAGCATTTTCCAAACTGTTCATATTTCTTCCTGAAATGATCAAATAACCAGTCAGTGGTTTCTAACTGGATTAGAGATGCAGGTTCTGGTAATGAATCTTTCTCTGCTTCCCAAACCTGCCGCTCGTCTTTTAACCCGTCCAGCTCCGTTCCTCAGCTCGACAGCAGGCGGGACGGATAGTTGATGAAGCAGCGGAACTCATTGGACAAGTTTCTGTTGTGTTTGGGCAAAAAGGAGCACATTTTTACCCCCAGCAGCTCTTTGGCGACGCCCTCCATGATGGCTCCTGCAGACACAACCAGAAGCCCTCCTGATTATTTAAAAAAGTCACTGATCTCTCCCTCTGAGCTGCTCTTGTACTCACCAGTGCAGAGCAGCACTTTGCCTTTGCTCAGGTACTGGATGGTTTGGGCCACTTTGCTCAGGCACTCCTCGGACAGGTAGGGCGGGTCGGCCAGGACCACGTCGAAGCTCTGAGGGGCCACGCCGCAGGGCAGCGACAGCGGCTCGTTGTAGTCGTAGTAGATGAAGTCGTCCCCGTAGGTGGAGAAGCGGCGGTCGTACTCCAACACCACAGCTGACACCCTGTCTGACCCGTCCACCACGCCCTGCTTCAACTTCTGGTACACGCTGGGCGCGCAAACACATGCTACCCTGAAGGGAACGAGGAAATGAGGAAGGAAGGTTGAAACTAAAGAAAAATCCAAATGAAAAAAAAACCTTTTATTGGACAAAAAAAGGTTCAACTCCAATCCTGCTGCTTCTTCAAACCTATCTGTCTGTAATACAGCTCAATCGAAGCTCTGCAGAGCTTTCCTTTCACTGTACACCATGTCTGCTCCTCAACCTGACCCCCGCCGCTTCGTGCCTCATGATGGAGGCAGCATCACCTGGTCAAACATCTGATCTTCTCAACAGATGGTCGTCATCAGCTAGAGCAGTGGTTGGGAGCAGAGACTAACGCCTTCAAAACGTCAAATCCTGGAGCATCCATGAATGCCAAAACAAACGAAGGGATTAACAGCCTGACCTAAAGCTGCAGCAACTGATGACTCAGCAGGAAAGGAAACCATTTGAATCAGAGACCCGTCTAAAACACGACAGAATGGGCCCTTTAAAGATAAAAAAATAAAATAATGGCTCTGATCTGCAGAAAGAAAGATGAAAGGAATGAATTGGTAAAAATAAATAAATAAATAAACTGAAAAGCTTGAAGTTTCATCAGTATTGGAGAATGATGTCAGTTTATTTGGTCTTTTTTGGAGAAACAACATCGGCTCCAAAAACAGAATGATCTTCATTTTAGATAAATTCAATATTTAAATCAATATAAAACTCCAATGTCCTGCTTTGTAATCAAAGCAGTCAGGAGAAAACCGGACTGTTCTGATTATACAGCTAATGTTAATACAGAGAGTGAAATACGTATTGAACATCCCATTTATCTCAGTAAATACCTTTGCTTGAAGTGCTATTGACATGTGATTTTCACCACATGTTCATAACAATCCATGCAATCCACACATACAAAGAAATCAAACCATAGATGCCCACAAATTAACTTATGTGTAATAATGTGGAATGGCACAGGGAAAAAGTGTTACACACCTGAAGAAAGGGAGGTGGTGAAAAGGCCTGGAAAGCCAAGACACGCCAAATCTCATTGATTAGAAAGCAATCCTGCCCCTTGTCAGTAAAAAATTTAAATCAGTTGGTTCGTTCAGTGCTGCCTTGTAGCAAGAAGGTTCTGGGTTCAAATCTGGCCTTCTTTCTGCAAGTTTGCATGTTCTCCCTAAGTATGCTTAGGTTCTCTCTGGGTACTCCTGCTTCCTCCCACAGTCCAAAAACATGACTGTTAGGTTAATTGGCTTCTCTAAATCCTCCTTAGGTGTGAATGGTTGTTTGTTCTGTCTGTCTCTGTGTTGCCCTGCGATGGACTGGCGACCTGTCCAGCGCTGGAGATGATCACCTCCTCACCACCCCACTTGGGATAAGCTTGACGGAAAATGGATGGATCCATGGTTCAGTCCCAAATAATGGCCTACAATAAGGTGTCTGTGGTATCACACAAGAAACTCCTCAAGATGGGTGAAAAGCAAAGGTCTTTCTCAAGACCTTCAAAACCTTATTGTTGCAAATAATGATGGCATTAGTTACAGAAGGATTTCTAAACCTCTGAATGTTCTAGTGACGCTGTTGGGGCAATAAACCAGAAGTGGAAAGAATATAATTTCACCATAAAATGACTATGACCAGGTGCTCCTCACAAGATTTCTGACAGAGTGAAGAGAATTATCAGAAGAGTTGTCCAAGAGCCAAATGCCACTTATGGAGAACTTCAGAAAGAAGAAGAAAACAATTAGTAATGCATTTAACCTCCACGGCCTAACCACACAAGACTCCACTGCTGAAGAAAAAGCATGTTGGAGCTTGTTTAAAGTTTGCTGCACAACATTTAGAGAAGCCTGTGCAATACTGGGAGAATATAGTCTGGTTAGATGAGACTAAAACTGAACTCTTTGGATGCTATAATACACATCATGTTAGGAGGTCAAATGGCTCTGCACATCACTCCAAAAACACCATAGCAACAGTGAACTTGGGAGGTGGGAACATCATGGTGTGGGGCTGTTTTTCAGCATATTGTACAGGCGAACTTCAAATAATTGAAGGAAGGATGAATGGAAAAATGTACAGAGACCTTCTTGATAAAAATCTGCCATCTACCAAGATGATGAAGATCAAACGCTGGGGGACATTTCAGCAAGACGATGACCCCAAACACACAGCCAAGGAAACTCTCCTTTGGTTTCAAAGAAAGGAAATAAAGCTGCTAGAATGGCCCAGCCATAATAGAACATCTATGGAAACAACTAAAGAAGATCCCCACATAACCTTCAGGATTTGAAGACTGTTTGTGTGGAAGAATGGGCCAAAATCCCACCTGAGCTATGCATGCTGCTAATTTCTCCATAGAGGAGACGCCCTGAAGCTTTTATAGGAAACAAAGACTTTTGTAAAAAGTATTAAATACATTCCAGTGAATATTTTTAATACTTTTTACTGTAATATTCTACATTATTACACATAACTTAACTCCGATGGACATCTATGGTTTGATTTCTTTGTATGAGTGGATTGTTAACATCTGGTGAAAACGTCAAGTCAATGGTGCCTCTAGAAATATATTTACTGAGTCAAACTGGTTTATTTCACCTTCAGTAATTCAGAACCTTCCTCTTATTTTCAGCTGTTACAGATCATCATCCTCATCCTCCATCTTTCCTCTCTGTATGAGTAAAAAAGGACTAATTCATCTTTTTCCTGATCACTTTGTTGAATTTCTGTAGAGACCAGCTGTAACATCTAGACTCTGTGTTTCCCTTTTCCTGGATTTAAGCATGAAGAGATGTTTGTTTGGCTGGAGGCTGGTTATAAGGATGCATGTGTGCGACCGTTCCTTTACCTGCCTCCCCCTCCGGCTTCCCGTACGACCTCCTCTGCTAACAGCGCTGCCGTCTCATCGCTGTACCAGAACTGACTCATCCTCTGGGCAAAAAAAAACAACAGTAATCCAGCTTTTCCTGATCGGCCACAAATACTGGGAAGAATATAACCACAAAACAAACTAGAAAACAGATTTTTTATAAAAAACAAAACAGAAAAAAAACTAAAAACGGAGCATAACCTGGTTTTAGAAGTGCATGCGCCACCAAATTCATTTTATATACAGATACATTTATAGGGGGTTACAGCTGGACAATAATTTTGCAATTTAATCACCATTTTAAAATCGCAGAGGCGCACAATTCTGGTCACATAATTAACTAGAGTAAGAAATTAAATTTCTCCCTCCAGTCTTTTAATGGCGGTAATGTGCTTAAAGTGGGTTTGTTACCTGGCCAGGAGGTGCAAACCAACGTTACAAAATCTAAAAAACTTTCACAAGTTCCAAAACAAATGATCATTTCAGAAAACAAATTTACATTTAAAATTAAAAATAGACAAAACACTTTTAAAAATTCAAAACAAATAGCATTTTAAGAAAACAAATAAAAAAGATTTGAAACACTTTTACAAGTCCAAAAACAAATTACCATTTAAGGAATTCAACTGGAAAGGGTGGGAACTAACTCCGAGGCGAAATTCTGTTTCTGTTCCCCGTGTCGGAAGCAGCATTGCGGCCAGAGAGGCGGATCTGACCACTTTCACGGCGCTCCTGATCATTTCTTGGTGAAAACAGCTCATATAATCATGTCAACTTTCTAACATTCAGTTTAATCAGTTGCTCTTTTTACAAATCAAATTTGTAAAATAAATACATTAACGAGGTCTTCTTACGCTGTTTTGTGTTGGGGTTTTTTAAACGCCAAGAGAATCAGAATTAGAATCAGAAATACTTTAATAATCCCAGAGGGAAATTACTTGTCGGTATTTCTCCAACTTTTGTCTCTTCAGCCTGACAGAAATAAATGTCAGTCACCAGACACAGATTTCTAACAAGTAGTGCATTTTTAATTTTTCATTGCTGATATTTGAGGATGGAAACTGGCTGATAGCAGGGCACACAAATTAAGACGTCCTGCGAAGATGAGAGTGTAGAATTTCTGGTTAATCCCCTTCTAATGTAAAACATGACAGATTACTCAATTAAGGACATTTCTAGTATAACATATCACACATATCAATTTTAGAGAAATTGGAAACAGTTGCTCTTTATTTCCCTCCATGGGAGGAGGAGAGGAGAAAATGAATGTTTCAGCTGACTGAAATCATCTTTTCCCTCCATAACATGGGAAGAAATTAGTGTTCCTGCAAGTCTTTAACTGTGCTTATTCCTCTGACCATCAACAACAAATCCCGTGCATTTGGTCATATTTACTCTTCATTTGTCATAATTAAAAGAGAATGAAATTATGCCTCTCTGGCTGCAATGCGCGCTCCCGACACAGGGAGAGAAACAGAATTTTGCACAAGACCAATTCAGCCTCGGAGTTAGTTCCCACCCTGTATGGTTGAATTCCTGAAATGGTCATTTGTTCTGGAACGTGTAAAAGTGTTTCGAATGTTTTCTTAAAATGCTATTTGTTTTGAATTTTTAAAAGTGTTTTGTTTATTTACTTATTTTTTAAATGTAAATTTGTTTTCTGAAATGATCATTTGTTTTGGAACTTGTAAAAGTTTTTTAGATTTTGTAATGTTGGTTTGCTCCTCCCGGCCACCGTAGTTTGTCGCCACACAGAGGGGAAAAGAGAGTTAAAGCCGTACGCAGATAGAAGGAAGCACTTTTTCACAAAGAGACAAACGAGATTTCAAGGTCATGAAAAAAAGGAAACCCTGAAATGAATGTTTGCGGTTAGGCCAAAAGAAAACAGAAATAAAATCACAATATCAGCTGATAATAATCTGAATTTAGGGTTTTGGTCAAATATTTTAGCCCTATTAGGATTGGGCATTTATCCAATCGTTTATTGCGACACATTGTAGACATGATAACATTTTTTATTAATTGTCTAAACAAATACATTTGAATTTGGGTGAATATTGAGTCTTTTTACATATTTTTTTTCTTCTTTTCTTTCATTTTTTTCATTGGGGCATTGGCAAATACGGAGAATATGATAAAAAGTGGTTGCAGGATGTTTAATGATAGAAATCAAACTTTTTTATATAAATGTTGTCCTGAAGGAGCCTATTTTAAAACAGTCCATTATTTCCAGAGTGTTTGTGATCGTGGCGCCATGATTGCAGGTATAAAACAACCTGAGAACTACGACAATGAATCAATGAGGAGTGTTTTTATTAGTTTAATCTTTATCACACAGCCCTAAGAGGACACATTTTATTCAGCCTCACAAAGACTTAAAGGTTTGGAAAGATTCCAGAACTGAATCTCTCAGAAACTCCATGATGAACAGCTGAACAGGATCTAAGTCAAAGGAAAGAGGAACAAAAAGCTTATAGAAGATCAGGCGAACACAGAGGTGGTTATGAACTAACTCACCCAGTCCTCCTCTACTGCTCCCACAGCAAACGGGTCCGACGCCGTCCCATCCGGATCGGGACCGGTCCTGGTCTCGTTGTAGAACTCCTGCAGGGCAGCCAGGGTGTGGGCGGACAGTGTGGGAACGTCGTCATCGCTGTCGCTCATGGCTGCCAGAGTAAAGGACGATGATGATGATGAGCAGCTGGGTAGAAATCCTCTGCTAAGGTCAGAGAGAGGAGATCCTGAAACAGGCATGAGAGGAAGAAAACATCTCAGGATGTTTAGAATCTATAATCTAAGTTAAAGGATACAGGAAATGACACAAGGAAAAGGAAAAGACAAGGAAGCCTCCTGAAAAAAATCCACCTCGGTGAGACTCTGTCCGCTGATCAAGGTGTTTATTTTTCTGATATTATACTGAGGATTGGCCTCAAATAATTTGCTCCAAACATTAACTGTTTGTTCTGAGAGCCAAGCCTTAACTGTAGTTAAAAGCCTTCAGCTGATCCAAAATGCTGCAGCCAGAGTTCTGATGAAAATTAAAAAGAGAGATCATATCTCTCCTAGAGATCATTCTCTCTCTATTCTCCTGTTATATTGTTTCCTAGACGGGCCGCCTGTGGAGCTGGTTTACAGTTGCCTTTTGAATCTCTGCTTCTTTCTGTATATTTGTTTCTGTGTCCTTGAACCCCAGTCGGCCTCAGCAGATGGCCACTGAGTCTGGTTCTCTGGAGGTTTCTTCCTGTTAAAAGGGAGTTTTTCCTCTCCACTGTAGCTACAAGCATGCTTAGTGTGAGGGATTGCCTTCGAGTCAATGAGTTGGTGCAATCAACTGGTTTTCCTTAGATAGAAAACTTTGAACCAATCTGACTGTATGATCTGGTTGAATTGTCTCTGCAAAGTTCCTTGAGAAGACATGTGTTGTAAATTGGCGCTATATAAATAAAGAAAATTGAAATAAACGGTTCATGAACTCGAGACTCATAAAGTGAAAGCTGATGTTTCCGTGAACACCAGGTGTTCCTCTGCTGTTTAGAACCAAATTAAAAAAAGATGTAGATCTTTGGAAAGAAGATAAAAAACAAAACAGATTCAAACCCCTTAAAAGAGCATAAGATTAGAGAAAGTTACATTCCTGTTTCTTATCCTTTGCCTCTAATTGGTACTTGCTGTTCTGGTCTCCTCACAGAAAATGTTTTCATTTTCCACAGGAACAGAGCTAAACAAGATGGAGGTTCCATTCAATCCCTGTTCTTCTCTGCTCTGAAAACATCTACCTAAAAAACCTGATCAGCTTCCTTTTGAATCACTGTGGAAATTTACTGCAGTTTCTGGCTAAAAGGTGTCACTAATAATCAATCAGCCTGATCACTGAGTGACAGTAGATTCGCATCTTTATGCAGAGTACTTGAAAGAAAACAAATTGGGTTAATTTTCATATTTTATTCCAGAATTGTGTTTTAATATTCCTTATGAGTTTGAACAAGTCAAAAGGCAGTAACCTTCAAAATAAAAGCATGTTGGTCTGTGAATAATTTCAATAAAACAAATGATCCGCAGCTCACAATAAAAATATTAGTTTCGTTGGGTTAATATTTAAAAGGAACTAAATAAAATATGAAATGTATATTTCCTCTCCTCACAAACTTTCTAGTCAACCCGGTGATGTTTGAATATCCAGGTCCTCTGATCGCAGTTATTATTGCGATTCTGACCAAAGGCGCAGAATATAAAGTTAAAAACGGTGACATCTGACCTCATTCATCTCATAGAAACATACCCGATTAAAAGCACCTCTTTTACTCCCGCTGTTCTGTTATTAACACGTGAAAAAGTCGCCGGAAGATGACGTAGTTCAAAACTACGGCTACCGCAGAGGGTCAATTCAGTCGTTCGTTGCTTTCGTAGAACCTGTCAAGTTTGGGATTTGAAAATAAGGACATTTAAAGACATCTAAAGCGAACCATCCTACTATCCCAGTCAAGCTCCAGTATCCCTTATATTTTAAGACATTTGCACAAGAAATCTGATAGAAATACTTTCAACCAACTGCAAACTATAAAAATGTGATCAGATTCTAGACCTGGGATTAATCCTTCAGGGAAATTAAGTAGCTTATATAGAGTACAAAGAGTTAAAGCAAGATGCTATTAAAGATAAAAATACAACAGACAATATAAAAAAGAGTATATTTAGTACAAAAAGGCATAAAAAGTAAGTAGGTGTAATGTCCTGGAATATATTTCCCTTATACAAAAAAAAAAAACATCTGCACAGTAGAGCTAAAGAAAAACTACACAGTAGTTAACTTGAGTTGTTGCATTGCACTGCAGAGATGTACTGACCTTATAAATATGTAAAAAAAAAAAACAGACTACACAGTAGTTGGCATGTGTTGTTGCACAGAGAGAGAAGAATATTGCACATGAGTGAAAATAGGTAATATTTTGCATAAGATGTCCAGGTGGGGGTCCCTCTTCTTATCACCTCCTCCTCCTTCCCCCAGGGTGAGGAGTTGTACAGCTGATGGTTGGAGAACAAAGGAGTTCAGCAATCTGTTGGTCCTGCATTTGGGCAGCAGCAGCAATCTCCCACTGATCAGTCTCCTCTGAGTGATGCACAGTGTGCAGAGGGTGGCTGGCATTGTTCGAAATGTTCAGCAGTCATCTTTTGATTTTCAGTGCTAGTGACTGTTCCGTTATCAGGGGTGTAACTGCACACTTTCTAAGGGGTATGCAGACCCCCCCCCCCCCTACATCTTCACCACTGAGTAATATTGTCAAACTACCATTATTTAATAGTTTTTAATAAATTACACATATCGGTAATGTTTTTCCAGTATATTTATCAAGTATGGCTGTTCCTACACTCCCACCTAATATCAGGCCGACCTGTTGTCTTTCCCTATGCATCATCCTGCCTCGTCTCCTTATTCCTCCTCAACATGAGCTTTGTTAAACAGAAGCCATCCTGGTTTCAGAATGATGACATCAAGCAGCTTAAGAAGACTGGTCCAGACTGGTCCACATGGAAACTATCAAGACACATTTCTTGGCTGACTTGTTTTAAGCTGCATAAATCAAAGCCGTACTTTATAGGCTCCAAAAACAAATGAAACGTGGAACTTTAGTTTTTACAAATGGTGTCATATTAGGCGAGTACATTTCGATTACTAAAAAAAATTAGAGAGGACATTAGAGGCAAATGATACTCAAAATTTACGGAGATACATTCTAATTTTTAAAAATATAATTCAAGGTTTTTTCCATATTATTATATAATGAAGTTAAAGAACAAAAATCTCTTTTAGACTTCTCAGACCTTATTAAACATGCTTTATGAGGCCTAAAATTATATATTTAACATGTGTCAATACTTCAAAAATAAAAAATAAGAATCTAGAAAGAAATAATTATATAAATAATGCTATTCCTGCATCAGAAAAAAATCAATCTGCTGATTAAAGGAAAGGATTCCCCCCCCCCCCCGTAATTTATTACTCCATCTTAAATTTGACCTGTAATTAATTACCATCTAATGTCATAATTGGCTGTCCAATAAAATAACAAACAACTTCATATTTTTTGGAATCATTATATTCTACAGGTGCTGGTCATAAAATTAGAATATCATGAAAAAGTAGATTGATTTCAGTAATTCCATTTAAAAAGTGAAACTTGTATATTATATTCATACATTACATACAAACTCATATATTTCAGATGTTTATTTTGTTTAATTTTGATGATTACAAATGACAACAAATGAAAATCTCAAATTCATCATATCAGAAAATTAGAATATTACTGAAGACCAATAAAAACAAAGGATTTATAGAAATGTTGGCCAACTGAAAAGTATGAACATGAAAAGTATGAGCATGTACAGCACTCAGTATTTAGTTGGGCCTCCTTTGGCCTGTATTACTGCAGCAATGCGGCGTGGCATGGAGTCGATCAGTCTGTGGCACTGCTCAGGTGTTATGATAGCCCAGGTTGCTCTAATAGTGGCTTTTAGCTCTTCTGAATTGTTGGGTCTGGTGTATTGCATCTTCTTCTTCACAATACCCCATAGATTTTCTATGGGGTTAAGGTCAGGAGAGTTTGCTGGCCAATTAAGAACAGGGATACCATGGTCCTTCAACCAGGTACTGGTAGCTTTGGCACTGTGTGCAGGTGCCAAGTCCTGTTGGAAAATGAAATCTGCATCTCCAAAAAGTTGGTCAGCTGCAGGAAGCATGAAGTGCTCTAAAACTTCCTGGTATGTGGCTGCGTTGACCCTGGACCTCAGAAAACACAATGGACCAACACCAGCAGATGACATGGCACCCCAAACCATCACTGACTGTGGAAACTTTACACTGGACTTCAAGCAACGTGGATGAAGTGCCTCTCTTCTTTTCCTCCAGACTCTGGGACCTTGATTTCCAAAGGAAATGCAAAATTTACTTTCATCAGAGAACATGACTTTGGACCACTCACCAGCAGTCCAGTCCTGTTTCTCTTTAGCCCAGGCAAGACGCTTCTGACGCTGTCTGTGGTTCAAGAGTGGCTTGACACAAGGAATGCGACAGCAGAAACCCATGTCTTTCATACGTCTGTGTGTGGTGGTTCTTGAAGCACTCACTCCAGCTGCAGTCCACTCTTTGTGAATCTCCCCCACATTTTTGAATGGGTTTTGTTTCACAATCCTCTCCAGGGTGCGGTTATCTCTCTTGCTTGTACACTTTTTTCGACCACATCTTTTCCTTCCCTTCGCCTCTCTATTAATGTGCTTGGACACTGAGCTCTGTGAACAGCCAGCCTCTTTAGCGATGACCTTTTGTGTCTTGCCCTCCTTGTGCAAGGTGTCGATGGTCGTCTTTTGGACAACTGTCAAGTCAGCAGTCTTCCCCATGATTGTGTAGCCTATAGAACTAGACTGAAAGACCATTTAAAGGCTTTTGCAGGTGGTTTGAGTTAATTAGCTGATTAGAGTGTGGCACCAGGGGCCATCAATTTTGAACCTTTTCACAATATTCTAATTTTCTGATATGATGAATTTGAGATTTTCATTTGTTGTCATTTGTAATCATCAAAATTAAACAAAATAAACATCTGAAATATATGAGTTTGTATGTAATGTATGAATATAATATACAAGTTTCACTTTTTAAATGGAATTACTGAAATCAATCTACTTTTTCATGATATTCTAATTTTATGACCAGCACCTGTATATACTGAACAGTAAACTTAGAGTACTTGCAAGACTACAGTAGTTTAACCCAACTTTCATATGAACACCCGCCATACAGAAGCTCAAGCTACCAAACTTCATTTACCCGTCCTCTTTTAACCATCATCACCGTGCGAACAGCTTTCTCCTCCGTCTTTCTGATAGCTTCCTTGTATGAGTCCATCTTAATCTGCAACCATTTATACAACAGAGGTGGATAAAAAATACACCAAACACTCTGGGGGAAAAAAAAAATAAAACTAGTAGAGACCAGAAGGTTTAATACAACAACTTTATGTACACTTTTACACTTCATTAACAAAAACAGCCATCTACAATAACAGAGATAGTGCTCTAATGCTTCCACAAGTGGCTCTGCTCCTTTTTATTTGGTAAGTTATTGCTGTCCTTCGCTTCCAACAGTCTCTGCTATAATCCAGTGTTTGAGGAGTCGTCCCGTGGATGTGCTGCTGTAGAAAAATAAACTGCTCCCACAGAGCAGGCAGATGGGCCCAGACAGGTCGCCTTTAATCCAAATAGAAAAAAAACAAACAAACTACCAAACCGCTAAGGTCAAGATGGCGGAAGTTGCTCCCTCTTAAGTTGAACTCCTACTTGCCGTCTCTACTGGCATATAAAAACATTTCAGTCATCTTTATTTATTTAAATGAACATTTCAAAGGTTTCCTGGCTAAAAACGTTGTACATTTATAGGTTTACTGTATATATATATCCATATTTATATATACACACAGCCTCTTTATTTTGGTTTCTCCGTGGTCGCCATCAAACAAACGCTCCCTTGTGCTGCGTCTTTCAACAACCTCAAAGACGGCTGGGGCTGGCCGCACACCCGTTGTCCTGGCAACGCCTATTGTGCATGCATGTCAGAGTGGAAGTGTTGTACTCTTGGCAGACGTTAGGCACCGTCTTTATAGTTTGACTTTATGTATGACAGGATCCATTCATACGCACGATGGACAATCAAGAAAACCAAAGGCACTCTGGGAAGGACTGGGCGGGGTCTGATTAATGGCGTCAGGTCTCAGCCTTAGTGTGCGTCTGTTTACATTCCAGAAGCCTTTAAAGAGGATAACGCCAAGCCCCATTGCCAAGGTGGCCATCGCTGTTAACCCGCCACCGTCTGCGCTGCAGTCCGGTTTTAACACATCACTTCAACGACTCATGAGGGGCCGTGACTTTAATGTGCGAAGGAGGCGGGCGAAAACGATTAAGAAGAAATCCCAGGCAGAAAATAAAAAAAGGGTAAACATTTACTGGGAGAGGATCCCAGGAGGATTAGAGCCTTCAACGGTCTGTCAATCGTACCTCTATGGTGTGATGCAGAGAAGGGGGCGGGGCACAGATGGCATCTTTGATTGGTTGCTTTTTTTATCCCCAGAACAATCGCGTACTCAGGCCCGTGCTAGTTCTTAGTGGTTACTTTACGCAGAGGAGGCCGCCCACGTTGGCCACAAACTCCTCCAGGCTCTTCAGGAAGGCCACCTTCTGCTTACGGTCCATGGTGGGCGGCGTGCTGCTGGCCGTCAGCTTGTTGAAGGCGTCGGCCAGCCGCTGGTAGATGATGGCGTCTCTCTGAGAGGACAGCAGCGTCTCCACCAGCTCAGAGTACTCCGCCTGAAAGACGAGGGTCAGATGAAATGATAGTGAAGCCGTTACTCTTTGGAAAAGCAGAAATATAGCAGAACAGAGCAGCGTTAGGGGGTTGGACCTGATTGATCAGTTTCCTAAACCAGCTTTGCTTCATATTCTCCATGGTGGATGGATCCCATCTCTAAATCTGTGATTTTCACAGCGTCTATCTAGTAAAGCATTAATTTATGAAGTGAAACGTAAAAAAAAAAAAAAAAAATCCTAAGACTAAAACAACCTCAGAACTAAAACCTAATGTATCATCCTTTTTAACAAACAAGATTTAAGTCTTATGTTTCTTTTTAAATGTTTTAATAAACTCTTGGAATCTGAAGCTGATTGGTTAGAAGTTTTATAAATTTATGTTGGAATATAGTCAGTTTTTTTTACTTTATGTTAGTTTAAAAAAGTAATAAGTCTTGATTACTAGTTACCTCTCCAAAAAGTAAAGAGTAACTTAGTTACTGCAGTGTAGTCTTGTTGATCTTAAATGTTGAAGAATTTAACTTTATTTTTTGGAACTTTAAATTTGATTGCAACTGAAATTATGAAAGATAAAATATTTGTAAATAATGAATTAATTCAATTATTCTGCTATACAGTTCTGTAGATGTGATCATGTTTTTTGTTTGTTATAAAATAAAGCAAATATATGTTTTATAACTTTATATTTTTACCTTTAACAGGCTATAACTTGTTTTTCTTTAAGTTTTTAAAACCTGGAAGTTCATTAAGGGTTTGTTGACTCCCATCCTCTATATGTGTCTGTTAGAGCTAGCCTGATAAATCAGACTAAATGTGAGATTAAATGTGTAATTTAGTCTGGCCCTGATGAATGAGACATCGGAAGATTGTTGATGAGAACAACCCGTTGTTTTTCAAACCATGTCTGTGCCTATTGGCCAACGCTCTGACCAATGAGCGCAACTGACTGTGACGTAGTTAGTGCGACAGAAAGCTGGTGGGGGAGTGTAAACAAACCGCCTGTCGGTAAAACAGCGAATACGTTCTTCTTAAAAATGAATGAGCGTAGAGCCTCTTCCTGCTCCCCAAGTCTAATCCTTCCAAAACTCATTACAAAGCGGAGTCAAACAAGAACTGTTCAATAGTTGTTCCCATCCTCCTTGTTGTGCTTTCTCCAACGTCATGCAGCTTTGTCGTCACGGCCTCAAAACCCCGGCAGCTTTGCATCCAAAAATTCAAAACACATCTCTGCGTTGAGGTTGGCCAGCCAGTTCTGGGGCCTGGGGCATTGATCGAGTCTAGACCACTCGCAGAGAAAAATGATTTTGGCCGCTGGTGGGTGGGGCTAGTTTACTAGGCTATGTTAGAGTTACAGAAAGGAGACATGAACCCTGGAACTAATAATAATAATCATTAAACTTTATTGATCTCGCATTGGAGATATTTACCTCTGCATTTAACCCATCCTCTTTGGGAGCAGTGGTGCTGCCATGGTGGGGCGTCCAGGGAGCAGTGTGGGGTTAAGGGTCTTGCTCAGGGACCCAGAGTGACAGTCTGTGGGAGTGGGTTTCAAACTCACAACCTCTCTGCCCTAACCACAGGCCACCACTCTCCTTAATTAACCTCTTTGTTCCCTCAACCTGAACCTGAACTCAAACCTAAACCTCATTGTTAGTAAAAAACAAAAACAAAAAACAAGTGAGAACCAGCAAATTGTTCTCACTTTGGTACAAGTCGTCCTAACTTTGCTAGATAACGCCCCCTACAGGAACACCCGAAGCTTGGTTTCAAACCTGGGACCTTCCAGCTGCGGGGCAAACGTGCTGTTAGAGAAATTAAAGCCTACATCCACCCTTAAGAGCAAAGACTGGAAAATGGGTTTGTTTTTGCTTTAAGTCTATTTTTAAATATTTATTTGATTCCACATGGCAAAGCTAAGAGCAATTTGATTCTAGTATGTTTGATTGAGTCTCCATTGTGCTCCCTGGTGGAACGGCCAGTCTAATCAGAAAACCAGGACATTTGATTCATGAAATCAAACCTGTAGGTTCAGACTTTCTAAGCCTTTAAATCAGCTTGCTTGTGCATGTGTTTCTTTTTCACCTGATGTAGGCACACGAGGGTGTAGAGGGCTTCTCCTGCCGCCACCGTCATCTCTGTGTTGTGTTTCTGTAGCACCAGCATGTCAAACACCAACTGCAGACAAAAAAACAACAACCCATTAACATGCCGCTTTAACCTGAGCCGTTTCAAGCAAAACATACGATTCTGTTTCCCAAAATGGAAAATAATGTTTTTCCTGCTGTATTTGTGTTGCTTCTCTGCTGAGGTTTTCTGCAAACTGTATCCTGCTTAAGATAAAATATGATTTTCTTTTTCCTCCCCTCACCCATTGTGATGCCTTTCTGTTTTTGTCTTCTTGGACGGGCTGTAACAAAACTGAATTTACCTTCGGGGATTAATTAAGTATAATTTAAATGAATTTTTTTCAACCAAGTTAAATGTCTATAAATTATAAATACTTAGATTAATCCTCAACATAAAAAATAACTACTAGCACAAGAGGGAGAAAAAAAAAGATAAAAAAAAACCAAAAGAAATAAATGTAAAATATTTATTTAAGTTAATGATATTGTTGTTAAATAGGTGCCTCTAAACAGGGGTCAGTAGGGGCCAACAGGGGCCCCTTTAGAACTTTAGAAAGTCTAGGCCCTTTAGTAAAGATATTTATTTCTAATGATGACAGAACTCAGAAAAAACCCACCAGTTTGAACCCATTTCGCTTTGTACCTATAACATTTCATTTTAACAATGTTTTAAAAGTAAAGTTGTCGCTCTTTTAGCGTTGTTTGTATTAATATAGGATCACAGTTTTCATTCATTTTATCTGCAGAGCCACAAACAGCTCCTGGTTCAGCTGCTCACTGATATATTCTGTGGCCCCCATGAACAAAAGATCAAACTGGAAAAAACTCATTTTTTTCCACCTCTGTTGTGCAGGACGCAACTCAAAGTGGAAGCAAATAAACGGCTAATTAGTAAAAACAACTCTCAGATTTTAAAGCAAATAAATGAGGATAGAAAAGCAGAATTTCATTAAATAAAAGGTTCATTCTGCCAGAATAAAACGAAACAATCTGAGGCAAACAGAAATCTTAATCTGCATAAATCTCTAACCAGTCATGATCAGCCACCGAAGCCGGAGCAGCAATGATCAAATATAATTTAACCTTTAGGATTTTATATAATTATATAATTTTTAATAAACCCTATTAGCAGCTCCTTTAGTGAAAGACTTAGACACCGTCTGTAAGAAGGAGCGCTTCTTACAGACAGGGTGCAATAAATGTGAATATATTAGTCATACCACTACTTCACCGTTGTTCCTTACCTACTACACTTTAATCTCTGTGTTACTCCCTTGTATTTTTTTATTTCTTATTTTTATTCTTTTTATTTATTGTAATTTTATTTTTATTCCTAATGCACCTTTTCCTCCTTGTTTGCACCTTCTTTAATTACTATGCCAATATGTGACCAGTGAATTTATCCGCTGTAAGATCAATAAAGCTCATCTAATCTAATCCAATTATTGCACCGAAAATATTAGTAATAGTTTGAAATGTCCATAAAGAGGCAGCATGTTGTCGTGTCTCATACCTTCAGGAAGTGGCGCGTGGCGATGAAGAGCGGTGAGTCTTTCTCCTGGTTTTTGGCGCATTGTTCAGCCAGAGGAGACAGAGCCTCCAGACACAGCTGACTGACTTCTGAGCTCATTCTAAGGAGGGGCGTTAAGGAGAATCACGTATGCACCTCCACACATTTACTGAGTTCTGTATGCAAATCATGATCAAATAAATAGACTGGAGTCTAATCTGGACTCTGTGAGAGGATACGAGGTCATTCCCAGCTCCAGTGAGAACATGAGGCTCTTAAAAAGGTCCTCCGGCAGCTGGGGGATCTTTTCTGGAAAGATCTCACAGATGAAGGTGATCAGCTTGTAGTACTGATTACACAGAGACGGAAACTGCAGAAAGGATAGAAAACTGTCAGCAGAAGTCCTCTAGAGTCACTGCCACACGTTTAAAACATCCATGTTGGTAGTTTCACCTTCAGCAGGTCCTGAGACATGAGCGGAAGAACGATGTTGACTCCATAGAGAACGACGTCTGCGGCAGAGACTGTGCGGTTCGACGCCGGCGTCCCCTGCTCTTGGTTTCGAAACACCTCATCTGGAAACGGAGTGGATTAAGGAGTAGGGGGGGGGGGGGTGGATTCATCTTCTCCACTGAAACTTTCAGATGACTCACCATTGTCGCTGAAGTCTATGAACTCCTTGGACAGCAGGTTTGTTAGCAGCTCCATGATGAGCAGCAGGTCCTGGTACTGGTCCTCTTCCGCTGTGGCGTCGCTCCGCTTCCGGCTTTGGTTGTTTTTGGAGTAGACCTGCAGCAGCGTCAAGCAGGCTTCATACAGCTTCATGGACTTGGTCTGAGGAAGCAGAGGAGGAACAGGAGGATCATCATCATTCCTCAGGTGAGGAGCAGCAGGTTAGACCCAGAGGAGTAGAAGTAATCTAAAGTAGTAAAAAATACTGAGACTCAAAAACTCTGTATCTGGCTAGAATACTAAGTCAGGCATGGGCTCAACAATAAAGACATCAATTTGTACATTTTTGCTTTCGCTACTTTAAGATTTATGGATTATAAACACAGTAAAAGGTTTTCATAATGACTGTGATGTGATCCCTGAGATATATGGAGGGTCTATTATGAAATACAGAAATAAGTAATTAAATGTCGATGTAACATTTATTTATTTAAAATATATATTGTGTACAAATATAAAATTGTAAATTTTACTATAAAATATTGTAATGTCTTTTTAAAAAAATAACTTAAATGTAATTCCTTTATCTGATATTCGTACATAACTACATGATGAAGTAATCACTTTTTTTTTTTTTTTAGGGGATCTCTTGTCTGTTATACAGTCCTTTTTTTATCGGGGGTTTCACCATTGTGAAAATTGGTACTTATATTTATTTTAACCTCCATCAGTAGCTTTGTTTACATGGACAACATTTAATGATCAGATTGAAATGTAATATGATTATAAAACAACTAAATTATTGTACTAGCTAACCTGGGAGATTAGCCGCTAATCATGAAAATGAAAATAAGTCACGTTGTACATCAGCATCAGAATGACCTCATCCTGTCAAACGTTTATATTAGGGTTCCTACAGCATAAGGTAAGTTGAATTGGAAGACTTTTAAAGACTTTTTAATGCCACCTAACATAAAAATTTAAGACCAACTTAATAAACACAATAAACACAAGAAAAACCTGGTAGCAACAAATTTACCCCAAATGTTTATTTTAACATAAATCATTACTTTCAGGCCTCGTAAATATGTTTCAAATTTTGAAAAGCTTTCCATATAGGAAGAAAGCTAAAAACAAACAAATAACAAAAATACTTTTAACAACTACTGAACTGATTTGAAAAGATTAGATTCATATCGGATTCAGGACCACATAGCCAAGCGGCCTGGGTTGCTCTGGAAGAAAAAAAATCTGTGTTGTTCAGACTGTCAGGAAAAGATTAGATCCAGGTCGCATTTGGGCCAAAAAATTCGGCTTTGGGTCACTTCAGGCTGCGGTGTGAACGTATCCTAAGAGCCTCACCTCTCCCAGATAGCAGATCTGCTTGTGAGCCACTTCCACAAAAACCTCTATGATGAGGTTGATCGTTTCAGGCGTGTTGCTGTAAACCTGGGAGACAAAGACAGTGATTGGTTTAAACTAATTTTAAATCCAGACCCAAGTCTCATCTGAGATTAATAAATAACAAACACCACTGCCACCTAGTGTCAGGAATGAAATCATTTCTAAAAAATATTTAGTTTGCAGCAGTTATTAAAATCAACAATAAAAATGTTTCTTTTTTTCATATATATATATTTACAACAAAAAACAACACCGAAATTGGAGCACTTTAGAGTTTGGAACTGACCACCCAGGATCAATGCTTAACATAGAAACCCTCCACCTTCCCTCACCTCCATTAAGCCGATGCAGCTGGACAGAAAGTCCATGAGGAAGGAGAAGAGCGAAGCCACATTGTCTATCTGCGTTGCCTCGGCGATGCCGCACAGCGCCTCCAGTGTGGCAACTATTTCCTGTTTGACAGCCTCTTCCTGGCTGATCTGAGCGAAATTCTCCTGGTTGATGAGGTTGAGGAAACGCTGCTGCAGAGGATGAAGCACCTGGAGACAAAAAGATGGTTGAGAAGCTGGTTTCACATGATAATGTATTACATACAGAGCTTCTGGATAAATAGGAGGCTTTTTAAAAATTTTATCCAGATAAAAATTTGTTTTAACAAAATTTGTGCCGCTTTAGAGATCAGACAGATCATTCACATCAGATCAGGGCTTGTTTTGTGGATTTCAATGAGTAAAAAAAAAACAAAAAAAAAAAACACATTTACCTTATTTTCACGACTATAAGGCGCACATAAACGTCTTTTTTTTCCCTCAAAATGTGCAGTGCGCCCTTTGGTGCGGTGCGCCCTATGTGTGTTGTAACTGCGACTTTTGAGACTACGTCATTGAGGAGATGATGAAAGACCGGCTGAGGGAGGTGAATGTAAGGAGACCAGGTGGTTTTTTCCACGCATCATCATCGCTGTTAATCTGTGACTCCATGCGTGCCCATCTCACAGCTGATGTGAAAAACATGGTGAAACAAATGAATGCTGTGCTCGCTGTTATTCAACCGCTTGACATCGGTGTGAACCGGACGCAGCAGGCGCAGCAGAAGCAGCGAGTTTACATGCAAAGTCAATGGTTGACGCCCGTATAGGCGCAGCAAAAGGTCCCGCAGCGCGTTTTGAGCAGCAGGCGCAGTGCGTCGGGAGCGTTTAAGCATCTGACACGCCGCCAACACGCTGCTGCTGCTCGAGATAGAAAAATTGAAGTTTTGCTGCTGGAAGCGCCGCATCAACCAATCAGAGAAGCTGATCTGGGAGCTGACAGCGAGACAGACACATCGCTCTGATGACAAATGATATTAAGGCAAATGAAAAGGGCTGGATGGATGAGGAGATGATGAAAGCGTGGCTGAGGCAGGTGTATGTGAGGAGACCAGGTGGTTTTTTCCACTCATCACCATCGCTGTTATTCTGTGACTCCGTGCGTGCCCATCTCACAGCCGATGTGAAAAACATGGTGAAACAAATAAACGCTGTTCTCGCCGTTATCCCGGGAGCTCTGACAAAGGAACTTCAACCGCTCGACATCGATTTGAACCAGCCGTTCAAAGTAAGGCTGCGAGTTGCGTGGGAGCGATTGATGACAGACTGAGACCACAGTTTCACGAAAAGTGGAAGGCAGCGCCGGGCAAGTTACGCCACAGTTTGCGGATGGATTGTTGATGCTTGGGTTAACGTGTCTGCTGGCTCTGTTGTTCGAGCTTTCGCAAAAGCCGGCATTATTTCTGAGGAGCCGCCCGGCACGGAAAGTGACTCTGACAGCGAAGAAGGGGAAATTGGCATGTCTGATTTAGCGCAGCTGTTTAATTCAGAAACAGAGGATGATGACTTTGATGGGTTTTGATTAATACTTTGTAATAAATACTTGAATAAAGCACAATCATACTCAGTTTTGCTTCCTCTCTATTTTTCTACCTGAAAACTTAATTCAACAGCAGCCTCTGGGCCGGGTCGCCTCCGGGCTCACCGCGGCGGCTGGCAGGTGTTTTTTCATCTAAATAATCTAAATCTTGCAGCTATATTTGCTGTGATCAGTGGGAATAAAGTAGTTTTAATATGTTTTTAAGTGAGAAAGTCCACCTGAAAACGTAATAATTGCAGTCAATTCATCCAGATTATCATCCTGCCTATACTATTTCTGTCAGAGGCGCTCAGACCCCCACATACCAGGGGTACAGCGACAGTAGAAGTCCCTTCAACAGCAGCCTCTGGGCCGGGTAGCCTCCGGGTTCACCGCGGTGGCTAGCAGGTGTTTTTCATCTAAATAATTTAAACTGCAGGCACCAGGATACCGGTAATAAAAGCGAACATATTCCGTCGGCAGGTTTCAGGATTTTAATTTAATTTAGGAGTGATCACAGCGCTCTGTCATCAGCGATGTGTCTGTCTCACGGCCAGCTCCCAGGTTTGATTAATACTTTGTAATAAATACATGAATAAAGCACAATCATACTCAGTTTTGCTCCCGCTGTATTTTTAAATACGCAGTAGAGGTATTTAAAGGTAGTATAGGACATGTACCTGTGAATAAAAAACGCGCCCTATAGTCCGGTGCGCCTTATGTGTGTGTTAAATACAGAAATGGCACACATAACTGAGACTGCGCCTTTTAGTACGGTGCGCCTTATGGTCGTGAAAATATAGTACTACAAATCAACCACAGCAACAATAGAGTCACTTCACACACATGATACTCGACTCCAAAACGAGTCTTAAAAAGCTTAAACTCCACTAGGAAGGCTTTTGAGGTTATATTTTAGCACTGATTAAACCAGAAGCTGCTCTGATAAAATGAGATCTAAGTTCTTTCCTCCTCTTTACAACAAACTTCATGACTTCTAAATCTAAGATCAGGTTGTAAAAAAAAAAAAACAGATTGTTTAATTTTGTGACACTGAAGTTGCTTTCAGCATCGCTATTGTCATATTGATAACTAAAACAGTTTTGTAAGTTGCTACATGCATAAACATATTCAACATATTCAATAGTTATGCCATTATCTACAACATTAAATTAAACAGGTTTTCATAATCAATCCTAAACTACTCAGCAGGCCAAATGTTTAAAATGTGTGATTAGTTGTCAGGTGGCTCCTCAGAGTTCAGACAGCAGCTGCAGGAACCAGCAGCAGCTGACTCATTAAGATAATTGCTTTGGAGTCAGGGGGGCTTTACGGCCGCATTTAAAGCTAACGGCGCATTTGGATGAAGATCTCCGGGATCAGGAGCTACATCGGGCAAGAGGAACACCCAGCGGAGGAATGTTCTCACCCATCAAGGGATTTTACTCACTATGAAACATTTGAGATCTACAGTTGATCAGTTTAGCTAGATGAAGAGTACAGGTTTTAACTAATTGGAATAAACTGAAATCTCGCTCCACAACGAGATTGATGGTGTGTGAATATGTGGGTCACCTCAGCCCAGTACTGCTGCTTGGTTTCAGAGTCCATGTTGGCGAAGCCTCCCAGAACCAGAGCTTTCATCAGGGACCTCTGCACCGAGCTGGACAGCAGGTGGAGAGGCGGGCTGCGGCTGGCGAACTGCTTCGCCAGGTTCCACCAGCTGTCGCACTGTACCACGATGTTCGCCCTGATGGGTCAGAGGGAGCACATTGAGCCTCAGAGGCAGCTTAAGGGAAGCTGATGCTCTGGAAAGCAGGGCTCACCTCTCCCTCTTCTCTACCAGCGTCACCAGCAGCTCCACCGTGTCGTTCGCTAGCTCCATCTCCGAGCTCCACACAGACAGATTATTAATAACTTTCTCCAGCAGATATCCCACAATCCACTGGGCTCCCTCTGTGTCTACACCAAACGCTGTGCTTAGAGGAATGCTGATCTGAGGAGAAGGAGGAGAAACATTTAAACAGAAGAAAGGAGGAGGATGTATGAGGTGCGGTGAATCAGACCCACCTGCTCATAGAGCTTCTCATCCACCAGTAGGTATGACTTAGCCCACCGTCTGAGGAACCACACAATGTCTTTGCCCATTTGCGGACTCAGAAGCTCCGTCAAGCTCGCTCTGGTCGCCCGTGACTCGACTTCTGACGTCCTCAGTACCGCAGACAGCAGTCTGAGGGAAAGAGAACAGACGAAACAAAGAGGTTAAGAATCAAACAAAACAATGTGCTTATCAGCCGACGGCTCCATGTTCCTCTGCTAGGAGACATAACCAGTGACATTGCCTTTTTTCCAGACGCAGATTTCACTCCTTCCTAATGGTTAAGCTGTAATAGCTTCCACTGCAATGAGGCTGAACAAGCACTAGGAAGCGGAGATCTAGTTTATTAACAAAGATTTTTTTTTTAGTGACACAAACCCCACTGATCAACTCTGGATGAGAAATATACAAGATCTTACTGCATGAAAGAGGCTGCCAGCACTCTGTGATTCCAAACATTGTAAAACCGGCAGTTTTCCCTTGTGATTGAGAGATTTTATTTGTTTTTTTTCACCCCAAAGTGAATGTTTTACTTTATAACTTAGACAGATTTTTATGTCATTTTGTTAACACAAGTCTAAGACAATTTCTGGACAATTTCATCATTTTTTAAAATTCAGCCTTGAAAAATACTAAGAAAAGAATAAATACATTCAGTTCTAATGTTTTTTTTTATTTTATTTTTTATATATAAGGATAAAATATAATAAATACAATACAATAACACATTTTACAAAACATTCAGCAGTCTAATGGCAGTGGGGAAGAAGCTGTTGTGGAATCTGCTGAACCTGCATCCAATGCTTCGAAGTCTCTTCCTAATAACAGCGTCTCTGTTCCAGTCAGACCCATTATACTGCAGCTGAACTGCTGCGTAGTCACAACAAAATAGACATGGGGTCCATCTGTGTTGGAGCTATGCAGCCCCCTCTCAGGATATAGGGTTGGGTGTGTTCATCCCCATTGACTTTCAATGAGCGCTAAACGCCACGACCTCAGACGGTTTTCTGTCTGATTGGAAGCAAAATTATATTCGGTGTGTTCAGGGCTTGATTATGCCCATATAGCTGAAAACAAAAAATAGTGGGGAAGGTTTGGGACGGCTCCCCTCCTCCTTTTAGAGCCAGACAGGCCAGGGCAGAGGTTTGATGTACAGCTATACTAACCTGACAACAGCCAGATGCATGTCTCGCTCCGCCTAGCTCCACTCACATACATCTGGGAACCCGCCATAGGAATTGCCTTTACTGAAGGCTGGGCCTTATCAAAACTCCTTGCATATGATTGGATAAGCCACTTGTCTGTCATCTTTATCGACGTGCTATTTCAACCACTCACACCGAACCTAACCCGTGACGCTGTGAGAGCTACGCAGGAAAAAAACAAAACAGAACAGCCGACATCTTGGATATAGCAACAGTGGAATCAGCGCAATGTTCCGTAAATGATCAATGTCGTTTGTGCCATGAAAATGTGCGGATAAAAGGCAACATTGTGCACAGCAGACTTATTTTAAAAAAAGAAGCCAACCAAAAAAGTATAGACGAACGACTTACAGAACTTGCTTCTCCACTACGTCACATGCAGGACACAGCCGCCCTGCGTCCTGATTGGCCAGACCATAAATTCGGTTGGGGAAATCACTTTCAATGAGCGGTGTCCCAGATGTATGTGAGTGGAGCTAGGCGGAGCGAGACATGCATCTGGCTGTTGTCAGGTTACAGCTATACACCCTAACGCTGAAATAATTAATCAGATAAAGAACTAATTTAATAATCGATTAATCTGGAATATTAACTGGAAATTAACTGTAAAACATGCCTTTAACTGAAAGAGCGACTCATTTAGAGCAATGATTATATCAAGATTGTAAAAAAAATATACAAACATTTTGCATTTAAGATTAAAAAAAAATATGTCTGTCAATATGCTCTATTTAAGTCCTTAAGTGGAAAAGTTTGAGTGTCACGTGGTTTATTAAGATAAAGTCCTCTTTAAAGAATCTTTGCCAATCAGATTATTAATCCATTTGCAAACTCATTGTTAGTTGCAGACCTAATTTTATATATATATATATATACATAAATAAAAATCACTAAGAATTTTATTTTCATCACTTTTTAAAACACTTGTTGAGGCAAATAAAAAGTTGTAGTTTCACTGTGTAATTGCAGGAGGCATTTGTATTGAATGTTTTGTGTTCATGACATTTATCAAACACAGATTTTAATGGATGCTAAAAAACAATTGTGGAAAGATCAACCTCCAAAATGGGAGACGAGTTTCTGTGAAGCTTCCTGTTTCGATGACTGTTAGCAAGAGAAAGGCATTCCAACCAGACAATAAATGTCCAAACCTCAGGCTGCTGTCATCGTGTCGTTCTCTGCGTTTATCTGTGTACATTCAGCCCACCCCCCCCCCCATACTGGACGGAAAGCTTAGAGCTCACTGCTCCTTCTTCCTCACCCTGAGGACGGCCTGCAGTTTCACATCGTCTGCAGAAAACAAAGACCGCGCTGACATTTACAAGGCCAAAGGTCAGCTATCCTCCAACTGGAAACCTGATGCTTTCAGTCGCCGGTGGGCGCAATCCTCTGTCATCGCACACCCCCACACTTCTCCATTTAATGACCAATCAACAAGACCCAGCAGAACAATGACCTTCAACAGACAAAGCTGGATGCCTGGACCGTCTATTGTTGTCACGGCGATTATTAGAAGAGCATCCAGAGCGCCTGCCAAAATCCCTGAGCAGGACGAGCGCTCATACGCCACATTCTTCACCGCTAACGACACAGAAACAATAAATCCTGGCCCATAACAAGAACACTAGAGCCCAACTGTCCATGTTTGGATCTGTTCAATTAGGCTTTAGCGTCATTTCAGGATTTATATCAGCCTATTTGGTAAACACATTTAAACATTAATGTGTCTGTTGGCAGATGGTTAATATTAGAATCTTTACCTGAGCAAATGAAACCGATACTCGGATCTGAGGGGTTATTTTCATTTACCATTAATTATGAAAGGCAGAAAATGTTAAAACTGTAACCAAGTTTATCTATTATTTTAAAACAACCTAATTAAACCAATGTTTCATAGTTTTTATGTCTATCGAATAAAGATACATTTTTTCAACCAAAAACAACAAAGATTTACAAGAGTTTCAAGAAATAATAATTTTAATATTTACTATAAACATAAGTTTGTGTATCCTCCAATAAAAAATATAAAATATTTATATAATAAAATAATATATATATATATATATATATATATATATATATATATATATATATATATATATATAAATAAATAAATTGGCTAAATGTTCTATTTTGTATTTTATATTATAATGTTGTATATTTTTGTCTCTTATTTAAAAAAAGACAACAGGAAATTAAGTTTAAATCAATGAAATGCTATTTGTAAAATAAACAGGGTTTGCATGACTTTCAAGAAATAATAATTTTAATATTTACTATAAACATAAGTTTGTGTATCCTCTAATAAAAAATATAAAATATTTATATAATAAAATAAATAAATTATATATATATATATATATATATATATAAATAAATAAATTGGCTAAATGTTCTATTTTGTATTTTATATTATAATGTTGCATATTTTTGTCTCTTATTTAAAAAAAGACAACAGGAAATTAAGTTTAAATCAATGAAATGCTATTTTATTACTTTCAAAGATAAGTAAAATAAACAGGGTTTGCAGCTTTTGTACAAAGGTATAGTGGAGGACTATCACAAAGTCTTTTCAGAAGACCCGCCTCCCCTTTATAAAAAAAATGCAAATGCACATGCACAACCCTGTACCAGCTCCACAGCGGGAACTCCTATTAAATGTGCGAGAGCGTGCACAAGCCCATTTCTCCTCGTGCACACTCTGATTAAAAGTTGCTGTTTGCATCGTTCATACAAGCTTACTTTCCAAAAGAAGATTTGCAATTTTTCCACTACTTCAGGCTCACCACCGGCAGGTGAAAATGGGGACAAGCACGTAAGAACGGCCTTACGCAAACATACAGAATGATTGACAAATAGGAGGACCACTAATTGAGATGATCCACCCAGAAAAAGAACATCCTCCACTATACCTTTAAATAATAGCAGTAAAAACACACATTTTAAATCTAATTTATTTAATTTCCTTTTAGTTTGAAACTGAATTAATCCAAGGAGAACAAAAAGCAAATTATGGCAACACAGAAGTGCAACTTTATTTTATTTTTAGGGCTAAAACTGCTTTAGAATTAAGGTATATTATACTTCCTCTACTTTCCATTAGGCTTTTTTTCAATCATACAATTTCTTCAAAGACTGAAAAATAGGAAACGTGAATGTGAAAGCTTTAACGAGCCGTCAGAAGCTGTATATGGCAAAACATTTATAGTAGTTATTATCAATGGGTACATTTTAATTAATAAACAATTTTAATGGATTATTTAATGCATGTATTACCTTCATTGGTAATACATGCATAATGTCAGGGCTTATTAAGACTTTTTAAGGATCTGAAGGAACCCTGCATTAGATAAATAAATGTTATTGCATCATTAACTTTGATGTACACTATGATGCATTTTGGCCCTCCTTATACTTCAATTTGGGAACCTGTTGCTCTAGATTCCAGTCAGACGTAGTTTTAATTTACTCTCAAACTGAGCTGTACGAGCCCAACAGCAACTGTAAGGAACATATGTGACACTTTTCCAACACAATTTACAAACAACAACCCGTCTGACCCAGAAACGGCACCTGATGACAGAGTCTGTGCGGTTGCATCCCGGTATGGAGGAGGCTTTTTCCCCCGGAGAGCCGAGGATCTGTAGCGTTGTGTTGATGTCGACTTCTGTTGAGTGTTTGATGGAGAACTCCATCACCTCCGAGGGGATGAGAGGGGTTTCACCCTGAGGATCGTCTGCCAGGAGATAACCTGGAGAGAGCGGGATAGAAGCTCATAAAAGTGCTACTGTTTACCAAAACTATTAGATATTTAAGAAATAGCTGTTTTATTTTTAAACTCTAAGTAACTTTCTAAACCATTTAAAACTACATCACACAACTTAAGCAAACAATAAAATAACTTTTTTCCTGTTATTAAAATAATAAATCCTCAAATTATCACAATAAATAAGACTAGTAGCCTATGAAGTCATTATGTTTGAACGTTGGGTAATCAGTTTTCCAACCACTCAGATATAGAGAGTTCAACTCTATAAAAACAATGAAAAAGTATCTCCCTTTAAAGAGGGCACGCCCCGTCTAGAGTGTAAGTTAATTGGCTGTAAACCTCAGTAAAGCTTTAAGACGAAGGAAGGACGCAGACTGCATGTCAGAAAGCCGCAGCCTGGTGTGGTTTCTCTGCGTTATAAATACAGCCAGTAAACTTTAATAAACCCCACTGGAAAAGTCATTTCTGACTTTAATAAAACATTTCTATTGTATATCTCCCTAACATGACTTCTTGTTAAAGTCTGCTCAGTGACTCCAGTCTGGATCGGATTTCTAAAACCGCTTTTGATCCAAGCGTGACTAAAAACCAAAGCAAGGTTATTCAAAAAGGAGAACAGACCTGAGACCAGTATGAGCCAGTGGATGTCCTCATACAGGTCATCAAGGACTTTACGATCGACGGATGCCGGGTCGGATGAGGCCATAAGGTGCTGCTGGGTTCTTTGGAGCTGGCCATGTAACCTGTTCACTCGGTCCTCCAGCAGACTGTAAAAAAAAGAAAAATATGGTGATATCTCCAATAGCTTTCAATAGAGAAAAAACTTTTTTTCCCACATTTTGTGAATCACATATAGTTTATTCAAATAATAATAACTAGTAGATCAACACAATGTTGAAAATCTTAAAAGTGTGGAAAACCAAACATTCTTCTGCAGTTACACCCTCTGATTTGGTCTCTGCCAGTTTTGCTGATCTTTATATTGAAAATACAAAGTAACTATAAGTCCCATCAGATTAGATAGAGAGGTAAACACAATTTAAAGTCCTGCAAAAGGTTCTCAGCTGGATTTAGATCTGGACTTTGACAAGGCCATGATAACACATCAACATCTGAAACACCCATTCCATCCATTTCCCGGGGTACACGCTGGACAGGTCGCCAGTCCATCACAGGGCAACACAGAGAGACACAGGAAAAACAACCATTCAGATCCACATCTAAGGAGACTTTAGAGAAGCCAATTAACCTAACAGTCATGTTTTTGGACTGTGGGAGGAAGCCAGAGTACCAAGAGAGAACCCATGCATGCTCAGGGAGAACATTGCAGAAAGACTTTGAGCCGGGATTCAAACCTAGATCCTTCTTGCTACAAGGCAGCAGTGCTACCCACTGCTCCACTAAGCAGCCTGCTATTCGGCTAGCATTGAATATTTATGTTCAGGGTCTCTGTCTGTATGAGGTGAACCTGCACACAGTCAGCCATGTTTTCTTTTAGGACTTTTCCACATCTGTTATCGCTTACCAGCCTCTAATAAATAAAGGCATTTAGTAACACAGCCACCAGCATGTTTCACAGTGTGGATGGTGTGTTTTGGTTAATATTAGGAGTCGGAAATGTGTCCCAGCTACGCTGAAATTCAGGCTGAGATGCTTTTTTTTTTTTTTTTTTTTTGAGCGTATCAACTCTTTGATTGCATCTGGGCTCCCTTCTCCACTGCTCTCTTGAGAACAAACGGTGAAAGTAATTATAACTGCAACTAAATTAGGTCGATAAGCTGACATTAAATGTGTACACAGTGTTTTTTATTTTTAAACAAGTTTATCTCCTTCTTTACTTATAGCTGATAAATGCGCTGCGAAAAATGTCAGCAACATCCTAAGTCCGTGCAGCAGGTGAATACCTGCTCTACCACCCGCCAGCAGAAAAGGAGCCAGCTTTGGGATAAGGGGGAGGTGAGGAGGTTCAGAAGGACTGCCAAACGGCGGGTCTGTCAAGCCGAATGTAGTATTTTTCTTCTATCCACTAAAAAGCAGCTTTGCTGCGCTTGGTGCGTAGCCGGCAGACTGTGGCTGCAGGTGGATCAGAGCAACGTTTCTAGATCAGTCTGATGTCTGCAACATATTAAGGGGAGATCTGAACATTGTGTCAAACGTAGAGAAAAGATGGAAAGAAAAAGGAGCTTAATTAGCAAAGAGAAAATAGCATAAAGTAAGATCAATAAAAACTGTGAGAACCCTGACAGAGTTTTAGGCAGTGGCTGCTGGCCAATAGAGGGCGCTGGGGCGCCGCCCCACACTCAATGACCATGATTAAGACATACATTCTTTTTATTATTATTTTTTATTTATAATTTCATTTTCAATTAAACTATCAAATATTTTGATCATTTTATTTAGATATGCAAAACAAATATTTAATCTTTTAATGACTAGTAAAGCGTCATTTTTATCGGATTGATGAAATATTTCCGCCCTAGGGCGCAATAATCTTTGCCCATTGACTGCCGTTAAAAGATGTACTTGCGATGCAGCTCCTCTGCAATACAAAGATGTAGGAGAGCTGACAGGAAATGTATTTGCACCTCCCGCCATAGCGCAGATGTTTTGTGAGTGATTGATAGGTGGAGTCGCGGGGGTTAGGGACATATTGGGGCAGGGAGACAGAGAGAGAGAGAAATGGCGTAAGAAACATCTTTTCCGGGACCTGGTTTAGCAAGAAGTCTTGGCAAGCAGCATGTAGCTTTATTCTGCTTTCCCTGCCTCCTTTTTCAAACGCCAGGTTCTGACCCAGCATGGATAAAGACAACTAGGACTGATTTAAAGCACTTTTTAGAAAAGGGAAAGAAGAATCTGGGATTCACATGGAACATAATATAATATAGTGAACTTTTTCTAGATGTTTGTTAATTTGCATAGTTGCTCATAAATAAAGACTCTCAGAAAATACTTTTTATATATTTAAAAAAGTATAAAGCTGACCAATAGCTTCTCTATTATTAAACTGGCACATTTTTTTTTCTTCCATAAAGTGTTTTTATAATGTTTTTTGTTGTTGGCATTCATATAAATATACTGGTGTGATGACTTAGTATATGTTTGATTTTTGGTATACGTCTATTTTGAATTTATAGCCCCCCCTGGAGAAAACTCCACCAGCCGCCATGGGTTTTAGGTTTCAGTTTTCTATAGCAGTTTGTATGTAGGATAGAAACTTCAATTCTGTTTTTAAATTAGACTAAATTATTTAAGCCACCCCAAAATTGAACATTTTGAAAATAAAAGTACATTTACCTATAGATTTTTTTTTTAAATAAGAAAAAAATCTTCTCTTTCTTTTCCCCTTTCTTAGTTCTACAATCATTTATGCCCGCCTGTCAGCCTAAATCAAAATAAAATACATTGTGCGACTATAAGGTCAGAAAATGGGGGAAAAGTTTAAGCAACATTTAGAGCCGCCATGAGGATCAGGTTACTGCAGCAGGGTTCGTTTCTCTTGATTTAGCAGGCTTGTTTTTTTCTACCTGGTGAGCAGGGGGATGCAGTGGTCTGCAGCGACACGTCCCAACATGCCAATACTGGACAGCTGGTCAGAGAACAGCTCCCTGTCGTCCTCCTGCAGCTCATTGATCTCCTCCTCCTCGTGTGACGCTATGCCGTTCACAGACTGCTCCATCAGGAACATTTAAAACAAGAGATCAGGAGCGGCAAAGAAAAACAGATCAACGGCGTTGTATTTAAAGAGTCTCACCAGATTCCGCGTGCCATCGGGGGCGGCCAGATGACACTGAATGTAAGAGTTGAAAACCTGGATGGCCGGCTGGACGAAGCAGCCGCGGGGGAAGTGTTCCTCGTCCTGGACGAGCGTTAGCCAGGACTCCAGCAGCTTATCGTAGGCCTCCATGTAAACCATGTCGTCTTTATCCAGCTGACGGGACGAGGAAATGAAAGAGATTAATCAAGCAGCAACCAGGTTTTCATTTAAAGTTAGGATTTCTGCTTAGTTTTTATCGTTTAAACAATAAAATATTTCATCTTATAATAAAAAGAAGAAATTCAGATGTTGCTGTGGAAAAGGGATCTTTAAAGAAAGCATTTTAAAGTCATTAAAAGCCAAAAACTGAGTGGAAAAGATATTCCACCATCAATGAAAATCATGTCATTCAAGATTTAACCCATTCATTACCAACATTATCACTCCATGGGCCCCAAACGGCCCCCGGGACGTTTTTAGATTTATGAGGTTTAAATATAGCCGACCTGCTAGAAGACTGTGGAACAGGTGACCCAGGGCGACAACACAGCTCTCATTTTATCAGCGCTCACTTGAATTCAACCTACTCCGTTTTACTAAGATTGGTCTAATTATGTAACACAAGGTGAGGAGGGACTCACCACCTCCTCCAGGGCGGCGCTGCGTCCAAACGAGCAGGTGAGCAGCGTGAGGCAGTTGATGAAGGAGGTGAAGAGCTCACTGGGCAGAGCGGTTAAAATACTGCGGGGGAACATGGTGATCAGATTGGAGATGATGTTGGAGATGCCCACCGCTTCAGAGTCCTCGATCTCAATCCTGACAACACAGAGAAGATACAGACCGTTGACTATCTCAACCAACATGACATGGGGGAAAAAAACAGACATGGATATTTAATAAAGAAAGCTTGTTAAAGCAGCCACCTGCTAGCAGGATTTTATTTACATACAAAGAACTGCCCTTTCTTTTCATAAATGAAAATAGTAGAGGAAAAAAAGCATCTTTATTTGGTTTGTAGTTCAAATTCTCTTTTGGCCAGAGGAAGGTCAGGATACAGACCAAAGTTTTCCACTTTACCCACTTGTGACAAAGAAAACTATATAAAAAACAATAACGTAAAAGAAAAATCAGTCTCTTACTCAAACTCAACCCTCCTGTGTTTTTCCACAGCTTAATGTTAAGCTGCCTGAAACAAGGAGGCATTACTCTTTAGCAAACGGACTCTGGAAGTATCACAGAACTTCCACATTTTAAACTGCATCACTTTAATGTCCTTTTCAAAACTAAACATCCTTTTTCATCCACTTTACAGGTATGCAGTACTTTGTGTTGGTGTAAAATACCAATAACAACCATTAGTTTAAGGTAATGATTCCCCAACTCTTCAAATTTTGCTTCTGAAATGTTTCATTGCTTCTTTCTGGGTAAACTGGCTTCTTCCCAGTCCAAAAACTGGGACTGTTAGATAAACTGGCTTATTTACATTTTCCTTAGGTCTGAGGGTGTGTGTGTGCATGGTTGTGTTTGTATGTCTCTGTGATGCCCTGCAACAGACTGGCGACATGTCCAGGGTGTACCCCGCCTCTCGCACGTAGACTGCCGGAGATAGGCACCGGCCCCATCTCGTCCCTGACAAGGACTAAGTGGGAGAAAATGGATGGAAGTTTTCATCCCCGACCTTTTCAACAGTTGAACAAAGAACAGTCTATAAATGCTGGTGAAGATTCACAGTCATCAAGATCTTAGTCATTCTAAAAAGTTAAAAAGCAACCCCCTGGACTTTGTTTCCAAGTTTGAAGACTTCTTGGATGAGAAGCAAAACGCTTTTTTTATTGAAAAAGCTTCCTAGATGAGAAGCGAAACGTCTTCAAACTTGGAAACAAAGTCCAGTGGATTGTTTTTTTTGTTTTTTGTTTTTTTACTTTTTTGGGAAAGTCTAGAAAACACACAAAAAAGGGGAAAACTAATATTTCATAAAAATAAAGTATAATCTACTTTAAGGTGTTTTTATTTCATATGTAACAGTTTATTTTACAATCACATAATTTGATATTACTTCAATCAATAGATACATAAAAAGATTTGAAATTGGTAATTTATTCATTTAATTCTAGCAGGCTCCACTTGTAATTGCGCTAAGCCACCCTTAGGGGGCGCCCCCAGTTTGGGAACCATTACGTTTTGGGACTCCAACGAGACCCAATGTAAGAAAAGTGAACTGATTAATGAATTAAGGACATTATGAACATACTGTAGAAACTTCGTATTAATAGAGAATTGCTCGAACCCACAAAATAAAGAGATGTAAAATATGACAACGTAGTATATATTAGCTGTGATATATGAATCAAGATGCTATGACCGAAAAATTTTGATATATAGGATTGGCTGAATTTAGGTGTACAAGCTGACGTATAACTGGCCTGCATAAAATAACGGCGGGGGGAAAAAAAAACAGATTTTAAGACAGGATTTTTTTTTTTTCTAAACAGAAATTTTCTAAATTTTTAGTTTTAAATATCGTCTGATAAAGAGTACATTTATATACATGTTTAAGCCAGAATGATTTGACATTTAAATAGGATTTCCCTACGACTTTAATAACGGTAAATGGTAAATGGGGCGACAGTGGCGTTGGATGTAGGAGTTTGCCCTGAAATCGAAGGGTTGACGGTTCATGCCCCGACTCCGACTTCCAGTGTCGTGTCCTTGGGCAAGACACTTCACCTGCATTGTCTACTGATGGTGGTCAGAGGGCCCGGTGGCGCCAGTGTACGGCAGCCTCGCTTCTGTCAGTGAGCCCCAGGGCAGCTGTGGCTACAATGTAGCTTGCCACTATCAGTGTGTGAGTGTGTGTGTGAATGGGTGAATGAATGTAGTGTAAAGCGCCTTGGTCAAGTCTCCTAACTTGAATAAAGGCGCTATATAAGTACATGCCATTTACCATTTACATCCACTTTATTTTATGAAATTCTCACCTATTTTGCGAACCCAAATGGAAAAGCAAATAACTTAGGAACCGTAAGCCCAAATAACATGTGCGATAGATTATTTGAAAGCTAACACCTTCTAGTTTTTGAATATACATGAAAATTGGGAGAGTAAAACACATCCCAAGCTGCATCAGTTCAGACATGACTCAAAGTTGTTTTTATTCTAATAGGTGCTTTTTGAACAGCTGTAATAAAGACATGCTTGCTTGTTGTGGCTGCTTTGTCATGTTTATATTTTAATATGCTGCTATATCTGTGTTAATTGTGCTTTGGTGCTCGCTGTTTCCATAAAATGAGTTTGGTGGTTGAATTGTGGAGAATCTAAGCTTTCCATATCTATATTGGTAAACATTTTACCTGTGTAATTTTCACGCATTCTGAGTTATTAGTTGTAAACACTTTAAAACGGTGAGTTTTGAGAGGTTAAAGCACTAAAAGTGCTCAACAAATGCAGTAAGACTAGTCATTAACATTTACATGTTCCATCAAAGGATAGACAAACACTTTATATTCAGCTTCTATTGAATAAATTGGGGATCGAGTGAAATGTATGAAATAAACACACATAAATCTTTAAAAACATGAATAAATTGAACTTGGTAGATCTCATCCATTTTTCCTTTGACTAATGTCTTTAAGTTGCATCACTGCTCTCTCCATTTGCTATCCATTGATAATGTTTTGTTTTGCTAATAAAATGTTAGAAAATGTTACATGTGTCTCAATTTTTGCATATCATCATCATTTTTTAATATATAAACTGGGGAAGAATCAGCCTAAAAAAGAACAAACTCAGCCCAGCACATCAGTTGTTTAGAAAGTCAATAATCGGTATGGGCCTAAAAACACGGTATCCATGGATCTCTAGCACTTTGTCAGGCATTTCTGCACAATATTCTTAATGCCCTACCACATAATTTCTTCCTTTTAAATGTTGTTGCTGAAGTTCACATTGTCATTTTGTCCCCTGATCCATTTGGCTTCAGGCGGAGTATAAATGCGCCACAAATGTGACTCGACAACAGATTGCTTAAGGAGAAACTGAAGGGCTGGTTATCCTCCGACAGCAGTGTGTCGCAGTGAGCTTGTCGCAGATATTTTTGATTTATGCCCAATATTCAAGCATGGTCTGTGCTGTTATTCCACACCACAACGCAAGAGGGTCAATCACGAACTAGCTGTTGCTCTAGATAAGGCCGCGGCGGTGAGGAAGTGGAAAACGCGAAGTGCAAGTTTGTGTGACAACGGAGGGACATGAGGGCAAAAAAGAGCAGGGATACAGGTGGAAAAATCGTTGTTGCGAACCTCGCTCGCTCTTCTAGTTGGTCCAACTTCAATGGCGGTCATACAAACAAAACAAGCCAGTAAGCTACCAAACAGGAAATACGCATAGTGTAGAGCGGATGTAGATTTGACCAATCAGAGGCCTCCTGTCTGCGGTCACCTACAATTTGGAAGAGGTGTAGCAGAGTGTAGGTGGAATGGGCATATTTGCGTTCACTGTGACACACGCAGACGACCTGGTTTCTGAGTATAAATCCGCCTTTAGAAGGTGTTTGTGCCGATCGGCCATTTATGGTTTTTGTCAAACAACCTAATTTTGACCCTAATCTGTTCAATGAATACATGGGAACAAGTCTTGAATTTCTTTTGGGATACATTTCTTAGTCTAACTCCAGCTGAAATATTCTTATTGGAACAAAAAGGCCTTCTCCTGAAGGCCTTTTTGTTCTCAATTTGCACCGCCGAGAAAATTTAACCTGCAGCTCCTGGAAATTTTGCAACTTCTAAGTGTTACATAATCTGACTCGTAAGTGAATTTGATGGATAATCAACTCCTAAGAAGGCAGATTACTAGCTGTCTTTAAGGGTTAGAATCTGATTAGTAAGATCTGACTGCCGCTTTCAGTTGATTTATGCATTTTAGCGGAAAGGATGTGTTGGTTTATTTGGATTTGGGAATAAGGCAAGAATCTAAAGTGTTTTTGAGGATCTGATATTAGATGTAGGTTACATTTAATCTTCCAAAGTCCTAATTAATCTTTTTGTGTTCTGATATGTAAAAGAGGGAGTTATTAAAAAGAAAGGAAAAAAAATACAGAAGAATAAAGCAAATAAAAAGGAAAAAGAAAATAAAAAGGAAAACCATCTGAAGCTTCTTTAGTTGTGAAGTCAATTGATTAAAGTGACAATCTTCCTTTAGTCTATGCAAGTGAAAGAGCAACAGTGTGTGAGAAGCTGAACTAAACCCTATCAGATGTAGCTAAATTGCGTGCAGGACTGTTCAATGCAGATCGGCCGTCCCTCTCTGCATGGCTTTCCGATGAGGCAAGTGGAAAAAAGCTCCAAGAATAGGTGATTAAAGACATAGCAGGAGAGGAGAGGGATGAGAGAGGAAGGAGAGAAAAAGAGGCTCTATGTCGCTGTGTGAGTTCATCATTTGTACAGTTTTAACTGTAGCCATTTATCTCAATTTAGTAAGAAAAAATCAACAGATAAAACCTTTGCTAAGAATCAAAGGCATCTGTGAAAAAAGCTGAAAACTAATGTCTAATTATCCTTTTTTTCCTTTGTTATTTGCATAAGAATTATTGCACAATTCTACATGAAGATCAAAGATTTTACTGCTTTTTTTAAAACCAATGTGTTTAGTTTCACAAAAGCTAAAGTATGCATCCAATTAAACAACCAAAGACCAGAAGAATGTGCTGTCAGACGACTTCTACTGACTGACACTACCTTCAGCGGAGACCTTTGTTAATGCTGTGGTCCACTTAGAAGTCTGAAGGCAACAAAGAACCTAAATACTCTGTTTTACATCCATTATGGGCTGAGAGATACCAGGACACATGTGACTATGTGGGTTAAAGTTGACGCTGTGACTTGCAGTGAACACTGAAGTGGACAACATTATTGTTTTCTACTTTAGACTCATGCATCTATCTACAGGTTATTTGTTAGTAATTTTACAGCAATCATTGCATGGTATAAACGTCTCTCTTTTCACCAGAGCATCTTAGATCTGTTTTATAATCATTCAGTGTTGCATTAAACAGCGAGCTTTACCAGATTTATCACTAGCTTTGAGAGCACGAATCTGAGGCAGCATGACAGTTCTTTAAGGTAACAGGAGTAGGGCTGGGTATTGCTCAAAAATTTTCGGTGCCAGTAGCCAATACCTTCACTTCAATACCGGTTCCTGAACAATATTTTTTTCAATACCAGTTTTATAATATCAATTCGAAGAAAAAGAAAATTACACATCATAATAAAGTACAAACCTTAAGTTTTATTTTAAGCTATGATTTTTCCATTTATATTTTTCCTCTTATATAAAAAAAAGATTTTCAGTGAAGAATAACAGTTGCAAACAAGTCAGTGTCTAATATTTACTGTTACATTGTGAGGACCTTTTTACTTAGCAGTTTTTCTTTAGAAAAATTAACATGTTTGCTTTCTCAGGAGACAAACAAGCCCGTTGAATGGGATTCCTGCTGACAGCGCACCGCTGGTATGAGGGGGTCTGAGCGGCTCCGACAGAAATAATATTGGAAGGCAGGATGGTAATCTGGATGAACTGACTGCACTGATTAAGTTTTCAGGTGGATTTTCCCACTTAAAAACATAATAAAACTACTTTATTCCCACTGATCAAGGCAATTATAGCTGCAAGGCAAATAAAGGATAGAGTAGCTCCTCCCAATGCGCGTCAGAGAGCCAGAGGAGCTAAGCTGCTTCAGCTGCGCGTCAGAAGCTGGTACAAGCAGCAAAAAGGAAGCAGCACACGATTTTCTTGCTACTGCTGCGTCCGGTGTGAAAGCAGCATGATTCACTCCGCTCTTGCTTTACACTGCCCACGGGCTGCTGAGAGGAGGATGGTTGCACCGGCTGCGGTCTGCTCTTCTTGCAGTCAAACACCGAGCAACTTTCTGCTCTTAAATTGTTTCCGTGCACGATGTATTGCATTGCACACTATTGGCATCAGTCTTAATAAAGTGAAGCCACACTTTTAACCTTGGGGACATTTTAAAGGGGTTCCACGACGCTCGCAACCAGTTCACAACAGATACACATGAACCCTGGCTGTAGGCTTGACCACCTTTGTATCCTTCCTTAATGACCCAATCACGTTAAGTGTTACAGCCAATCACCGAAACTTGGCACTGAAAGACGATACATGCTTCGATATACTCTGTAGAACCGAAGCATTTCGGTACCATAAAAGAACAGATGTTCGCTACCCAGCCCTAAACAGGAGTATATTAAAGTCTATTCTCTGGGATTGGCACTGGGATAATATGCTCCACTTTCTTAGTTTTAGTGAGAACCCTGGCTGCAGCATTCCTGACCAGCTGCAGCTGTGTGATCCACTTTTTAGGTAGACCTGTTAAGATACCACTGCAGTAATCAATTCTACTAAAGTCAAATGCATTAAGTAGTTCTTCAAGGTCCTAATGAGACATTAGTCCTTAAATCCTGATAATCTTTAGGCTGACTTTGTTATTGTCTTTATGAGCCTCTGATGGTTCAGGTCCGAGTCCATCTCTACACCCAGATTTAGATCCTTATTATCTAGCTGATTTAACTGAAGCAGTATGTTAACTTTTACACACACATTTCCGGGGTTCAAGAACTATTACGTCAGTTTTGTTTTGATTCAGCTGAAAAAAAATGGTGCGTCCATGCACATCCAGTCAACAGGTGACTATAGGACCAGTTTAATATAATACAATTTCATCCAATATATATAATTAGGGGGTCCCCGCTCCATCTCGCCATCAGTTTTGGGGTCCTTGGTCTGGAAAACGTTGAAGACCCCTGATCTAAGAAAACCTAATCTGAAACTTAATGGAAAAGACAGAAGCTGAAGGTCCTGTAATTATTTATGTCACGCAGAACTTCTGAGAAACAGGAGCTGTGTCTCCATTAACCACTAAAGTGCTCATGTTGTAAATGGCAAAATAAATCTGCTTAATGGAAACAGTTTTTAAACATTTCTGCACTAGGATAAAGCTGTTTTATTTGAGGCATTTTGAAATTAACATATTTCACAAAAACGCAATTGAAACAGCTTTTCCTCAACACGTCACATGATCGACAACCAGATTAATGAGGTACTGTGTAAACAACCGTATGTGTGATCTGTACTGTACTGCATATTGATTGGAAACAACAAAATTGTTTTGTTTTTTTAACAATAGCAGAAAATCGTTTGATGCACATTTTTTATGAAAAACCAGCTACTAGAGCCCTGAATGTCAGGTTGATGGGTGAAAAATAGGTTGGAAAATATTAAAGTTTCCATCACGTAAGCGCTACAGTCTTCAGTGTGGAAGTCACTGAGGGAAGACAGGTCGATGCTCACTATTTTCTGTATTATAAACAACCTTAAAATAAGCACAGCAGATGCAAGAGGCTTTCAAGGCAGGGAGCTGGATTTTATTGGTTACTGTTATTTAGCGACAGTGTTTTCAGGGCATAAAGATGATGTATGCCACAGGAAATTAGCTTTTCAGAAGCTCAACAAAGTTTTTCCTATTGGCAGAAGATCAAAATTATTTAAACTTAAGAACATTAGGAAAGCTAAAGGTGTGGACATATTACTTTTCACCTCGATCACTTCCAAATTCATGCTGAATCCAAACATGTTAGGAGTCTTTTGGAAACCTTAATACTAACATTTACTAAATTCTAAAATCATGCAAAGCTGGTGAACGTGACACTATGAAAAGTTTAAAACGTCAACTCCATAATTGTTAGGCATAAAATCAACTCATCAAACACATGGTTTGATGTCAGCTCTACTCCAAATATGGATTATTAATGGAAGCTTAAGGGAAGACTGAACACTGATTCATTAAAGAGAAATCACAATAAGATAAAATGAAGTATAAAAATCAAAGACTGCCATAACCTGATCAGTGCGTCTCTTATTATAGCTTTTGTTGCTGCAGTTATAACTTTAGTGATCTGCACTAAAGTTTATTAAGATTACCTAAATGGCAACAGAAAGGTCAAAAGGTCATCAAGAGATTGATTGTAGCAGAGCCAAAGATTGAGCTGGTTTTTATTTCTTCTAGATTCTTTACAAAATAAAAAAATTGGGTAAAAAAATAAAATTTTTTTACCCAAGTCAAATCCTTTCAGAAGAAAAGTTTGATTTTCCTTTTTCTGCTTTGAAACCTTCAATATTTAACGTATACAATAAATCAACTGCAGGTCTTTGAGAAATTCATTTAAGAATTATCTCCATAATAAATGGCTACAATCTTTTGTCTAGAAAAGTGTTTCCAAATAATTGCCTCGGTCTGAAGTTTCTTCTCACTCGTGTTCAGAAACTGTGTTTCTAGTACAGAAACAGCCTGATGCTAAAAGAGAAGCCATGTTCCCTTCTGACCCACAACATTTACTGGCTGCATTTGACGCAGTAGGAATCAATAGTTTCTGGGAAGCATTAGGCTCACAGACTTTACAAAGCTGCTTGGAAACGATCAGGAATAAATACAAGATATTCGTGTCCACAGCTTCTTACTTAATGGGAAACCTTATTTTACATAGAGGAAAACCTATAAAACTGCGCTGTTTGTGTTGGTGATGAGCATTATAAAAAGGTTTTAAGAAGATAAACTTTTAAAAGCAGTAAGATAGTCTTTCCTATGTTTTCTTAAAGTTAAACAAGAAGCCAGGGACGAACCAGAGAGAAGCAAGCTCCCTCCGACTGTTTGGGGCATAGAGATTGAATGCTGGTTCCTCCAGCTACTTTATTTTAATTTTTCTCACATGTAAATTTTCCAACAAGCACTTTATCTTCAATAACTAAACAAAAAACAAAGACGGTGAATGAAAAATATAGAAAGGTCTCCTATATGGTTAAGAAAGGGCAGAAAGCAAGGTACGACTAGCTAACCAGCTAACATTAGCTTGTCGCGTTGCTTTATAAAGATCAAAGCAGCAAAAATAGATTTGGCCTCTAAACAAAGTGCATCTACTATATTTTACGGACTATAAGCTGCTACTTTTTCCTACGCTTTCAACCATGCAGTTTATAAAAAGGTGAAGCTTTCCTGTTCATTTTTGCTAACCGCCAGAGGGGGAAGTCAAAGTTGGAAATGAAAGAATAAGAAGCTAATTTTCATTAGCTAAAGAACATGCTAGCAGCAGGAAGACTGTGAACAAGGCTGTTTTTCAGTACGTGTACTTGTGCTTTCTCATGTGCTCGTGAAATGTCAGATCAGCCTCAGCCCTATTGCTGTTCCAATTCAAAAGAACAGCAGACTGAGAACGAACAAAGTCTCCGGATGTTGTTCACGCCATTCCCTATTTACCCAGCATGAATCAGAGCAGACCTATCTATTCCTGAGATTGACTGCTGTCCCAGCATGCACTGCAGCAACATCTTTCAATGGAGCGCTCCATTGACAGTTAACAGTTTTCTTTTCTCTTGCCGTTGTTCAATAAAAGTAAATTTTTAGGATCATTTGATGTGAGAACATATTATTAAGTGTCTCTATATGGCCCGTTTACTGATTTAATGCGTAATAAAAAAAATTTAAAAAATAATTTCCAAGTTGAGAGCACTGCCGCGACCAGTTGACCTCCGAGGGTAACGGCAGCAGCCCTCTCTCTGCATAACCGTGTGTGAAGGACCGCTGGCTCTGTTGGCGAGGTTATTGTTTTATTTGGTAAAAAGTCCATTTGATTTGTGTTTATCTAACTGTGTTAATTATTATTCCCCCACTAAATGAAAAAAAGTTAGAATTTATTATTATCTAGAGACTATTAATAACAGGAGGTGAAATGCAGCTTCAGATGAGCTGAGCGTGTGGTGACGTCACGAGTATGTTTCTGTTCCTATTGACCCAGATTTATGCTGCTATGTTATGCAACCAAAATCTCATATTTAAAGGAAACTGAAAGTCCAAAAAAACTGCTGCAGCAGAGAGCAGAACTTCTACTCTGTTATCTTTTTGTTTAATTCAAATGTGGAATATTTTCATGGCTTAGTTTAACTTGAATGATAATAATGACCGAGTTGTTCTCAAACTTGACAGTTTTTCTGAAGACCTTTCTGACATTCAACATAACAAAATAAGTAATAAACATTTCTGATGAATTTACCTATTTTTCTTGTTTTTTTTTTTTTTAAGGAGAAGAAGTTGTGGATTTTGTGTTTTAAGGCAAGGCAATCATCTTGTATAAATATTTGTTTTAAACGGAGTAAATATCCTGAAACCGTGTTATCTCTACTTAACTGTGTAACCGTTTGACAAACAAACTTGAGTGGTTAACACATCAGAAAAGACCTGGAAGCGTTTGCACTTCTTGGACTGCCTCAGGCGACGCCAAAGAAACTTCAGTTCTGCGGCGCTCCAGCTGGATCTGAGAGACAATCCCCTCAGCTTTATTACAGACTACTAGTGCTCAATATAAAACAAAACAATATCTGCCCATGTTTAAAAGAAACTTAGAGTGGGTTTTTAATCATGTTTTGTTTAAAAGCAGTGAGAATAATAATCTGATCCACCGTGGCATAAATTTGGTTTTGGAGGCATCTGGGAACCATAAATCACTGGTTTCTCTACGTTCTCAATTTGTAACCAAGCTGGAAGACAGTTTCCCATGATAAAAGTAGGGGGGCATTAAAACTGAGACTCAACAACCAATTACCTTCAGTAAATAAAGCTGAAATGGTTCAATATGCGTCCCTCCTACTGTTGACGTTAACTTCTGACGCTTGTTGAGTCTGAATTCAAATAGCATGAAATCCTTGTCATGAAAAGCCACTATGTCTGGATGCGACCGTCTTTAGCATAGTGCATTAAAAGCCTCCTAAACAAACCAAGAGAAAAAAGAAAAAAAAAGGAAAATCAACTTTTAATTCCTCCGTTTCTGAGCTGCCTGTGAGACTGAAGTCATTATTGAATAATTACATTATACACCTCCATCAGCCCTTACTGTAATTGTTGAAGGTTTAATGGCGGAAGCCAATAGAAGGAAGGCTTTTACCTTAAAAGCATCAGACATTAGAGAGAAAAGCTAATTCAGGGTTCAACAGCTCAGGTCTTCATGGGGGGGCTGCCTCCACCTGGCAGCATTCAATTAGCCCCCGCTGGTCGTTTCTTCAGCCACACCTGTCAGTGCTGATGCTTTTCTGCTTATAGAAATGCAACTTGTCAAAATGTCAAAGAAAACCTTGAAAGTAAAAAAGAAGCAACGGTATTGATACAAGTCGCAGCTCTGGGTCTCTGCAGATCAATGTTCAACTTCAGCTCAGTATCCATCTAGAAACATGTTCAAATTAAAGCTAACTTGTATCATAATACCATTAAAGCACCTATCAAAATGCTCCAAATAATGCCAGATTGTGCTTATAGCTTTTAAAGAATTTGACCACCCAACAAAAACAGCAACAAAAATCATACTGAAGCATTTTGATGGCCACAAAGCATTTTTCAAGCAAATCTTTTTCAATTTTTCTAACTTTCCATCGAATTTTCTAACATGTGCAACAATCCAGGCTCTGTCTTTGTGCACAGTCTACGACCAGCGATATATCTGGTCTGCGTTACTCAGATTAGCCATGCTTGCCCTTGTGATTTCATTGGCTACAGCTAAACATTGCATGTGGAAGGTGATGAAAACAAACAAACCAAACATCAATCGTAAATATTTGGGAAAGCTAGGATAATTAGCAAGACAATTAGCATTAGCCAATTAGATAAGGATAGAACTTGTCTGATGGTAAAAAATTTATTTTATGGGCCGATTTTCTCATCATGGAATGTTTGTAATTATGAATATGCTGGATTACTTTTTATCTGTGTACCATTTATGGACAAATTGAATATAAACAATCTAAGATTGGATTTATAATATGGCATCAGGATAGCTTCAAAAGGTAGGAAGTCAAAAGTTTATTTTACAAATTTTGATTTAACATTCTGCTATATATTTAATAATTGTGCTTTGGTGCTCAGTGTCCATAAAATGAACTTGGCGGTTTAATTGTGGAGAATCTAAGCTTTCTAAGGATGTATAACATGAAATAGTAGTAAAAGTTAACCATTGTTATTATAAAGCGTATTGTGTTTATTGTAAATATGCATAACGGATCGCCGGTGATCCGGTGGATGTTAAGAGGTTAAATTAAATACAAGATATTTTTAAAGAACAATTGTATTACATTTACCTTTGCACAACAGAACACCACAAAGTTGTAGTAATAAAACCTTTAACATTTATATGTTATTTTTACATTAGGTTGATTCTTATTTTTTACTTATTTTGTTACAAATATTTTAGATGTCGCATTGTAAAAAGTGCACCCTTCCTCATTTTTATTTTTCTTTAGATTAAAAGGTAAAGTATGTCTCTTCAGAGATGAAAAACTTGATGAGTATATATAAAAAAAAAAAAAAAAAAAGATACTAACTTTTTTCAAAAGGTCATGAAACAATGCGGCTCTAAACCAGTAATTTTGCTGGGTTAAGGGCCAAAGTGGCTCTTTAGATTTGAGGTTGCATTAAAGCAGCAGTTCTCTGTTAAAACGCTTCGTCAAACTAAGGAACTAATGGAAAAAAATCAAAAATAAAACCATGATTTCTGTCATAAAAAGCTGCATTTTATCAGCAAAAAAAGTGTTTAGATCACAAATATCTCTGGACAAAACCAGACTGGGACGTCCAGAAGCAGGGCCTAGTTTTTGGCCCCTTGATTCCAAACGCTGCCGTCACTATTAGAGCTTTCCAAATGTGCCGGCCGTTTCTCCGGAAACATGCAGCTGTTCTATTTTTGCCACAAAGTGGATCCAGTTTAGTTTACATGTTAAAGATGTGCAGATTTGGGTAATTTTTGGACTTTTATGTCATAAATATAGCTCATAGTTAACCAACAGTCAAATATGAGCATTAAATGTAAAAAAATGAAAGAACAAACTCATGATCATGACAGATCCAACAAAAATTACGTAAGGGGTTAGATAACAGGAGCACTGGTGAAATGTAGCCTGATAAACCAGACTAAATGTGAGATTAAATGTGTAATTTAGTCTGGCCCCGATGAATGAGACATCGGAAGATTGTTGATGAGAACAATCCGTTGTCTTTCAAACCATCTCTGTGTCTATTGGCCAACGCTCTGACCAATGAGCGCAACTGACTGTGACGTAGTAAGCGCTACAGAAAGCTGGTGGGGGAGTGAAAACAGCCTGTCGGTAAAACAGCGAATACGTCCTTCTTAAAAATGAATGAGCGTAGAGCCTCTTCCTGCTCACGTTTCAATGAAATCTAATCCTTCCAAAACTGATTCCAAAGCTGAGTCAAATGAGAACTGTTCAATAGTTGTTGCCATCTTCCTTGTTGTGCCTTCTCCAGCGTCGTGCAGCTTTGTCTTCATGCCCTCAAAAACCCGCCCGCTTTGCATCCAGAAATTCAAAACACATCACTGGGTTGTGATTGGCCCGCCAGTTCTAGGGCCTGGGGCATTGATCGAGGCTAGAGCACTCACAGGCAAAAATGATTTTGGCCCCTGGCGGGTGGGGCTAGTTTACTAGGCTAGGTCAAATGAGCAGTTCACTGATTTATTGTTCTATTTAAAGTAGGGCTGCAACTAACGATTATTTTAAAAATCGATGAATCGGCCGATTATTTTTTCGATTAATCGGACAAAAAATATTTTTTATATTAACCTCTTTATTCCAAAATAAACATTTTAGACAGAACAAACAAGCAAACAAGTACAGGTTGCTCATTAACTGTACTGGTGCATTATTAAAAATAAATGTTTGTGTTAAAACTACGCAAACTTACATGAGAAATGTAGCTGTACATCCACAAAATATAGGCTACTTTGTTTCATAAAGTGCAAAAAAAGACATTTTTGTTTTTAAAAGCCCCTAAGGGGCTCAAACAATAGGCCCCCCCATTTCAACAAATGAGTTTTTTTTAGACTAGAAGAGTTCTGCCTTTTAAGACAGGAAAGTATAACAGTTAAAGTTGCTACTTGAGAAAATACTTAACCATAGAGATAAAAATAGCCCTGTGATTCAAATTATAAATTGTATTTGGAATAAAAATGAGAGAACTAGGGGTGCTAAAAAACACATCCTCCAAAGACAGATATTTACATGGGAATGTGGCATATAATTAATTGACATATTACTGATCTCGCTGGATTTTATTCTGCTTTACTTCCATAAATTGCAGGATCTTCTTTACTTTATCTTTGCCAGAAGATTTAAACTTTAAAAGCCTTGCCCTCATAATTTGCAAGTTAATTTATTTATAAAGAAAATATAAACGCTGCTTAAGCTAATTCAAATGAAATTAAAAGTAAAATAAGTAGCCAACCTTATCACTGTCTGTTACCTACTAACAAGGTAAGGAAAGCATCAGATGAGCTACCTTAGAAACTAACGTTACGTTTCCCCACTTTAAAACAAAACAAACATGGTCGCTCACCCTGCTGATCAGCTCTCTTCACTGCCATCAAAGGCTCCATCGTGTTTCCTTTTCAGGTGCTGCATCATAACAGCGGTGCTTCCGTGCCATGTTAATTTGTTTTTACAAAAGTCTCATGTTACGACTTTTTTCGCTTTACAAAGCGCAGGCTATTTTAATTATTGTGATCAATTTGCGCCGTCAATCCCGGCGCATGCGCGCTTCATTTGCAGTCTGGACGCTGAGGGTAAACATCCTCTGACTGCAGCGCTGAGAGGGACTCCTGCGGGAGCGGGGTTGGGATGGGGGAGGCGCCCCACGGCAATGCCGACGGCGGCGGATGACGCATTAATCGCGCGACACAACTAATCGATGATGAAATTCGTTGCCAACGCTTTTAAAAGTCAATTTTTATCGATTTTATCGATTCGTTGTTGCAGCCCTAATTTAAAGCCAGATCCTAAACACTGCAGTGGAATGGTGTCCCTGGGAGAAAGCGCGGCGCAGTCACACCACTTCCACAAACACTGAAAGTTAAGGTGGAAAGCTCAGGACAACATGGACATGGTATTTTTTTTAAAAACAATACTTTTCCTCTTCCATTGGTTTATTATTATTATTTTTTTTATCTTTTCAAAGATAGCACTGTCTTTTCCTTCTTGGTTTGAAAACAACTTTCTAGGTTGAATAAAATTAAGCAAGGTATGTGTCAAACTTCAAAGCTGGACTTAGATATTTTTATTTTAACAACAAAAACAAACAGAAATACCCCAAAACAAATGATGTAAAACCTGTTTTTGGTCAAAAACTGCATAAAGGCTTAAAGATTTCTGCATCTATTTTGAAGCAGGAACCTACAGATGTTCTTGAAATGAACAATAATCAATGGCATAATAAAGCTTTATTTTAGCTCCATTAATGTAAAACAGCCACTGGCGAAGAAAGAAACTGTTCTTGTCAAAACAACATGGAGTTATCATGGTGCTTCTCCCAAAAACAACGGCATAAAACCCTAATTTCAAACCATGACCAAAAACAAACATAAATGCATCATTAAACATCAACAGCAATTAATGCTTAAAAAGACAAGGAAGCCACATTATTTGTAAAAGAACGGCAACAGAAAGCCTGGAGGCCTCCCACTCACCCGTTGATCATACTGAGGAGCCCCTCCACCATGTGAGCCAGATAGGAGACCTGGGCGCTCTCGTCTGGGAAGATGGGGCCATGCATGGAGGCCAGCTGGGCCAGGCACTGGAGGGAGTCCTGCGCCATGTCCGAGTCCTCCCGGATCTTCCTGTGTATCTGCAGAACAGAGCAGACATTTCTCCTTTAGTATTAATAACAATATACCTTTCATTTTACCTGAATCAGATCAGTCAACTCTTAAAATTCCTGCAAACATTTTTCATCAGCTGCTTCCTAAAGCAAAGTGCTTACCAAAAATTTAGCTGGAAAATCTAAAAGAAATAATTCCTGTAAAGGGGTTTTGTTTCCTATAGTGAAAGAGATCTGTGCATGCAACAGGCTCGCCGCCACTGAAGCTGTAGATGTTGCTGTGATTGCTTTTCCGTGTGCAGAACCTCTCCACTTGCTCCAACAGGTTGTTTTTAATCATCCCTTGGTCAGAAGTTAAGAGCCAGCAAACCAAAGATCTTATTTTTTTTCCCCCAATCTGTTTTTCAAATCAACAGGATAAGCAACAATAACCTCATCTTTGAAACACTGTGCCTGTAAATGTTTGCGTAAGAATGAGGTCAGCAGCAGGTGGTTCGTGTTTAAGCCAACAGAAATACCTTCAAGCAAGAGTTAATAAAACTGACGAATGCTAATTTCAAACATCTCTGGTGACAGTGGCGAGGATTAATGCCGACTACAGCAAATACGGCAAGAATTAAAAAGGGCGGCCGGGGGAGAGCTGACACAGGAGCGAAAACACTGGTGGAAGACTCTCAGTTAAACTTTAAGAATAGTTCATTTTTTGTTTACAGGAGCTTAATGCTAGTTCTGATTTTTTTTTTTATTAAAATCCTATAGAATTTCATATTTGTTCTTCACCAGATGATTATTTTGTAGCGATTTCATTTATTTTATTTCATTAGGATTAGGAAGATTTTATAACTTAGCAGCAATCGGATGCAAACAAAACAGGTTGTAGCTTTAAATGCAAATTAGGCTTATGCAAACTGAAGAAGTCACAAATTATAGCACTTTGTTCAATATTTATTGAGCACAAATAGGAAACGACGAGGGTGGACCATCATCTGGGTTTTTATCTGCTGCTGGAGGCAGGAAAGTTTGGTCAAATGAAAGCTTTTCTTTTCAAGCAAAATAAGTTTTACTATAGAAAAAAACTTAGCTTACCTAAAGGGTAAAAGGTTTCTCTCCTAAATTAAGTGGATTTTTAATCTCCCAACTATTCTGCTCTGCATCCAATAATATAAGTATTTGCACAAAGGTCCTCCACAAATAGAAAAGCTTTAGAACAAAATGTGCATCTGACTTGTTTAATACTCACTGGTGCAACAAACAAGCCAGAAAACGGAGGCGCTGTAAAATATCCGAGTGCTTCTGACTTCAGTGTGACCCCAGCGACACGCAAACGCTCTCAGAGGAAGGATCCGACTCCTGACCAGAAAGATCTGCTTGATACAGAGTCATGGCAGTGTGAAGCTTCCCATCAAACGTTGATGCGCACTGAGCCGTCACGCTCTGACAGCAGAAGAGGCATGCTGGGTTCATACAGACACAGAGCACGTTTGGAGCAGCACTGCCACGGCGACTCATTACAGCAACATGTGTTTCCACTGACGGCTCTTTGCAGATGTGCAGACCTCTAATGTCTCGCTTCTTTCTCGGCCAATTCATCCACTTTTTTTCTTTTTTCCTGCTTCTTCAACCATCCTAATAAATCCGGAGCGTGTGCATTTTCAGTCGGCTCCACATCACTGAAGATATCAAACTTTCAGCCTTTCCCTCCCTGCTCACTCACTCCCCTCCAGATTATTTCCTGCTTCGTTCCCACACTCTTCCTCCCCTCTCCTCTCCTCTCTCTGTGATCTACAGCTGTGCTGCCCTGCTGGTTATGAGCCACACGGCTCAGATGCTAGCGTGTTATAGCCACCACGCTGTAAGCCCTCAGTGCTGCTGCTCTCTTCCAGAGCGTGAAGTCATCCTCTGGAAGAGCTCAACAAGAGGACAGGAGGAGGAGGAGGGGAAGTGGTGAGTAAGTGAGAAAGAAAGCGAGAGGGAGGAGTGGGAGAGCAGCACAAGGCCAACAGATTGAACAGCGCCAGCTCTGGAAAAGCAGCTGCTTCAGTGAATGAGCCATACCATGCCAGTAATGTCAGTCGCCTTGAGTTTGACTATAGTTAGACACACTGAATGCTGCGCGTGTATTCATGCATGCGTGGAGTGGAACGGAAGGAAGAATTAGGGAACATGTCATATATGAAAGCTTGTTGTGTGAAAATAAATGACTAGACTGATCGCAGCACAGTAACCTGCAGTTAAACTAAAGATTCGCCATCAGGTTGTACTTCCACTAGAGCACTGTGGGGCATCCTGCACTTCGCATGACATTATTGGGTCATAATGTTAACCATATGCTGCAATTAACATACGTGTATCATCTAGAGGTTTTTATTTTGTAGAGTCCCTGGAGTCATACTTTGAAAGTTTAGAAGGGTTGTGGTGTTAAAGGTATGAAAGAGGATTTCTCTGAGAAATTAAGTGTCCAGATTCATCTAAAATTGCTTAATTGATGGCTGGCAATCTGGCACCCCCACAATAAAAATAATAAAGTTAATTAAATTAAATTAGAATTCATAAAATCCGGTTGTGGTGGGGCTTGCAAAACCTTAGACAATCTACTTTGCCTACTGTTGAAAGCGGATTGGTTACTTGTTTCTGTACATGCCCCAAGTATGCTGCTTGACTGGAGGTCCGCCATTACGCCGAAGCACGAAGAAGTACTCTTGTTTGCTGCTGCGGCTTTTTTTTTTAGCAATTTGTTCACTCTTTTGTGTAAACTGGAGCATCAATGGCTGAAAAGAATCCTGACAAACCTAACCAGAAAAAAAAAATCTTTTTTCGATGTAGTCGAATGGAGGAGAGAAAGTGGAAGAGAACTGAGCCGGCTAAGTGTGTGTTTAGGAGATTCTATTTAGAGATGGCGATCCCTGAAGGAGCAAATGGATCTGAAAACGGATTCTTTGGTCTGAAAACTTCTGCTGGACAGGTAAATTATGTTTAATTCTGTAGTAAGTTGGATCAGCAGCAGCGAGAACACACCAACGAATCGGTGTGTTCCTGCTAAGTGCATCCTGGCATTTTGCTGCTTTTCCAAGCGAAATACAAAATGACCAGTGGAGGTGTTTCCAGCATAGAGAACTTTTGCTACAGAGGGGGCCCAGAGGGGGCACTGACGCATGCGCAGGACTCAAAGACACACTAACTGCCGTTGGACATATCTTCCACTACAGAATCCTCTTTCCTGCCTTTAAGAATTGGACAACGCCTGATATACAACCCATTTCCAATTGTTAACAGTTTTCCCTGTTATTAGGTCAATAGATGCTTTATTAAAAGCACAAATGGGAGACTTTTATTTTGAAATTTGTAGTGGGTGTGCCACAATAAATAAGTGTTGCTCAAAAAAAAACAAACAAACAAAAAAAAATCAATATTTCTGGATACTAATTAATTAAAATATCTTAGTAAAGGCTAATTCTAATAGAAACAATATAGAGCAATTTTTATCTTCTAAAACTGATTCGTAAGTCCCTACAGAAGTGCTAAAAAGAGCGTGTTAGCAAATAGCAAGGAGGTTTAAATCTAAAGTAAGTAAGAATGTCTAGCCAGCAGGTTTTAAATGGTCTCTTTAGTTTTAGAAGCAATAGCAGAGGCCTTGTTTGGAGGTCTGCTGCCTACGAGGCAAACAAACAGTAAATGCTGAAAGATGTGGATAAGTGCTAATGATAGCAGTGCTACAGAGCGGCAGCTAACATGGCTAATTGTACAACAGACTTTGCAAACCAACTTAAAACAAATAAAATGTGTTTATTGTAGGGTTGGGAATTGATACGATTTTTTTTTTACAATTCAGATTCAGATTCTCTTATCGATTCTGTGTCAATGAACTTTGTAATTGCACGGTGACATTCGTCTACCTTCGGCTGGGGCATTCTATTTCTGCCTGCCTCAGCGAAAACAGAAGGCAGTGAACGGGAGCTGCCAGCCTCTCAGCCAGCCAGGCTACCCGTCTCGTCACAGTCATCTAAAGCTAACGGAGAAGGCATCCGTTTAATGAAAAAGCATTACTGTACAATTTCGGTAAATAATCTCATCTCACCCTAATTTAAATAAACGAGCGTCACCTTTCTCTCCCGAGGATGTTATTGCCACTTTACATCCAAATTTTTGATTTTGATCGGTTTACCCGATGGGAGGCCATTTTTTTTTTTTTTTTGCTTTTCTAGACTAACGCCTGGTCACGTCGTACTTGCTTACCGAATGCCGTGTACGTAACTTGCATAAAAAATGTGACGTAACTCTTACTACCAAGCGCTAGGCTCTGGTGCTGCCTGGGACCGTTAAGAGAATCGTTAAGCAAGCTCGCAAACGGTGCCATGGAATTGGAACACACAGAACCAGTTCTGAACAGGAACCAGTTTTCGATTCCCATCCCTAGTTTTTTGGGATATATAATTAGTTTTTATAAATTTAAAGAACATGGAAAAGGCAGTGTGACAATATTTTGTTTACGCTGTAATGCACTGTTGGGTAAATGACATTTTTTAGGTTCTGTAGCGCTAGCTCCATCCAGTCAAAACAACAAAGAGTAACATTAAAACTTTTCAGTTTGAACTGATGAAACTGATCAGTATGTAGAAATCACAAGAGGCAATGAGGATGAGGAGTACGGAAAGGAGCAAGAGAGAAGAGTTGGCTGAAGACGTTGCTAAGAGATGCTAACCAAAATGAAGAGCTATGCTACAAAAAGCTCCGCTTTCTAACAGAGGCTGATTACGGTTTGCATCACGAAACATTACAACATATTTAGGCCAACATGTTCAACTTCTGCTTCTGTCTCCTTGGACCCCAGTCGACCTCAGCAGATGGCCGCTCACACTGAGCCTGGTTCTAATGGAGGTTTCTTCCTGTTAAAAGGGAGTTTTTCCTCTCCACTGTCGCTATAAGCATGCTTAGTATGAAGGATTGCCTTTGAGTCAATGCAATCAACTAGTTTTCCGTAGATAAAAAAACGTTGAATCAATTTGACTGTATGATCTGGTGAACTGTAAAGTGCGTTGAGATGACATGTGTTGTCAATTGGCGCTATATAAATGAATTGAACTGGTGGTAGATCCTTTTATAGCATTTTTAAACTAAAAGGAAAAAAACAGAACCCTTAAGAATGGGGGGTTGGTTGTGTACGTCTGTAAATAATATATTTTCGAAAATATCTCGATCCTTAACACCTGCAATATAGAATATAACTTTTTCTTTGAGGTTACATTTTTTTTATTTCCTGGCTTATCCTCTCTACGGGAGCAATTAAAGGTACAATTTAAGGTCAGTGACCGTGTGCAGGACATAAAAGGCCTCTTTCAAGAAATCTGATAACACCTAATATTTAGAAAACATGTGAATAACCTCAACACTGTCATATCAAGGCCCTAAACCCAGGCAGATACTGGCTAACTTGGATTTAAAAAGTAGTTTCTGTGGATCACTTTCAGTCTAAAGGTAGAGGTCAGACAAAACTAATAATTTTCTAAGAAGGATATTTTGAAAGCTTGTTCCCATTTATATAAAACAAGATTTGTATCTAAATGGATTTAATTGCCTCTAAACAAGAATTGAAATTAGACTTGGCAATATGGAAGAAAGAACAAAGGAACAGGATTATCTGAGAAGCAGAATCGCTGTAATGTTGGAGAGATAAAAGCAGAGACTGGAAAAAAAAGAGACTACACAGTAAAGATGAAGAAAAGGAGACTGAAGAGGAAAATAAAGAAGAGAGAAAGAGGCGGTGAATATTTATAGCAGACAAAGCCTGGTGTCTGGTACCTCAGGGGGACCTGGAGACTCATCTTTCTTTTCTTTTTTAAAATCAACACTGTGCTTCCAACTTATTGTCTTTTCCACCATTAGTCTCACTCACAGATTGTGTTACTGCAGGGCTTTGCTGCAGCCTCATCAGTCCTGCCACTCCTCACTGATTGTGTTTGCAGAGTAAACACATAATATCAGCCTGAGCTTCTCCTTCAAAGGAGACAAGAGGAAAACCAAACCTAGAAAACATGGATATTTTCATTATTTTTAGACTAAATTAATGCGATAAATATTTTTATAATGTACAACCTGCAAACAGCAACTTTTTATTTATTATCAAACCATAATAAAAAGTTGTTTTTTTTTCTTGTTCTGGTCAGGTAGTCAAAGTGTTAAGTTTTTCAATTCTTGAGACTTCAGACTGTAAAGGAAAAGGAAATGGGCATTTTTGACCTGCGACAGGACAGACTGTGATGGTCCATTTATTTCTGTGGCTTTAGCCAGATGGGTTGTATTGCATCCACCATTTTGCTCCAAAATGCTGCCACTCTCCAACCACTCGGAAATAAAAATGCATTGTCGAAGCTCTGATTACAGGTGATTCAGTTTGCTGAAGATCTTTTTGTCAACTTGCCTTTTCCCCCCTTCCCACTTTTCTGTGTTGGTGCTGCACTTATTTTGAAAGGAAAAAATAAATGTCTTTTTTTTTTTTTTACCTTTCCGATCTCTAATGGACCATTTATCCTAAAAACATTCTTCCATTAAAAGGGACATCCACAATTCCCTCCATCTCTGTTAAACGATCTGGTCCATTTTTTCTCATAATTATCTTTTTATTCTGCAGATTAATTATTTTTTAATTCCCGTTTTTTCTCATTCCTATTCACATCCTCATCTGTACTTCTGCTCTCTCCTTTCAGATTCTCAGAACCAAACTGCTGTTCGGTCTACTGCCACAGCAAAAAGAACATCTTAGATCATCTCTTCTACTAGTTAGTTGCAGCACTGTTGGCGAGCCGTTTTCCAGGATGTATTTCCATCTTGTCATTATCTCAGTCCCATATGACGGTGCGTTGCGTAAGTATTAGGCCCCCCTTCAACTTTTTGATCTTTTGCCGCATTTCAGGCTTAACACTTCCTTTTTCTACGAATAATAAAACACAAAAGGAGCTCTACTTTAGTTACAAAATTGTCAATTTGCCAGACAGGTCATCTATTCTATTTCAAACACAGCAAAAGTAATCCAGGAATTGCTTCCTTGCCAAGTTCTAAAGAGTGACAAACAAAGATGCTGCTAGGAGTTGAGTTTAAAGAACTCCTTTATAATTCCAAGGCTTAATTAAACTAATCTGCTGAGTCATCTCTTAACAAACGCTTAGGGCCCTGTCATACCTTGATGATTTAGCCAGCGTCCCGGAATATCCTAAAACGCTGGCATACGCTGAAATTTCTATGTATTTCTTCAATTTGGGGCGTATGCATAGAGTATTTATAGCGAGTCCAGAGCCTATGTCCAACGACAGCCTAGCTTATGCATAATGCAAGACAGCGTAACGCCTATAAAATGATGTATGAGCCAGTGTCCTGAGGGGGTAGCAATGCGCCCGGAGGTGCCCGGTCTGCATAAAAAGATGTCTTTGATCGATGTATTAACCTAGCTGCTGTTTGTTGCCCGCCAAAAACAAAAAGGTTTGCAGATTTGAAGTCTCCGCCGATTTAGCGTCAAGTCTATTAGGAAGTTTGTTGGTCATGAACTCAGGGAAGATCCTTCATACTCACCCTACGATGGGGAAGAAGTTTGGAGTACTGATGGTTTCCCCTTTTATACCAAAACGCTGCCAATACATCATTATACAGTGGCTGTAAGTTAGAAAAACGTTCACCGATTACGTTGATAAACGTTGGAAATAAGTCCTTAATAGTTTACGCATAAATTGTTCACACTTTACTCATAGGTTTTGGATAAGCTAGATGTCATAACTTATGAGTAACTTACACTTAACGTATGTCAACGATCAAATAACTTACTTGTAACTTATGACCCACATATATTTATAGATCTTCAAGAGTCAAAATGACCAAATCAATAGTTTATTAGCTTTGGATTTGACTGTACACAGTCACTAATATAAAGGAGATTTATGTAACGGGCTGTTAAATTATTGCAGGCATAAAATAATTTTATTCCTTATTCTCTAAACCTAAACAACCTATTGTTAGATCATTTCTCTTTTGGAGACCTGTTATGTCCAAGCACCAGTGGGTCAACGATTTTCACCCTTTGCTTTCAAGTAGCTGGGTTTTTGTGGTTTGCTTTACATTTTGATTTTTCAGGCACTTTTTGTACTTATTTCCTGTCTGTTTAGAGAAAGTGATCCATTGACTAGAGGCTGCAGGTCTGGCTTCACCTCATTAAAGGTGTAGGTGCCAATAGTGCAATTATAACCCTTTCCTACTGGCTGAAAAATCCATTAAAACCCGGGAACAATCAGCATTTAGTGGCAGTGGGAGCAGCTCTTTGACGCTTGTCTACCTGGGTCAAACAACTCGGCAAGCAACCCGCGTTAAAATCGCCTTGTCTCCGATCGCCATGCATTCTGAACACCAGACCCGAGTTGACCTGCTAAATTATATGACACCATTGAATGCAACTTATGGACATCAACACACTGAACCAGTCACGTCTGGTCTAACAAGCTAAAACAACTCTATTTACATTCGATAAACAAGGTGCAGTGCTGGTGAGAGGGATTCGGGGAGCCTAAAGAACGAAACAATAAAGCACATTGACTACGCACTGGCTCCCATCCATCTTAAAGCAGCATCCATCTTTCCCTCCATTTACATGATAAAAATATAACAAATATATATCAAATGTTACACAATTCTCAATTTAAACAAAAATAAACATTAATCAACATATCAAAGCGTGTGCATTTTCAGTCGGTTTATTGTGTTGAAGCAGAATTCCCACTACCATCAACCAAAAACCCAGACTATCCAAAGTCTCAGCCTGTAATAGGAGGGATCTATAGAGTCTTCCCAGAGGCTCTGCACTAGAGGTCTTGTATGAAATGTCCTGGACAAAAAAAAAAAAAAAAAAGATTTTTCTTCTCATCTCGGATGAAATAAAAAGCTTGGTCTTATGAAGAACTAATTCCCCTTTTTCTCAAAAAATTCCAAATCAAGCCACTAAGCTGCTGCCAACATTACCAGACCTCCAGCAGGAATAAGGTGGAAATAAAACAAGTTTGTTATCTGTCAGACTCCTGATTAATTTATTGTGGATGTAACTTTGCTTTTTGAACAATATCTTCAGCATTTCTAAAATATGAGCAAATGCAATGATTACGTTTTATAAACATCACATTTGCAATTACATTTTATAAACATTTCCAGACTGGAGTTGAGGCTCTGAAACTAATGAAAAACGTATAAAGATTGCCAAATATTTTGATCAAGCCAACAATAAAGCCATTTTTACTTAGTGTCCCAAAATCTGTGCAAAATCTGAGGGACAACCAGAAAAAAAGCAACTCTTAATGTTTAATAGAGACGTATGTTGTCTAAAACGTCACAAACCACCAATTACTGCACATTATTTACGCCAAGATAATAGTTCAGATTTTCATTGAGGCAAAGGCAACAGAAAGTCTTTTTAAAATACTTTTGTCCGCTATTCTAATTCCATATTACTAGGAAACGGTTTAGAAGTGGTTCTTCACATTTCCCAGCAAATATCAATCAGTCATGTAAACAGTGATAGGAGAAATAAACCTTGAAAGGCATTTAAAACATCAACAGAAAAGCTGCTTTCAAACGAACAGGAATTAGAAAAACCTCCTTGTTCTATTGTTTTTGGAAGCAAAGAACTTGTTTTGTAAATGGACATTTACAAATGCAAACCTGAAATGACTTTTAAAATTTTTAATCAAATTTTTTCGATTAAGAACGTTTTGGAGTTACTTTGCGTGAGATACATTTTTCTTTAATTATCCTAAAGTTTTCTAACTTTGATTAATTTTTTTTGATTAAGTTTTTTTTTTAGTATTTGATTAAGGGTGCAACTAACGATTAATTGGCAATCTGTTAATTCTTTAATTATTTGTACGTTTGATCAATTAATAATCGGACAGCAATAGGTTCTTAAAATGTTTTTTTAAAAGAATTAAACCATGTGAAACTGAAACTTTTTCACTTAAAGAGTTATGGATAGGACATAGCGACGACAAAAACGCCTTTTTTTCTTATCTTAATTCCAAAAATTATATATATGTTTACAATTTTTTTATTATTACTACTCTAAGTGTGTTTTTCTCTCAGTTAACGCATGTTTTAGAGTCTCTATACTCCGGTTAACGATCATCGATGACTAAATTAATTGAAGATTTATTTTTTCAACACTTTTTTAAAATTAAACATTTCCTTTTCTTAGAAACTTTATGTTTATTATGAATTACACTAATTTGTGAAACTGGATCTGGGAAGAAATAAAATATTCCAGAAACACACATTCTTTGCTTTGAACAATAATGGAATAAAACTTGCTCCATACTTACCAAATATAAAGGGAACCAGACTTTTTTAAGGCAAACTGCAACAGCTATGAAAAATAAGCCTGATTCAAAGTCAGCCTTCCCTAAATGATTCAGTTCAGTCAGCCACCACATCCTGGAGCGCAGTACATATCAACAAAGGGTTGGGAGGGAGAAGTGGTGCTGCTATGGCTCCACGCATGCAAAACAACAAGCTGCCTGGTGGCAGTGGAGGGGAACGATGGTCACTACAGCCGACCATCAGACGGCCTAATAAATGACAATAAAGGCCCTGAATATCAGAGTTTTATTTAAAGAGCTGTTTTTGAGATGCAGGCCTAAGAGCTTCTTTCTTGGCTCTGAGAACAGACCACAGGAGCCACACATTATGGGCTGACAGACGCCCAGCCACTAAGGAGGAGAGACAGGGCGCGTGTGTTATGGTAGGGTTACTGGGGTTGTTAACAGGGGCCTCTAATCCAGGGGCCAGGCTGTAATCCTGCCACTGGTCGGCAATGGACTGTGACCCCGAAGGCACGTGCCTCTGAGGACCCCCTCGACAGACACTTATCCGCATCTATCAAACACAGACACACTCACAGCTGAGGGAACACAGCAGCTGAAACAGCAACTCAACACACACACACACACACCCTTTCTGCAACACAAATCCAAACCGGCAGACGTAAAAATGTAGCCAACACAGCGCAGATGAAGGTACAACACACACAGGCAGCTGGCAGCGCGTCGGCAGCCTTGCAAAAACAAACAGTTGAGCTACTAGAAATACCACAGACAGAGATGAAACCAGTGGCCTGAAAACTGAAACCAACACAAAACACATCCTGCAGATTCCAGCAGCAAAAAGAACCGACGGAAAAATGACAAACATTTTTATTCAGAGCCAAACTCCCAGACAGGATAATAAGGCTTCTGGTCACATCAAACAACAATCAGCTACTTCTGATGCATTAATGCCATCGTTACCTAAATCTTTACTCAACAAACATAATCCAGTTGGTGTCGTGATCCCGCTTTTAAAAACAGCTAAAGAAGTCCCTTTAATCCGGTTTAAGGTTTACTGGAACTAAAAATGGATTTTGATTCCTAGCAGGATACCTTAAAGTGAAATAAAACAAAAAGCTCAAGAGCATGCCCGAGCCACCACCATGCTTCACTGCCGACACTTGATTCCTCCTTCAGACGTACCAATGAACCAGTCCTGAAAATTCCTTTGAACAAAATCCAAGTCTTCATTTGTTGACTTATAATGACGCTTTTTCCCCCTCATTCTTTGCTGCGTCTTTTCCTCTAAACTTTAACTTAACCAGGTTTGAACTGAAGCGCTAAGAATATTCAGGTTTTTGTTTGTTTTTAATCTTTTTCCTTGTTTGTCCTGGGAAATTATATCTCATCTTTTCTATATTTTTAAGAGAAAATATAATACTTATAAGAATGCAAGTTATTGATTAATCAATTTATCTAAAGTTTATTGATCTTATTGGATGTATTAATTGAAAAGTGACCATCCTCTTAAAACAAGTTTTCTCTTCTTATCAAAAAATCTTTCAAAACATGAGGTGCCAATATTTTTTCAACAAATGCAGAGTTAAAAAAAAACAACATAAAATATCATTTGAACTACTTATTGTGCCTGCTTTATTAAAAACCGACTGTATGACTGTATTAAAACAAAAATATGCTTTTTTGCACATTATTAAAAGTATAATATATATAACTAAACAAGAACCTATTATGTTACTGAATAAAAAAAGATGAATATGTGAAGCACAAACTATCATTAAAACGTAGTATGTCGCTCCGATATGCTGGTAACTGTTATTATTCCATCGGTTTTATTGGGAATAACTAAATATTTTTATAAGGCTTAGGTTTATTTCAAATGAGGCTTGATTCGCAGATGTTCTACCTGTTGGTCAGCATCAACATTACAAATCTATAGTTCTACATTTAACCTTTCAATTCACATGATTTTCTCCATCTTTTTCAAAGTCTTAATGTTTATTCAAGTGATTGTTTAGCTTCACTCACAGCGCTTTCTTCCTCTGATCGCTCATTTTTTCTTACGTTTTTTCTTTAAATACACCACAGAGACCCCTGCAGAGGGATTGTGTAAGAGCCAACTGGCCACTGATCGTCAGAAGGAAGAAAAACATTAAAAACAAAACAATATCAGGTTCTTTTCACATGCTAAACTGGCTTCACTGGAGATTGTTAAAAATCAATAATTTGCTGAGGTTTGGTTGATTGAAGGCTTAAAAAGTACACCAGAATTTAGAAGCTGTTACAATTTTTTTCTCAGGTTCTTTCTACCGAAGTCAACCGAGAAGCTGAAACTGTTCGGCTGCATAATTTGCATGCAAAGCCTTTAACTATTGAAGGGAAAACTGAAATAAGTATAAAAGGATCCCTTCTGTCTGATTTTGATTCTCCAATTCAGCATAATTTGTTACTTCAACCTCTAAGGTTTTGTTCTCTTTTTCTTGTTATAGTAGCATATATCAATCGATAGCCGTGTGTTGCAATAGAAAAAGAGGATGGTTAAAAGTTCAATATAGAAACACAGTTTTCCTTCCTTTTTATTGTGGCCTATCATTTAGGTTAATGCAAGTCACCACTTTCCACCAACCAATCGCAACCCACGCATGCCATCACAAAGCGCCACCCTCTCAGACCACAATACAGAGCAATAGAGGCGGAGGAAACTGACCCAAAGAAGAGTTTTAGTAGCTCACCAGTTTGGCAATATTTAGGTAATAGCAAGTCAGACAGAAACCAAACCACAGTGATTTGTAAAATTTACAGGGAACCGGAAAAAACAAAGTCTGGTAACACAACCAACTTATTTTATCATCAAAGCTGCTCACATCCAATGCAGAAAGAGTTGTGTCTGCCTCCGCAAAGCGTCCAGAAGGACATCACTCATGCAGTAACATAGTGATTTTCAGTCGACAAACCTGACTTCAAACTCACCAGTCTTGATCCCTGATTCAAAGTTCCGGGCTGCAAGTTGTTCTCTAACTCAGCGCTCCCTAATTTATACAATGAGTGCAGGGAAGCAGTACATAATGAGCTGCTATCTGTGTCTAACTACGACACAACCTCTGGTAAAGTTGCCTACCTCAGCCTCTCAATTCACTTCATCGACCTGAGAAGGAAGTGTCAAGAATCTTTTAAACAATTATCCATATAGATCAAGATGAACTTTTTTTTTTTATCGATACGATTTTTTTCTATATCGTCCAGCCCAACTGACAAGGTTTGACCATTTAATATTTTAAATGCACCATTAATAAACCCCGGAAAACCCTTCAACAATGGCAAGAAAGGTTGAAGAATGTGTATAAAATGGAGCAGATAACAGCAAAACTTCATGTAAAAATTGACATATTCTTGGAAGTGTGGGCCCCAGCTATTGACTACTTCGGATGGCCTCACAGATAAAGAGCCTCATATGATAAAAAAATTATATCAGCGCCCGTTGTTCATATTTCCCCTTTTTTATGGTACACTAGACATATACACCTCCCGTTTATGGGAGCTAATGAAGACCCCTCTAAGAACTGTCAATTGTTGAAACAGATTTGAATGTTTTCCATCCCTTTTTACTTTATTTTATTTTATTGTTTGTCCACTACCTTTGGGTTTGATGTTCTCTGTAGTTGCATATATGAAGATACTAGGGCTGGGCGATAATTCAATAACGATATATATCGATCGATAGACGTGTGGCGCAATAGAAAAAAATAGGCTCGATAAAAGTTCGATAAAAAAGAAACGCAGTTTTCCTTCCTTCTCATTGTAGCCTAGCATGTAGGTTTATGCTAGTCACTGCTTCCTCCCAACCAATCACAATCGCAGACCCAGGCACGCCGTCACCAAGCGCCGCCCTCTCAAACCACAACACAGAGCACATGAAGATATCGCAGCAGGAGAGGCGGAGGAAATTGTTCCAAAGAAGGTTTTTGTAGTTCGGCAGTCTGGCAGTATTTCGGTTATGGCAAGTCGGACAAAAAACAAACCACAGTCATCTGTAAAATGTGTAGGGAACCAGTGAAAACCAAGTCTGATAACACAACAAACTTTTTTTCTTTTATCATCTCAGCCGCTCACACCCGCAGGAGTACGAGCTGTGTAGGCCCCGGCGCGACTCTCCTCCGAGGAATCTTCGGGAATTTCGGGAAAATATATATATATATACAGGTGCTGGTCATAAAATTAGAATATCATGAAAAAGTAGATTGATTTCAGTAATTCCATTTAAAAAGTGAAACTTGTATATTATATTCATACATTACATACAAACTCATATATTTCAGATGTTTATTTTGTTTAATTTTGATGATTACAAATGACAACAAATGAAAATCTCAAATTCATCATATCAGAAAATTAGAATATTGTGAAAAGGTTCAAAATTGATGGCCCCTGGTGCCACACTCTAATCAGCTAATTAACTCAAACCACCTGCAAAAGCCTTTAAATGGTCTTTCAGTCTAGTTCTATAGGCTACACAATCATGGGGAAGACTGCTGACTTGACAGTTGTCCAAAAGACGACCATCGACACCTTGCACAAGGAGGGCAAGACACAAAAGGTCATCGCTAAAGAGGCTGGCTGTTCACAGAGCTCAGTGTCCAAGCACATTAATAGAGAGGCGAAGGGAAGGAAAAGATGTGGTCGAAAAAAGTGTACAAGCAAGAGAGATAACCGCACCCTGGAGAGGATTGTGAAACAAAACCCATTCAAAAATGTGGGGGAGATTCACAAAGAGTGGACTGCAGCTGGAGTGAGTGCTTCAAGAACCACCACACACAGACGTATGAAAGACATGGGTTTCTGCTGTCGCATTCCTTGTGTCAAGCCACTCTTGAACCACAGACAGCGTCAGAAGCGTCTTGCCTGGGCTAAAGAGAAACAGGACTGGACTGCTGGTGAGTGGTCCAAAGTCATGTTCTCTGATGAAAGTAAATTTTGCATTTCCTTTGGAAATCAAGGTCCCAGAGTCTGGAGGAAAAGAAGAGAGGCACTTCATCCACGTTGCTTGAAGTCCAGTGTAAAGTTTCCACAGTCAGTGATGGTTTGGGGTGCCATGTCATCTGCTGGTGTTGGTCCATTGTGTTTTCTGAGGTCCAGGGTCAACGCAGCCACATACCAGGAAGTTTTAGAGCACTTCATGCTTCCTGCAGCTGACCAACTTTTTGGAGATGCAGATTTCATTTTCCAACAGGACTTGGCACCTGCACACAGTGCCAAAGCTACCAGTACCTGGTTGAAGGACCATGGTATCCCTGTTCTTAATTGGCCAGCAAACTCTCCTGACCTTAACCCCATAGAAAATCTATGGGGTATTGTGAAGAAGAAGATGCAATACACCAGACCCAACAATTCAGAAGAGCTAAAAGCCACTATTAGAGCAACCTGGGCTATCATAACACCTGAGCAGTGCCACAGACTGATCGACTCCATGCCACGCCGCATTGCTGCAGTAATACAGGCCAAAGGAGGCCCAACTAAATACTGAGTGCTGTACATGCTCATACTTTTCATGTTCATACTTTTCAGTTGGCCAACATTTCTATAAATCCTTTGTTTTTATTGGTCTTCAGTAATATTCTAATTTTCTGATATGATGAATTTGAGATTTTCATTTGTTGTCATTTGTAATCATCAAAATTAAACAAAATAAACATCTGAAATATATGAGTTTGTATGTAATGTATGAATATAATATACAAGTTTCACTTTTTAAATGGAATTACTGAAATCAATCTACTTTTTCATGATATTCTAATTTTATGACCAGCACCTGTATATATATATTCAGTTCTGGGCAGTTTCCCACGTAGTTCTAACAATTGAGAGAAAAATGCTGAGGGGCCAGAAACTTAAAAGTAAAAACTCAGGTTAAAGCAGGAAAACTAAGCTGAACCAGGTTTATTTGTTATATTTATTTTGGTCACTTTAGTTTATTCTTTGTCAGTATTTAATAACATAACTCAGGTCTTTTAAGTTATTTTTCTTTAAAACAATTCTGTTATGGTTAAAAAAGTTGGTTAAATAAATATTTAATTGGAAGTCTGTGTTTGTGTTCTTTATTAAAATTAAATCATTTATCAATATCATAAAAAGTCCAGGCAGAGCTGCACATAAAATATGGTTTCAAATCTTTTCAATAATTATCGATATCGATCAATATGCATTTTTTTTTATCGATAAGCTTTTTTTCTATATCGCCCAGCCCTAGAAGATACATTTGTATAAATGTTGGATTTATTATATTCTTAAATAAAGAATGTTAAATAAATAAACCCCGGATCATACACATACACACATGTTGCATCAAGTACTTCATCTCACCTTAATGCACTGAAAACAGCTAAAAACAGCCTCTACAGCAAAGGTGATGCTGTGCATGATGCCTTCACTGTCTGTAAAAGATTGGGCTTTCTGTTTAAAACCAGCCGAAGCTGGATGTCAGTTATTGATGATGAATAAAACCACAGTGACCTGTGACTAAGAGGTGAGTCTACTGCTTTCACCTGCTGCTTACTTAAAAGTCAGTGTGTCAAAATAGAGACCAACCCTTCTGTTCAGTAAATCAAGATAGGACCTGGAAGAAAAACAAAAAAACTGACCCATAGCAGCTGCATTAGCAGGGAGCAGAGCAGAAGCTGAAAGAAGTATAATGCTGGAAGCGGTTAAAAGGTTAAGAGGAGGCGATGGGCAGCTGGGAGGTTTGGACGGATGCTTAATGGAAGAGGAGCTGACCAGTTTGTTCCACAGCGTGTGCTCGGCCAGCGTGGGCTGCCTCTTTAAACATACTGCACTAAAATACACATTTGCTTCACCGGGTGGTCTTCTGTACGGTAACACAGTAACATGAGCCCACTGCAAAGCACCTATAAATCTGTTTAATGGTGCACTCAGGAAAGCCACGGAAGAGGAGCAAACTTAGAGAGCCCAAAAAGGAGAAGGTTAAACCAGGACTTGCAGCATGAAACAAACAAACCCCTCTGAAGAGATAAGGAAAGAAAGAATGGAGGATTTAATAGAAATAAGAGAGAAAAAAAACATAAATTCAGGCTATAGGAAAATAAACAGAGTAACTTAAATGCAAACTACAGAGAGAGTCTGGTCCATGCAGAGGACAGAGATTATAGTGTAATTGAATGGTGTAATGGAACAGGTGAGGGACTGTTGGGGTACTCACAGAGAAGAAGAGGTCCATGATACGGGTGTCCAGCAGCGCTTCCCTCCAGGACTCCGTAGGCTTCAGCGTGACGTTCTGCGTGGCCTCGAACATGGCGATGTAGTGGCGCCCCAGTGATCCGCCGCTGGTTAAGGCTGACAGCAGCAATAAAAGGAGGAGGAGAAGAAGAAAGAGGAGGAGTACAGTGAAAAACAGCGGCTCCCGTCACCCAACTCTTCCTCAGTGGTTATCTTGGTTTTGTGGGAACCTGCAGACAACAGATACTCGATCTTCCTCTCATTAACCTCCGTCAATCTCTTCTTCACAACAGAGCTGAGCTTTCTCAGCCTCCTCTGCTGATCTGTTCCATGTAGTTGTCTTTTCTTTCTCACCTCTTAATTTAAGGAGCGTTTACCCACACAGCTAAATCATTCCTCCTTTCTCACCCTGGTGTCTTCTTGTTTCCCCTGACTTTTCCAGTCTATAAACCCTTCGCTCGCCTGACAGCCTCTCTGCTCCTTGCCCTCTCACTCACCCTCTTCCTCCCTGCCTGTGCTCTCACTTTTCTCTCCTGTGTTTCCTTAAGATCTGAGGCTGGGCTCTTCTGGGAGAAGTGCCCGAGGCTCCTTACTGCCCTCAAACACACCCCCCTCCTCTCCCGGCTCCTCAGCCAATTGCCGGGGCTTTCCGACTGACTGCTTTCCAAGATGAAATCCATGCCGTCTTTCCATCACTTTCAACCCTCCCTCAGTCCGTTCTCCCAACTTGAATTCCTCCTTCACCTGAAGATGTAGAGTTAAAAAAAAATAAACCCTCTGAAAGTTTCCCTTCCAGCTGGATGAGAAATTCTCCCCTCAGTCGCCAAATCACAGAAGTAAGGAGCTATTTTAACTTTCTCTACACCCACAACCAGCCTGTCTTTAAGCCACAATGTGTCACTACACAACCGCAACACTTCCGGCTGTTTTCCTAAACTTTTAAAAGAAGAAACAAACACACCCACAGTGGGTTTTAACAATGCTCGCTGAGAAGCATCTTTTTTCAAGCGACTATTTCAGACCAGCGTGAATGCCGCGCACACGCCCACGCAACTCTGCACACAAAGAGCTCCGCTAACTAATTATTGGCAATAAAACAAAAAAGAAAACCACTTAGCTGTAAACAAAAAAATATATAATAAATCTTATATACATAACGTTGCTCATATTTACATCATTATGGTGCCAAACAGATGTGTAACACTTCTAGTATTGGTGCATCTACATATTAGGCATCCAAAAAATAAAATAAAAAACAGCTTCATTTCAGGCTCCCCTACCCAGGTAAAAATCAAATCAAGGATTTCCCAAGACCCGGTTTGTTAAATTCAAAGAGCTCTTGTTTTTAAAACACTGTGGAGCCCATTTTCAGGAAAATGGCACGTTGTGGGGTTTGGCTGCTCCTTATGGGACCCAATGCATGGACTACCGAATGAGCTATAGTTGATTTTGGTTAAGAGGTCACCATTAGGTCTGAAGTATGAATTGAGTTTAGGTTAGGGTTAGGTTGGGGTCACGGTTAGGCTTATTTTGTTCCATTATTTTTGTAATAGAAAATTTAAATGAGGATCGAAGAAACCTTACTACAAAAAAAAAAAAAAAATCTATATATATATTTATATATTTTTTTTTATAAAATAAATAAAAAAGGTTTTAAGAGCACTTTTCCTGTTTTATTGGATTTTAAATTTCTTCTTCAGCTTGTTTTACGAATTGCATTTCTGTCCAATCTTGTTTTACAGATGACATTCTTTTTTACTTTTGGGGCGGGCTTTTCTCTGGAGGGAGGAGCAAAGATGTACTTCTATTGGTCGGCATGCAGGTTAGCGAAAACAACTTTTATTGGTAAATGTGGACGTCAAAATTTAAAACAAAATCTGTAAAAAGAAAAGAAAATGAAAACAGTTTGAAAAAAATGTTTAAAAAAAACTTAGTTATATAAAAAAAAATCTGAGAAAAGTTACTCTTAAAACATTTTTTAAAGAGACGTAAGGTTTTTTAATTTGACCATCATTTGATGAGACCTCAGTAGTTCAGCGCCAATTTTCCTTAATTTACTTTGGGTCCAAAGTTCCTGCACTGTTTAGCGGATGTGATGTTAAATGGGTCCGACCAAGCAATCAATCAACATGTATGTGTATATATATATATATATAAATAATATAATAATATATATATATAAATAATATAATAATATATATATATATATATATATATATATATATGCAACTGACATTCAGCTCAAATTGGACACCAATGGCAACTCCACCTAAGGTGAAACGTGCGCGTTACGAGACGAACAGAGGAGTGCTTCAGTTCTGCGTTTTGGCCACAGGTGGCAGTATCATTAGAAAACTCTGCAAACCATCTTATTTTAAGAGGCGTTACAAAGTTTAATTTCAGCATTGCATCATCATATTTCTATTTACTAAACATGTTCTTCATTTGCAACAATATTCAATCCATATGAAACCTACCCCTACAGCCAAATGTCTCCAAACGTTTAATGTGATTTAACAATGTGTCTCACTTCACAGTAAATAATTAAGTCTACTTATTTATGTTTTTCATGAGATATTAAGGCCCTCCATGTTACTCTGGGATCACATAATGGTTGTGAAAATCATCTTGTGACACTGATTTGGCATTTTAGGACCTGCTGGGGAGTCCAGACCCCAACTCCAGAGGCCAGAAGAAGCACTAAAAGTGTCTTATTTGTTTTTTTTAATAATGAGGTTGTTAATAATAAGACGGTTTCTATCAGTACTTTGAAAATAAAACCCAAAGATGATCTTTTTGAGAGATTTTCGTTCTCATGTTCTTACTTTCTGGATGGCTTAGGAGTGTTGGGGGAAAAGAAAAAAAAAACATTTTGTAAAACAGAGAAAACTTAGCCAGAACTCCCACATCTACCTATAATCAGTCTATTAATTTATCCTTTAAAAGATAAAACCTTTAAGCTCTAACGTTTGCGTTGATGCCCACTGATTTTAAACGGCCTAGTTTCTCCATCCAGCCACATCAGGCTGCAGCTCAGTGACGGCACAAGGCGGAAACTTCCAGAGGAATGTTTGATCAAAGCCAAACGGCGGCAGAGGCCGGCAAGGTCACGCATTCCTCCGACGCCAGCCCGGTCCCTCCTGGTGCACACACCCCACAGCTACACAGCATGCCACACTTTTGGGCACAAAAGTTGCCACCTGTTTAAGGTTCCTGTTAAAAATAGAGAGTATATGGCAGAGGATCACAAGCTGAAGGCTTCCAGCGAGGGAGGGGGAGCTTAACATGACCAAAACATTACAAATAGTGGAAAAAGGTCAACGATGAAAGATACAAAGCAGGACCAGACTGGGTCTGAAGATGTACTTCTATTCATGCTGAGGTTCTACACATCCTGTAAGCATGATCCCAAATAGCGCTGGGCAACATGGACTCCAAATCTTATTACAATATTTTGTGGCGACATGATAGAAGGATAAAAAAAAGCATTCAAAGCCCCACAATCACAAACATTGCTCAATAAAAACAGAAAAATTCTAAATCGGCTTTTTCAGGACAGGATTTACATAAAGAAGTGTGATCTATATCATTAAACATCCCATAATTTATTCCAAAAAAAGAAAATAAAAAACAATCCACTGAGCTTTTCCGGTTTTCGAGTTTGAAGATGTTTCACTTCCCATCAAGGGAGGTTTCTCAATTCAAAATGTCAGGAATAGCTTTGAGTTTGAGGTTTTATACAGTAGCCCAACAAAGCCTTGTTTTTGTTTTGTAAAACATGAAAACCAGGAGCATGTGCATTTTGAATTGAAACGTCTTCAAACTTGGAAACAAAGTCCAGTGGATCGTTTTTAATTTTCTTTTTTTGGAATGACTATGACCTTGATGACTGAGAACCTTCACCAGCATATCCCATAATTTAATATTATTCTTTGAATTTTTTTAATCTTCCAACAGATTAGGAAGGAAAAAACATAATTCAGACAATTTATGCATCTTTTTGAGGTTTAAAACATTTTACAAAAGAAATCATGATGAGAAATCAAATAATGATAAGACAAAACCAACCAGTTCCAACCAGAAGCTATAATCAAAGTTGAAAAATAAACAAACTGTAATAAATATTTTCATAAGTACTCAATTAATAACTAGGGTCCATGTCCAAGTTTTTACAAATCTCTTTAGAAGACAGAAGGTGCAATTCAGCACTGGGCCTGAACCAACGTGCACAGCAAGGACAGCATTATTCAGAGACAGCCAAGAGGCCCAAGTTTACTCTGGAGGAGCTGTGGAGATCCAAGGCTCAGGTGTGAGAAGCTGCTAACAAACGAGTCGAACGCGCCATAAATCTGGCTTATATGGCAGAGCAGCACAAACCACCGCTGGAGGAAAACTAAACCCAACAAAATATCCAGGAAAGTAAATGAAACCAAATGAAACAAATAAGTCTACTTTTCTTCCTAAAAGTATTTAGTTTTTCAGGGTTTCCAACCATTAAAAAATAATGTTTTGTGCAAAGCTAAATATCCAAATAGAAGAAAGCAAACGCTCTGCTTCAGAGTAACCAGTGATTGCTGCTTTTTTATCTTTACATAATAAAACCAAACGTTCTGTTTATTTAGTTCCAGCTCAGTGGGAAGCAGTTAAAGATCCGCTCTGTGTCTGTCTGTGTGTGTTTGTCATTCCTACATGATGAGTAACGACTGACGACGACATGTGGTTGTGGTTTGGTGGGTTTTTAAAAGACATCACCTGCTACTATCTGAACCGCTCCAGCAGGCTTCCAGAATAACTAATGTGACACGTCGATTTTCCACTCCAAAGACGACATGTAATGACAGGCTGACAGAGAGCGAGCTCTGAACACAGCTAGTGTTAGCTACCAACCACAGGTTTAAATCAAACGCTAGTGAAAAATCACGAACAACAGAGGTTCTCACGAGTGTTGCAGTTTGACACCACAGATGTGGAAGCACGGATTTATTACCTCAGTTAAAGGCACAAGACAAAGGAGGAGGATTCTTTAAAAAAGTAATGTGGGAAAAAACAACTATTGAATCCATCTATATGTAAAAAAAAAAATAAAGGTTCTTTATTTATCTCTTCAGAATCATAATGGTGCGTTTGCACCAAACATGTTTTGAGAATCAAAAAGCTCCTCAACTTTACGCTTATGCACATAAGAAAGTATCTGATGCACGTTTGGTGTGACTTTATTAGCTACAATCAGAGGGGGAAAAATAAATACCGTTCCAAGCAGCTAGACACCAGTGAGCAACAGCGCCGGCAATCCCAGCAACAGCTCACACTAAACTGGCCGGGCTGTCTGGGATTTACCATGCCTTTAGTAGCAGCTGTTTGTTTTTTAAGGTTAGTGATAAAAATCCGACTTTTTGCGACAGCAGCTTTAGATATATTTAGTTATTGTAGGGAATTATAAAACGTTTCACCTTGGTTCAGTAAAAACATATCTCAGTGGAGTACTTCTAAGGATGGGAATTGATATGATTTTTAATGAAAAAGCTTTACTGCACAATTTCGGGATATAAACTCATCTGCCCCCTGATTTAAATAAACGAGCGTCACCTTTCTCTCGCTCCCTGAACTGCGGAGCAACTTCGCAGCATATTCAATAATCCCAAAGAGAGGTAGGAAATGGGTTTATTTCCAGAAATAGCATATGGCTTACTAGGAACCTCATTAAGTACAGCCAGTGATATAAAACTAGCAACTTAGCACCAGAGTTGCCTTCCATGCTGGCCGTAACTTTAGCTTCTGTCCGGAAGCATCAAAAACACAGCATTTGTTAAAATGTATGCCATGATGTGTGCGTAGGTGTTTCTGCATGTTGGATGTATTTCCTCCCGCGGATGTTATTGCCGCTTTGCAATGATAGCAAAGCGCCTTGTTTCTCTTCCTTAAAATGAAGCCAAACTTTTGATCGCTTTACCCGATGGGACGCCATTTTTTTTGCTTTGCTTTTCTAGACTTACGCCTGGTCACATCATACTTGCTTACTGAATACCGTGTGCGTAACTTGCATAAAAAACAAGACGTAAGTCGTGCTGCCCAGCGCTAGGCTCATGCGCTGCCTGGAACCGTTAAGAGAATCGTTAAGTGAGCTGCCAAACGGTGCCATGAAATTGGAACGCACGTAACGGTTCTGAACAGGAACCGGTTTTCGATTCCCATCCCTGAGTACTTCTGATCTGATCACAATCACCTTTCCTTTTTATTTTATGTCATTTCAGAGGAGTTTAACGACTTTATATATTTTTTTGTCATAGCTTTATGCCGGCAGCTCCATAGGGAGAGAGATCACGGCTGGAATATAGCATTTGTCTTCCAGTCAGCTCATGGATCAGCTTCTCTGATTGGTTGAGCTGACAAAGTTTAGATTTCCCCCACTCAAGTCCTTTAAAGTCGTAGGGAAACGGCTGTTCCAACCGTTGCAGTTCCGAATTCTCCCGAGTGGTGCCCGACTTTACACAAGTGAATAAAGTGACTGTGATTGATCGTTTATCAAGAGGGCGATATTGTTGTGGTGGAAGATTTGCAAGCAAGTTTGATTGTGGCCGGTTTCTTAGAAGCATCTTGTTAACCAGTTAGCAACTTTGTGCTAGTAGGTTCCCAATGGGAAATTCTATAGGGACCAAGTAGCACTAAATTGGTGACTTAGAAACGACACTGTCAAGGAACGCTATGGACAGAGGAAACCTGCAAGAGGAGGAGAGTTTTGTGTCGGAGGTCGTGGATGAGTCTCCTCCGTCATACATTTTTTTATTTAAAGGAGGAAAGCGGGGATGAAAATGTTGTGGAAGAGGATGTCAGGGTGGCAGAAGCTTGGTTTGGTGTAGAAGGCTTACAACCGTACATGTTTGAGCCTCCTCAGTCATAAATTTTTTATTTAAAGGAGGAAAGCGATGACGAATGTCAGTTTAAGCTTGAGTTCTTAATGTTAGTACCTGAATTGAAGTCTGTTTTGTTGACCTCTGTTTTTGGGCCCAGGTTATCATTTTTTGAACACTTTTTTGAAATAAATTAAGACCTATTTTAAAAATTTTCAGTGGTTTCTCGCTGGTTTGTGCAAATCCCTCACAGTAAAATCAACATTTCTCTGCACTATGATGCCATATACATTTAGAGATATTTCAATTTTGTATCTGAACCCTAAAGACGTCGGATGATTAAAACTTGTTTTTGGATGTCAAGCTTACTTTCCAAATGTGAAGAGATCTTATTGCCATTTAACAAGATTGAATGAATGCCCAACTTTCACTCCAGTTCTATAAGAAGCCAAAGTTTCAGCTGCTGTGCATAAAAAATAAATAAAATACCCACATCACTTAACTTGAACATCATTTGTGACGGTTTTAAATAGCCAACAACCTGCTGATCTCAACATTTTGCAAGCCTGAACAACCTTCATGCTGAAGGATGGTGGATTAGCGAGCTTCTCCTCTATCCCCTATTCATTATTCCCGATCACCGCCGAGGAGGACCCTGCAGAGCAAGGAGGCAGGCTGAGCGTCTGCCAGTGGACGTGCAAAGACCGCGGCGCTATGCTACGGCGCGTGTTGGGGTTTAACTGATATATCCTGCCACAAGACCGCCCTGCAGCCTCGCCATGTGAAATAACAGTCCAGGAATACCTCCTCTGCATCCTGCCCCCCCCATCTGTTTAGGCAGCAGTTGTCATTAATTCTACCTCCAGTGGGGCTAACAAATAATAAAGCAATTACACTCTGTTTTTTCCTTGAAATCCAAGAGGACAAATGTGCAGCAGTAATAGGAGAGAAGTATTTCCTATGTTAGACGAGTGTTTGGAAATCCTGTCGTAATCTAAAAAGATTCTGCACCATTCCTTCTTCAAAATGAATGAAGCTTCTGCACATCCATCAGGATTTCGGTCAGCTGTTTGCTCCCTCCCATCCGTGTTTAGATAACAGTCGTTTAGGATTAATGGCAGTGGGTCAAGGCTAAGACAGACACTCAGCATCAGCTTACACAGCCCTCACCCCAACCCTAACCTCAGGGCCATACTGCCCAGAGCGCGACCTCTGAAGAGCTAATGTTGAAAACGGAGTCGGTCCCAAACCGGTATCAATTGAACATAGGCATAACTCATGACCAGACAAAGTGTCCTTAAAAAGGGGAACTCGTTCTCCTGGATTACATTTTAGGTTTCTGTCTTTAAATCCAATATTCTTTGCAGATTAAGGAAAATAATCTGTTGATCAAAAATCCTATAAATAGAAAATATTCAAAAAAAAGGTCAAAAGAATCTATGGAGTGAATTTTGTTCCATTATTGTTGCAAGCAAAGAGCTACTTTTGTAAATATAAATATGACAAAAATGCAATCCAGACATAAAACATGTCAAAAAAAAAAAACCTTTCATATTTTGCAATTTCAAATTTTTTCAATAGCTTTTTTTTGTTGAAGATTTTATAGTTTCTAATGTCATCTTTTTATATTTCTTTTTCAGATTCAATTTGATGAATACATTAGGTATATAGAGCAGATTCAATACACTGTAAGCCTGGTACAGTCACTCTTGATGTTGAACTCATCAAATCATCATGTTAAGACTAGACTCACTTGATGAGGTGAATAGGGTCTGGTGTGCTGTTTGGTTGGAAAGAAAACATGCAGCCACAGGTTGCAGCCCTGCTCTAAACGAAAACCAGACATCAGAAGTCAAGAGAATAGGATCTGTAATTGGTATGGAGATCAGTTTCATTCAAAATTAAAATTAAGTAAATACCGCTATTGATAAATTGTCAATAAATAAATATCCCCATGAAATAAAGCAATTGATAAATCTAAAAATTATTTACTTATCTTATATTTCAAGAATTTTTAATTACGTTATCCAATTCATAATGTAGTATTATTTTTCTGACGCTTTGACACATTTTGAAAAGCTACTTTTACCTATTCAGTGACTTTTATTTTTTAACAGCTTTTCATTTAAGCTCCTTTTATTTTATGTTCTCATATTGAAATGAGGGGGCGGAGTTTAATCCGTCGCTGGTAGAGTTCAGCGACTCCCGAATGAAACAGACACTAGCTTGCAAAATATCGAACATGAGAAGAAGAAAATTCTGATGCTGATTTTTTAGCAGCATTATGCAGAATGCTTTTAATCTTTACAGATTTATTCAACTGATTTACGATGTCTGAAAACAGAATCCTCTAAGACTTATTGAGAGAATAATATTAGAATAATATCAGAATAATATCGTCTGTGGTTGATCTGTCCAGAAAATGGGATACTAGGCTACTTCCAGGCGCTAACTTTTTAGATTTTGGATTTATAAATAAATCTAGTCTTTGCTAATTTTATTTTCTCCTTTCATTTTAAACCTATGGTTTATAATGTGTAATCTAAAGGAAGAAACCAATTAAATGCAGATACAAACAGTGTAATCATATTTTGCCGGACTGCTCTGAGCGTTCCCGATGATGACGTCAGACAAGTATTTTAACAGAGAGAATGTAAAAATTGTCTCAGAAATTGAAAAATTTGTTTTATATGTAGTGAAGTATTCTTTGGTAATTTTAGGATAGAAAAAACATACTTTAAGTCCAATAATGAAAATATTTCTAGCGACCTGGATGAATATCTGATTGCACATGCGCAAATGAGCTGATGGTGCGGATCAGATTTTTGTGATGTAGCATCTGAGTTCAAGGTTAGAATCTGAGTTCTAGGCGTTTTCCGGCTGGAGGTACGGCTGTAGCGAGTCAGGAGGACGGCAAAGCTATAGGAACAGCGAGCAGAGAAGACCTGCGTGGCCGCGTTTGTGAAGACTTGCATATTCAGATCACACCTGGTGCGGCGCTCGCAGACAGGGACACGCTCCTTTGGGACTTCATCAATCTGTTCTGCTTTTCAACAGCGGCTCCTGGAATCACAAGACTTCACACGCACTGCGGATTTCAAGGAGAGCGCAGCTCCCTGGAAGAAGCCAGGAGCTATTTTTATGGGCTTAGATGGTAGTCAACATTTATGACAAGTCAACATGAAGAGGAGAGAACGGCTCTATTTATGAGAGGGTAAAGATCCCTTCTTATAGAAATTACCCAGCAGCCTTTGCTGCATTTAGCTGACAACTAAATACCGAACCTCAAGGAGCTGAAATCCCACTTAGAGCCTTGGAGGAGTTAGAGATGAGCAGTTTAGGATTCCTGAAGCAAAAACTGATCTTAGTGGAAAATATTTTTAAATATTTGCTTTTAATATTTGAGCAGAAAAACAAGTTTATCTGCCAATCGAAGGAGGATTTTTGTTCTGAGAATAAGATATAAAATACCTGAACAATGATAACGCAGTTTGTTTTTTCATGTTTAACATAAATCCTTGTATTCCATTGTCTTTGTCTTGCTTAAAACCTCAAAACAAAGAAAACTACTTTTTTTAAATTACTTTTTAAATGTTATTTTTTGAGTTTTTGCGGCACTAGTGGCTAATTTTTTCGATAGTAAGCTAAGATCAAATCATAATCAGTTAAGTTAACCAGCTGAATGATCCAGATTTGCGCTAAGATGTAAATCTACCCGGCAGAGTGGAAGATGGACGAACAAATCCTTCACCTCCACAGCAGAGCAGACATCCTGAAGCTACTTCAGCTTCTTAAAGATGCGGCGACATAATATCAACTAAACCTTGGTATGGATCAGTCTTAAAAATATGAAAGCGGCTCTTTGAGAGGCAGACGGTTTGGGCCCAGCGTGCCAGGCATACCAAGGGGGAGCCGTGACGAGCCCAGGCGGGGCAGCCGCGCTCCTGGAATGAAACATGGGTGTAAGATGGGGGAGGGTGAAGGGGAGGGACCCCTCTTTGAAAATGATCCACGGCTCTGGCTGGCACCAAGCGCCACTCCAGATCCCCTCAGACAGGCAGAGGATGTTGGGCTGAGGGGATTACAGCCGTAATGAGCCAGGCTAAGCACACAAACACCCAGACGCACACTCGGCCTGCCTATGTTTGCTCAACAATGCGGCCAACTGCAAACGTAACGCGGATGTGTGCACAAGAGCGCGACTTGCTGACAGGTATGCATTTCTCAGCGACATGTATTTGGAGACATGAGACATAAGATCCTTTGTAAACCTTTTGAAACTCCACTCATTTAATCAGAACAACAAGCTTCAGTGTTATTCAAAGGAATTGGTTGTTTTAAAACTTTAACGGCTTCCTGAAAAACCAGAGAACAAAGTAGACGTATCGGGGATGAAGCTTATAACAAGGTGAGTTTAGAAGGAGACATCTTGAGCTATGAACATCTAACAGAGAATAAGGAGAGCATTAGAGGGAGACTTTGGAGGAGCTGCAGAGATCCACAGCTAAGGTGGGAGAATCTGCTGAGGAGACCCCTGTGGTTTAAGGAAGACTGGTTGAAGAAAGGCGGGCGATTAAAGACAGCCATTTGATCCCCTGCTTCCACTTTCTGTTTTCCAAATGGTAAACTTAAAAAAATTTGAAAGGATGTAAACTAGTCGGATTACACCAAAAAAACACACCTTTGGGCCCAGAGTGCAAGAAGTTTCATATTTTTAACCAATACTGATCTTTACCTTCTCATGATGAGACATAATGGTAGCACCATCATGCTGTTGGAAGGACAGGGAAGCTGCTAAAAGTTGATAAAAAAAAAAAACACACACAGTTTAGTGCTGATGTCTCTTTTTCCACCACCATGGTTACTAGGGGTGTAAATAATAATCGTTTTGTATCGATGCATTGATCCAACAGCCGACAATCCGATGCATCGATACGTCCGCAAGAGTATCAACTCTTGTTTTTTTCTCTCTCTTCTAGCGGGTCAAACTTCACGAGTTGTCTTCCACAATTTCGGTCATAAAAACAAAACAAGCCGGCCTCCTGTCTGCGGCACTGTCTGCGGTCAGCTACGTTTTGGGAGAGGTGCAGTGGAGCATCTGTGGAGGGGGCGGGGACGTTTGGAGCCGGGGTATTGTGTTACTCTCACTGCACTGATTTTGTGCAGTATTTTTTGATGCAAGGCCTTTAAGAATCTATAACGCAGGGGTAGTATTATTTTTCAGTGAATGAGGTTTTAATAGGAATAGTTGGAGTGCAACTTTTCTACTTCTATTATTTGCTGTTGTTTCTCAAAAAAAAAAAAAATGCATAACGATATTACAGCTTTCATTGATTTATTTCAAATTTGAAACATTGTCTAGCCTGTAAGGTGTAAAAAAAAAAAAAAGAAAAAAGAACCAATTAACCGAATCGTATTGTGGTGTATTCTTGAGTATCAAAAATAATGGAATCGTCAGGTCAGGACATCGCTACTGAATCGAATTGCCATGATGGGTGTGAGTTACACCCCTAATGGTTACCAACGAGGCTTGTTGTAAAACTTGAGGAAATTCAGAGGAGGTAGCAGAGACATTTGCCAGGATGTGTCCAAACATTACAGGACCAACAGCAGCCGACCTCTCTGTGGTCGGCGATCTTACCAAATGTCATTGCGGTTCATTTATGATGGAAAGTCAAAGGGTGGCGTCATCGAGTTGACTATATCCTACAGAGATGCTCCCAGATAGGGATCTATGGTGTCTGAATTGACAAAACCAAAAAAATGATAATTTTAACAGAACTGACGGAGGATTTGTTCACTTTTGTTTCAGAGAATTTTATTATTTTTCAGGTCACCCAGAGGTCTCCATCCCCACGTTAAGCTCTGAACTGAACCAATGCATTCTACTTTTTCGTGATTTTGTTGTAATCCTGATGGTATAAGGATCCAGCTGCGGCTGGATCGATAGTTTTCAACGATGCTTCCATCTGACCCAGACCTGTAACTATCGTGCTTTGGGAGAGAATCCCTCCCTCTACAGAGGCAAGGTAGAGACGCACCAAAACTGGCAGAGGAGGTCACTAGAAACGTGTCCACTGCATCGCTTCGACATATAGCAAGAGCTAGAATGAAACTGATAAATAACCGTTTTATCATCACCTGGATAAGACATGTCCTACCAAATCTCAGCTTGAAAATGAACACAAACTCCAGTTTCTACAGGAGCAAAATCGGGTGAAGTTAAAGCAAAAGGCTTCCACCTTCAACAGCAAAGAAGGTTTTTTTTCCATAAATCATTGCCTCATCATTTGCTTCTGTTCGATATATATGTTGCACTTTATCCTGCATGTCCAAAATTGATCTTTTCTGATCTAACAATGTTGTAAAATAAAAAAAAAGAAGTTTTGAAATGGTTTGCCAAAGACCTTCAAAGAAGCAAAGGATATGATTGGGAGGCAGGAAATTCCAGCTGAGGACCTGGTTGGCCAGAGCCAGGTAGCGCTGGAAGACACACGACATCTGAGCGCTGAGGTTTTCTCTACGACTGAACTCCTGCAGCACTTCCATGGTCAGCATGAAAATCTGCCGCAAGCCGTCCTCCTGGAAGGGATGGAAGATTAAAAGGGGCTCTGATTGCAGCGGGGGAGGGGCAAAGATGAGGGTTCAGGAAACCAACCTGAAAGAGACGCTTGCAGTTGCCGTGAAACTCCATGCTGAGGCCGATGCTGCTGGTTTTACTGGAGCTGGAGAACTCGCTGAGCAGAGCTGTCAGGATGGAGCAGGCCAGCGTTTGCTGCAGGAGGAGGATTCAGAGCTCGTTACACAGAACATCGGAGGAATCCTGGGTTTGGACTATAAAGCTGATACAAAACAATCTGGCACAGGGATCAATACCAGGTCCTCTTCTATTTATTTTTATAAAGGACTTGGAAATTTTAATCAGATGAAATTATTTAGCATGACAGAGCCACATTTACAGAGGCAACCCAGACATTTACATAAGCCTTTTTTGAAATCCAATGAGACTTGTTCTTCATACTAATAAAGGATGCTATCCAAAGGGTGTGAAAGACTTCCTTCAGGGTTCTCTTGTGTAGGAAATCAAATGAAGTGCTTTCACACGAACAAATGTCTGAGCGTTTTGACTGACGCCCTAGTCATTACAAAATTAAAATAAGGTTGGCTTTTACATCTGTGCTAGACTATGGAGGCAGTTGTGTGTGGCCAAGGGTGCTAGGGCGCTGCCCCACCAATCAAATGACCTTGATTAAGACAAAAAATAAAAAATATTTCAAAATATACTGATATATATATTTAAAATTTGCAAGATAAATATTCATCTATTAATGACGAGTAAAGCTGTTTTCATTTTTCGCTGGATTGGTGATGTGTTTTCGCCCTAGGGCGCCAACTCCTCAGCAATACAGATGTACAGGAGAGCTCAGGGTGCACCAAAGTTACGCCCTAAGTGACAGAAACTGTTCTCACAGAATGTCAAAATGAATCAGCAGTCCAAAAGAAAGATGGAGATGGTTCTCTCTTGGCACTTTCATCTGGTTTGGTCTGCCGCAGTTTCCGTAGACTCGTGAACGCGCTTTTAGGAAATCCTACACACTACTGTTTATGCTCTAAAAACATTCTAAATGACTTCGTTTCGAGTAAATTATGGACCCTACCCACTCAGGACACTTGGAATACATTGGACGAGCAGTATGGAGGAATATTGACACGTTTTTTGTGGACTTTTATGGACCTTTCTGCCTCGGGCGCCATGGACCTCCATTATTTGAATGTCAGCAGACAGCAAGAAGCCTCCCAGATCTCCAGATGCATTTGAGATATCAAAAAAGTACTCCAGAGTGTTGTTCAGCATGGGGGTGAGTAGAAAATGAAGGGTAATCATGTTTTGGGTGTACTATTCCTTTAAATAATTCTTCTAGGAAATACTTTCTCCTCTTGGGGTATAAATTTCAGCACAAATGAAGCAGCGCCATCTAGTGGACTGAAAGCAGACCTGAGTTCATGTTGGAAAAAAAAAATGAGAGGGTGGAATAAATAAATAGTCATTAGCTATTCAATCTTTTTATGTATTATTCGATAATTTATAATTCCTGAGCGCCAAAGCTGCCATTGTGCGGCGCCCGGGGGGAGGCTGGGGTTAAAGGTCTTTTTCAGGCACCCAGAGGATGTGATGCATGAATGTAATTCTAAAAGGATTCATAACCTGTATAGATAAAATCTGTCTAAAATATTAAAATCAAACAAAGTATTTAAATGGAAGCGAGTAAAAGCTGAAGAGGCTGTTTTACCACGGTGGGGTTCCCACTGCTGATCAGCTGGCCGACCTCATGGAAGATGCTTTTACAGCTGATGCTTTTGTCCAGGGAGCCTCTCTTCACGATGACCGCCACCGCCAGCAGGATCTGCTCACGGACATACTTCTGCAGGCTGCAGGGAAACGGGAGATCTTTAGGGATGATGTCAGACAGACACGTGATCTTAAGCACCGTTTCTTCTTCCACTTCAGCGTCTCAGCAGCTGAATCTATTCAGCAGGGGGGATCAGGAGCAATCAGAATCAAACTACTCCAATATCTTATTGGCATGCATGAAACTTGGAAACATGATATCCGACCAAATGCAGCATCCAAGAATTATAATATTAAGCAAATTGTGACAATGATTATGCTTATTTTTTTTTATACTCCAAGAAATTCTAAAAATATCACTTCCAATCCTTCTTTTGACTTGTTGGCAAAAAAAGAAGTGGGAAAAGTTTTTTAAGATTCCAGAGAAGCTGGGAATTTGTTTTAATGGAGGGACCATTCAGTTCAGGCAGCAAGTAAATCACAAACAAAACATCCCCTGCAAATATAATCGTCCTATTTAAAGACATTATTAGCTTTAAAAAATATAAAAAGGAAAACAGTTGTGGTTTCTTTAAAAATTGTCCAGAACCAGAAGATGACAGGAAAATCAGTTCTTTGTAAGACTGCATTAGAAACCCAGTCCAGAACACTGGAGCCCTAGGTTCTGGTTCGGTCCCGTGCGGCCCGACTTCACCTCCCTGTACAGCTGAAACTTCCAAAACTACGTGAAAATAAAACAAGCTGGAAACGTCCTGGTTTCACAGTAAAGATGGACAAATATTCAGTTCAAATAAAATACAGTAAAAACCCTGCAAGCCCTTTAGTTTTAATATGTTTAAATTAAAATCTATGACACGGACGTCGCCATGTTGTTACGCTGCAATGCATTTTGGGTAAAAGCCATATGTTAGGTCAAGTAGCGCTACCTTGGTACCACAAAAACAGCAATAAGTAAAGTGAACCCATTATAGGGCACTCAGTAAAATACTTTAAAAATCTAAATTTCAAGCCAATGGTGTTACTGGAATCCAGGACAAGATCTTATTACCTTTGTAACATTCAAAAAATATGGATATCTTGATGGCAAAAATGTATGTCAATGAGATAACAAGAAACGCCAACTTGCCCGAATATATTAAGAAAAATAACAAAAGTGCTTCTATAAGAAATTAATGAAAAACACTCCGAGAGTGAAAGAAACACCATTTTTTTGGTACAACATAACTTAAGAGGCATTAATGCTGATACTGGCACTTAGAATTTTTTGTTTATAAACCTAAATATAATTGTTAACTAGGATTAGTAACATTTTTACTTTACTTTTTCACTTTTTTCTTGACTTGTTAACTAGTTTTTTCCACCTTAATATACAGTGGAGGGGGGGGTTCTCCATTTGTAAGGGGTATAAAAGTGATCTAAAAGGATAACTTGCCCAGTAAAGGGTTAAACCTTTTCAGTTTGAACCATTAGATTGATGAGAAATCACATGTGGTAATAAAGATGAGGAAGGCCAAACAGAAGAAGAAAAATCTGGTGTTTGCTGCTGCTGCTAGCAGATGCTAACCCAGATGAAGCTACGCTACAAACGGGCTCCAGTTTCTTACTGAGCCTGTTTACTGTTAGCATCAGGATCAAAACATTTTCAGTTAACAATGATTTGTTAACATCAAGAGCTTTATTTCCATTAAATAAGAACTACAATTAAAACTGCATGTATTTGCACAGTAGCTCCTGAAAACAACATGGTGACAGCGGATGTAAACATGACATTTATGCCCATTTCAGCCCCAGCTCTAGCGCTCTAACCTGACTCCGCCAGATGGATTTGCTCCGCATATCCATCTGGAAACCTTCCGTTGAAGTAATTTTGGGAAGGGGTGAAAATACTGGTTAGCTGATTGGCCTATGTTGGTGATAGACGGGCCAAATAAACCAATCAGATCAACGAAGCATATGACGTACTAACAGAGCAACGACGAAAACACAACCACAAACCAGGCTACTCTTGCCTAAACCAGTCGGGAGAAGAGCAAAAACCTCTTTTCCTCTGAGAAAAGCCTCCAGAGCAGTGTTTTGCTCTTCTTTCAGTGAAGAAATACAGTGTAATTTCGATAAAACTTGCTCGATAGCCACGCTAACGCTAGTTTCATCGGCTGAAGCCGCCATGTTCTTTAGACTGAACTGTCGCGCTTCTCGTTGCGTCACACCTCAACCCGCCTCAAAGCCGACGCTGATTGGACGTTCGTTTGGTGAACAGCTCCTAATTTTCTTTAACGGAGAGTCTCCAGACTGATTTGCGAGTGAAACCTTGAAAGCTTGCGAGATCAGGATGGTCTCACGAGGCTACTAGAGCTCATCATCGCAAACTAAATTTTTAAAAACGCTCAATATCTTCATGAAGACATATTGATGCTGTACCATCATCCTCCAGCTACTTCAGGTCATCTTCTTTCTTTTAACAAGCGATTTTTTAAAGTTTTTTTTTTTTACCGATGGGCAATCACTACGAGCCGGAAATCGGACCTGGGGACGGAAAACTTTAATTCCTGTTATCAGGAGGTACCTAAATAAAATAAAAAAAATACAGTTTAGAATGCTGCAGAAGACTAAAGCCTCTTTCCCACTGAAATTAGTGAGTTTTTCAAACGTGGGTCGACCCGCTAACAAACAGCGTTGCGCTTCCTTCCCATTGGAAAAAAAAAAAGCTGGGTGTAACCCCCAGCTGGCAGCTGCATGGCCTCTGTCCCCCCACTGCTGCGCGTCTGGTGACACCATCATGCTGGGTTAGCGTTGATGATGTCACCAGTGGGACAGAAATCACAAAAGTAAACATAATGTGGTCAGTGTGCTTTATTATTTCATTCTTTAGTCCCACACAATCTCTTTCACCAGAGCTGCATCGTGTTTATCAAATGTTAGAAAGGTTTCAGCTTGTTAAATCAGACCTGACTAGTGCGGTATGTTGATATTTGTATCATGTAAACTAGCAGGTCGCACCTGGTCTGCTGTACCCACTGTATGCCGATTGCAGCCGAGCCGTTTGATGGCGATTTTAACCCGATACGGGTCAGTCAGCCGTTCCCATTGCCACTAAAGGACCATTGTTCACTGGTTTAAATGGGCCATTGGGAAAAGAAGTGTAAGAAACTAGGAGATGGATTTCAAGAGTGTTGATGACAGACGTTGGGATTGGTTCAGTGGTTCCAACAAAACCATCTTTCTCTCCTACTTACTTGGGTCTCTGTAAGACGTAGGTGAGAAGGAATGCCCGCAGGGACTCTATGCTGGTCTTCTCCAGCAGGATCCACTCCCGCACAACAGCCTCCATGATGGCTGTGGCTGCCTGGAATAGCACATAGTCCACCTTACTGGTCTCTGGAGACGGACGAGGAGAGATGAGAAGTGTTAGAAAACAAAGAAATGGCGAACAGAGATGGTATGTGGGCAGAAAAACTGAAAAAAACAAAACCAAAGGATTAAATACCTTCATATGTTTAAATAAAACCCAAATTCAAGACTAAGCATAACAGGGTACTTTTCATTATAGTAATAAAAAGAGCTTGCAAACCTAAATCATTTCAAAGGTATAGTCGAGGATTTTCAAATATTTTAATAGACCCCCCCCTCACCACAAAATTGCACATGCAGAACCCTGTACCCGCTCCTGAGAGGGAACGCCTATTAAACACAAGCTTACTTTCCAAAAGATGATTTGCAATTTTTCCACTACGTCAGTCAGACTCACCACCGTGTGATGAATGACCTCCCCACCAGAACTCTAAATTTTAGGGCATCCATGCATAAAAAATATGAAAACATTAAGAATATGTTTAAAAGTTCCCTTTTCGTTCATATTTCAATCCGTTTTCTCATCAGTCTGTGAGAGGGGAGGCAACTCTCGACAAAGAGTCAGGTGAAAATAGAGACGAGCCTTAAGTAAACGTATCACCAGAATGATTCATAATTAGGAGGACCATTTATTGTGATGATCCACCCGGAAAAAAAACATCCTCCACTATAACTTTAACAATCATGCTTACATTTAGTTCAGCAAAAACCTCAAAAAAATGAAACCAAATCAGAGCATCTAATAATGAAGAGTAATTTCTCTGCTGATTATGTATCTGATGTCGCCATGTGAGCTTCTCTGTGCTGAGAGGAAGACTTCAGTAACATGATGCGACTGACCAACACGTTTGGACTTGAAGCATAAAACATGTTTGTTTACACAAATCCTGCAACGATTAATCCATTACTATAATAAAAGTAAACTAATTTGGTTATCGAAACCTAACCTAAACTAATGGTGAACCTGCAGTTTTCTGCAAGAATAGCTGTCTTACAGATGAAATTAGGGGTTAGGGGGGGTCCCTGCTGATGCTGTTTCATTAATGGAAGAGCAGAAGGTGATTAAAACAAGAGAGCTAATCTGTAAAATAGACATGGCAACGGCTTGATGCTAACATGTTTGTTAGCTGTCAGAATTCAGAGGAAAGTCGGAATTCTGAGATTAAAGTCGGAATTCTGACTTTTTTCCCATATTAAACTGAATTAATATTTAAAAATCAGTTAACTTTTTTTTTATTTTTTCAGTGGTCCTAATCCTCTTCTGTAAAAATATTCTACAGCTGCACAAACATTTTTTTAACTATGGTTTTTCACATCCACAATGCATACACCTAACTTTACCAGAAAGACAGAAATCAGAGGCTCAAGCTGTTTGGTAATCAGGTCAATATTTTAGTTTTAGAGATAAAAAAAGAAAAGATTAAAAATTAGATTGAATATTTATTTCCTGCTTGGTAGTCCAGCGCTCAATCATGGAAAGCTTTAGGAATGTCTGGGGCAGGGCCGCACGAAAAGCGGCTCAAAAGCTATTTTTTCAATACAAAGGAAGTTAAATCAGAAGAGGCAAATAGTGAGTAAAAGCACTGAAGGAGGAGCTCAGGATGCTACTGCTATGTAGGAAAACACTGTTAGCAAGAATTTCCTGTAAAGATCAGTGGGAATATTTGTTTAAAATCCCAGATTAATAGGTGGGAACTTTAATTTGTCTGCTTTATTCAAACATAAGCTGGCAAAGAAACAGGTTTCTATAGATATGATTACTGAGCATCAGTGGAAAATAATGTTATACAGCTTAAGCTTTATTCAGCATTTACCAAGGATGTGCTTGCAGATGGCGAACGGGGATTTGGACTTCCTGAAGGAGAGGAATACATGTTCAGCATGCTGCCTCTGCTCTGTGCTGACCATGGACGGCGGTGCCTGGGGGGGAAAAAACAAAAAAGCAGCAGGATTTAGACTTAAAACTTTAAAAATAAAGACTTGAAAACCTCAAAACCAACACTGAGGTGACATTATTATGTGTGGCTTCGGAAAATGAATTTCAGCTTTCCCAAATAAAAAGGAAAAATTGTTTCACATAGGGCTAAATCAGTTTAGATTGGCTTTTTCCCCACAATACAAAAAAAAATGAATAATAATAACTGAACTTTATTAATCTCACACTTGAGAAATTTAACCCATCCCCTTGGGGAGCAGTGGGCTGCCATTGTTCGGCGCCCAGGGAGCAGTGTGGGGTTAAGGTTCTTCCTCAGGGACCCACAGTGGCATTCTGTGGGAGTGGGGCTTGAACTCAGAACCTGGATTCCAACCGAATGTCTTACAATGGAAAAACAATCTAGAAATAAGTAAACAATTCCTTAAATTAAGTATATTTACCCTTAATTTGAGCAGGTAAATGAAATGGTTTGCCAGTGGAATGAGTATTTTTACTCTTAAAATAAGATCAATTGGTAATATGCACTTGAAATAACGCAATGAAATTGTGTTTTCTAATTTTAAGTGCAATTGTCTCATTCCATAGGCAAAATGTCTCCTTTACGTCCTTAATCCAAGAACAAATGCATTTATTTTAAGAAAAAATAATTATCTAGATTTTAATTTTTTCCAGTGTAACCACTAGGACGCCACTCCCCATAATAAAATAAATAAAAATTATGTATATATTAGATATTATTATCCAAACAAAGTACCAGTGACAGACTTTTCCATCAAATTAAGTAAATGAAGGTGCAATAATATTAGTGCTGAAACAATCTAATTAATCGATCTTTGAAATAATCAACTAATCTGGTAATTGAATCATTGAACAGACTTAAAATTTGCTAAAAGAAAAACCTACCTATAGTAGAAAAATAAGACAAATTTAAACTATTAACATTAAACATAATAAATATCATTTTATTTATATTTCTTTAAATATAACATTTTTTTTAATCATATTTTATATGTTTAAAAGTTTTTTTTCAATATTCTGAATATTTGTCTATTCTCTTTTTACATTAAACAAAATATATCAATTACTAAACTAATCGATAGATGCAGCCCTAATTTGCAGGCATATCTTAACCACTTTAAAGCTGCATTTGACACTAAATTGGTTTGATTATCTGAAATACTTTGGAGTAATATATCTGTAGCAGAGTGAAACGTTTGCTCCCGTTGGACAGGATGCTAATGAATGACGACTCATGCCTTTATGTTCTAATTCAGAAGGAAAAAGAAAAGGCGGCAGCTCAGTGTGTACAAAGAGTAAATCCAAGCGATCACGCAGCCGAAAGCCGACCCTACCGAGGGGGTTAGACAAAACAGCATGTACTGTAAACATGGACTCCCAGATTAAAGTTGATTGGAAAACTACCTCCATCCCAGCCCCAGAACCTGACCGAGTGTAGATTCCCTGAAAAGTTGTGGCTTCCATCGTTCATAGAAGACATCGGCATAATAAAAACAAAGCGCTCAGAGCTGTGAACACAAAGGATGAAGGGTTTTTATAGAGGAGCGTCTCCACGATACGGCCCTGCAGGAAAGTCACATTCCAGACCTAATTGCTGGAAAAGCAGCTCTGTGGTCAAAGGCAGGGGAGGGAAGAAAGACCCTTTTATCTGACAACCCACACATAATGTGCCGTAATGAGACGGCACACACAGTTTTAAAGACTACTAGCAGCAGACAGACTGGATCTGCTGTTAATTTAAACATTTTATTACAACCTTCAGTCCAAACTAAATGGGATTAACAGAGTTTAACTGCGAAATGCCAAACCAAACGCAGCACAGAGGAGGAACTATAGCTTATAGATATCTGAGATATTTATGCAACAACAGTCAAAACCTAATAAAATGAATGAAAGAAGTCGGACCATCTGACTTCTTTATGGCTTTGAAAAAAAAAAAGAATTATAATTGCAAAGTCCCTAAAATCTGTGGACAATTATTCTTAATAAAGGATTTGAAGCAGCATGAGATCACAGATTCTCTTAACTTGGTTCTGGACATGGAAAACAAAAAGAAAATACATTAAAGTCAGTCATTTTGCAGATCAAATCAAATTCCACACTTCTACCCTGAGAGACCTTTTCTTCTCCCACCCAGCTGCAGGTAAGGACCAATCAGAACTGGTGTTAATTGAAAAAAAGTTTCAATCATGTTTGTTGGATTTTGTTTGGGTGGAAGAGGCTCGGATGGTGATTTTCCGCTTCATGTTCACAACTGACCGGACACTTGTGACCCTGACCGCTGCAAACTAAAGTACGCAAGCCTTAGTGAAGCACCAACAAGGACAATCAAACTGTTCCAGTAAAGAAATGCTTTTCACAATTAGTTTTAACTGGATTTGAATTCAGGGGATAATTTAAAGTCCCTCAGTAGGGACATCTGAGTTATTGGTAGCTTATTCAATAACTAGTCTAAACCAGGGTTGCCAGTACTGAGAGCTGCAGCCCCTCAGCTTTCCATTGCATTAATTTTTCCACCTGAATCTTAATGGCTGCATACCCTCATCTGCATGTCCTTTAGCGCAGCAGATACCCGGTAACAGGACTGCAGCTTTACAGGAGCAGAACTGGACAGTCCTGCTGTAACAGTGGCAAGGCTAATTTATGCTTCTGACACATAGCCTCTGCAACCGTCCAATCTGTCCCTGTGCGCCCTTTGCACAGAGGTTCTGCAACTGTCGTTGCGCACCTCAAAAAAATCCAGACTACACATCGGACGGTCGCAAACCCAGGCGGACCTCAAGCGGAAGTGCGCAGACAGCGTTGATTGGTCCTTGGTAAGGCTTTTCGGGCTGTCTGTGTGGTCGTCCTTCTCGATTCGGTCCCAGGTGGACCGTTTTTAAAAACCGAGGAGTAATAAAAAACAATGGATAACCACGACGAAAGATTGATCGAGGAGGTTCGGAAGTACAACCACTTGTACGATGCCTCAGACATGTTTTAAAAAATAAAAACTCCAGCCAGCGCTGCCAAAGAAGCTCTCGTGACCATCCGTCGAAGTTCTCGCGAGTTCTCGTGCGCTTTGGTGGTAAACTGCTGTGCATCCCTAGAAATTCCAGACCGACAGTGCAGAAGCATACCAGCAACACTGGTTCATGACCAGACGCAAGCGACATTTGATGTGCGCGTTTGCAGAAGTCTAATCTTGGCTGTAGTTAATACATTAGTACATTTTGTATGCATGTCTTTACCTTCAATCTACCTTTCAAGGTAAATTTTTTAGTTTTTAGTCATCAAATAAGGATGACTTTGAAATACGGGTCCAAGTCATTGAATTTTGAGTTGACTGTCGATTAAATAAAAGCAACCAGACATGAAAACGAAGGGATATGCGCACTTTCATCTGGCTTGGTCTGCTGCAGTTTCCATAGGCTCGTGAACTCGCAGGGGCGCGCTTTTAGGATATCCTATACACTACTGTTTATGCTCTAAAAACATTCTAAATGACTTTATTTCGAGTAAATTATGGACGCTACCCACTCAGGACACTTGGAATACATTGGACGAGCAGTATGGAGAAATATTGACACGTTTTTTGTGGACTTTTATGGACCTTTCTGCCTCGGGCGCCATAGACCTCCATTATTTGAATGTTAGCAGACAGCAAGAAGCCTCCCAGATCTCCAGATGCATTTGAGATATCAAAAAAGTACTCCAGAGTGTTGTTCAGCATGGGGGTGAGTAGAAAATGAAGGCTAATCATGTTTTGGGTGTACTATTCCTTTAAGTATATGCCATAAAAACACAATACTGGCCCTTTAATTTGTGATTTTATTGTAAATGCAATAAATTATCTTACACTTTTAGACATTTACCTGTCATTATACTCCTGAGATTTTATCTGTATAGAAATAGTAGAAGTTTTACACTCTATGCAGATTTCCAATCAAAGCTACCTAGTTGTTTCGTATCTATTCTTCTTTTTCTATGTCTGCTTCTGTCTCCTTGAACCCCAGTCGGCCTCTGCAGATGGCTGCTCACTCTGAGCCTGGTTCTGCTGGAGGTTTCTTCCTGTTAAAAGGAAGTTTTTCCTCTCCACTGTCGTTACAAGCATGCTTAGTGTGAGGGATTGCATTCGAGTCAATGATGCAATCAACTAGTTGTCCTCCTTGAGGTCTGTGCGGGTTTGCGATCGTCTGGATTTTTTGAGGTGCGCACAGAGACAGATTTGACGGTTGTAGAGGCTATGCGTCAGAAGAATAAATGGGCCTTTTAGAGATGAGAGTTTTACAAAATAAAATTATTTGAAATTTTCCATATCATCATCTCTAGTTATAGCATCTATAGATTGCATCCTTGAGATCTACAAACGCCTACTAAGCTGCATAAAAATATATCTACAAAACCTTTTCCTGATATACTTTACAACCTTCTCAGTTTTTCCTCTCCACTGTCACAAGCATGCTTAGTGTGAGGGATTGTATTTGAGTGAATGAGTCAGAGCAATCAACTGGTTTTCCTTAGATAGAAAACTTTGAATCAATTTGACAGTATGATACAGTTGAATTGTAAAGTGCCTTGAGATGACATGTGATGTGAATTGGCGCTATAGAAATAAACTGAATTGAATACTAAAAGCTGTTTTCCCAGCAGGATTCCTCATAGACGTTGACAGGAATCCATCAATGCAGCTCTGATGTGTTTATGGGGAGAGCCTCTCCTCCCAGATGAGCCAAATATATGAAGATAAAGAGCAGCTATTGTTCTACTAACTAAAACTGGTTTTCTGGCCATTTTATTTTGAACTAGTTGGTTTGTTTATACTAATCAGATGTGATTAAACTGGAGAGCAAGAAGCATCAGCTAGCTGGATGACCAGCACAGTGAAATGCACATGGTTAGCCTAGCCGGGCTCTTCAGTTCAGCTTATTCTGAGCTGATAGAAAGTGAAGGTTTAGCTGGGAAGAGAGTTTTTAGGAGTAGCGGGAGCGACAGGCAGAGGAAAAGTGGAGAAAATAATGATAACAGGAGGATGCTCCATCTGTTTCTAGAGTCCAAAAAACTTGATTTAGCGGCAGAAAGGCAAAAGGAGCGGCTGAGTTTTCTGGAATAAACGGAATAAACTGTGTGTAGGAGGGGACAGCGAACCGGCGCCGGGTTTCCAAACGGTTTTCTAACGTGATGGAGCCGCGCGAGCTTCTGCGCCACGCATCGCTGAGACACACCGTCCCTAAACCTGCAGCTGGGACGGTGCGCAGTGCAGGGGGAGAAGGAGACCATTTCTACCCGATAAACTCCTCCACAGACCGGGGGGACAAGTGAGCTCCAAGCCCGAAGCAGAGAACCAAACAAGGCGGGCTATCTCACCATTAAAACTTTGGCAGCGCTCTCCAGTTGTGTGATCACTTCTGGTGCACCGACCGCCGCCATCATCGTCGGCTCGCTCCAATGACGCGCCGCGCGCACTGCATTGTGGGACATCCCAGAGGAGCCAGCAGCGCGTTATGTAACCACGCTTTACGGCACTCTGCTGTAACAGAGCTTTACTTTTTATTTATTTTTTTTATTTTTATTAAGTCATAGACATTTACATGAAAAAATACTCTCAGAGAGGATTGCAAAGGTGTACATGAACAGATAAAGATCAATTACAATAAAAGAAAAAAAAACAACAGAAAAGTAATACAAATAACAGGGGATTTATCTCTGCAAACATTTAACTCAAACATAGAAAGAGCCATAGAAATATTAAAAACAAAAAAAGGTGGATGCAATTAGAATAGCAGATGTTGGGACAAATCAAGTCTAAATTTTTTGGCATATTTGTCATTTTTTATCTTTCTAAGACAAGAAAAATAGGTTTTAAAGATATTCATAGTATCAGAAACAGGCCGTGAAAGATATATGGGTCCATATAAAAAATGACATCATTAATTTTTAAAGAAATCCAATCTTTCAACTCTTTCCAGAAGCGATGTGTAGGAGGACAGAGGCAAAACATATGTTCAATGGTTTCACTTTTATTATTACAAAAGGAACAGTGATCCACCTCAATACCAAAACTTTTTCTTAAAAATTCTGCCACAGGATAAATTTTGTTTACAACTTTAAAACGTGTTTCTTTGATTTTAGGTAGAATAGGCCATCTAACCAATTTTGAGAATGCCTTATCAACTGTATCTGAACTAACAGGAATATCTCTCTTCCAAGTAAATCTATCATAATCGTGAAATTTTCTGGCTTTCAAAAATCTGGTAATGAATTTATTATTGCATTTTTTTTATCAAGCAGATTGCGTTGTGAAATCAACAAACTTGTTTGTAACCGAGCTTTACAGCACTCTGCTGTGGAACAAGGCTGTGCTCTGGAGTTAAACTGGGGATAGGAAAAATAACATAAATAAATATGATTTCAAACTAAAAATAAAGGTTTCAATCCTAAAGTTTATTTTAAAAAATACTCGTAGAAAAATATTAAACTAAGTAGTAAATTAAAATAAAATAAGTAATAATAAAATAATAAATAAATACTAATAATAGTGATAATAAAATAAAAATAAGCAGTAAAAATAATAGTAGCAGCTCAAAAACAACTGCTGCTTACCTTATCAAGGCTGCACTTTAAAAAATGAAATTGTCCAGAGAGCTGTTCTAAACCAAATTTATTTTTGTTTACACTTCTGTATACAAAATTACAAAAAAAATCTGTCTAAGTCTAAAAAATCAAGAATTGATTTAGTTTTAGTGTAGAAATATTTTAACACAAAATATTAAAAAGGATAACTTTTGATTAAAGAAAGTAACTATAGAATAGAGCAGAATAGAATAGAATAGAATGGAAAATCCTTTCATTGTCCCACAATGGGGAAATTCTGGTGTTTACAGCAGCAAAAAGATTATAGAAAAAAAAGGTCACACAAATGTGGACCTTAGAAAAATGTATAAGAATAACATAATAGTGAAGAGTTAAAATAAAGACAATAAAATATTGTACAGTAAAGTGTTTTAACAACATAAAACTGTCCAGCTGGAGAATAAATAGCCAATATCCAGCTATGGACATTTTTACAGTAATGGATGTTTGAAAATAGCAGCAACATCAGAGATGTGCAAAATGACAGCAGCATGTTATTTAACCAAAAGCCAATATGGACCTTACATAATATCTGAATAATAATAAGCTAAGGGTGATGTACAATATTTATCTTGATATTCTTAGTGTTTTATAAATACATATTAATAGGCAACCAGTTTGTCCTAAAGGGTCCATTTTTTAACAAAAACCTATGCAATATAGCATTTATAAAAGCACTGTAATAATGCATTAATCTAAATATAACTAATACAGTCTCATTTAATATTTCTTTTGAAAAAAGTATTTATATTTTTCAAATTCCAAAAACTGCCCAGTCCTAATTGATTAGGTTAGGGGCTCTTTGCTGGAGGGCCAATTCATTTTTCAGGTTGTTTTGCATGTATGATGAAAACGTATAAAAGATTATACAGAAATTCCTATTGCATCAAAATTGATGCAAATAAATGATCTTATTTAACATATACAAAAATGTATTATTTATGTCACAGATTTTTCTGTGAATTGTTTCATGGTCCAGGCTTTAATGGGCTAAACAACAATTTAACTTAACTGACAAAGGGGATTTTTTTGGAGGTTTCTACAGTAAGATGTTCAATAGGATCTGTTTTTGGTTTGAGAAGAGAGAATGAAGAAGATAGTGTGATTCAGTTTTTTAATGCTCCATTACACTCTGCCTCTGTCTTCTATAACAAAATGTCAAGAATCCAGAACAAAATGTGTGAAAAGGTAAGAATTATCTGGCTGAAAGGTCTTGATAGGGACATTGACGAGGCTGTGGGGGGAAAATATTATTTCAAATGTGGGAGGGGCTACAAGGGATGCAAGAAAAATTATTCAGTTAAAAATTGTACATAGTTATTATTTGACACCAAGTAATCTATGCTAAAAGGATCTAATAAAAGATTTAAAAAAAAATGTTGGAAGTGTAGTAAAGAGGTGGCTACACTTCTCCATGCACTATGGGATTGCCCTTTGATAATGCCTTTTTTGAAGGGAGCTTTGAGGACTGGCTAGTCAACCTTTACTAGAGTCTGCACAATTCTGCCTTTTAGGAGATAAATCATTGATACCAGAGGGAATTCCAAAAGCTGAAGGTAGACTAATGATGACATGTTTTCTGGTAGCAGCTAAAATTGTGTGCCAAATGACAAAAAAAAACAAAAAACAAAAAAAGAACAGTGGATTCCTCAGGTAGACTTGCAACAGTCTCTGAAACAAAAAATCTCTTTACACTGTTGTTGATTGGAACATTTGAGAAAAAGTAAAAAATTCATACATCTGAGCAGGAAATGGGTCATACACACTAGAGGGGATATTCTGCAGGTTCTATTTGCAAAAAGTACTTTAAGTACAGAACCTGATGATACAATGACCATAAAGAAGTTGTTTCAACGGGAATCCATAGACCACAATATTTGTCCCTCCCTGCAGTAGCTAGCTGTGCTACAGTGCTAATCTTAGCTCACACGTGAGCAGGAGGAACACATTCTTGTTGCAGCTGTTGTTTCCTCCCTCACAGTGTTAAGAGCGTTTTTCTAAAGTGTATTATGTGTAGTGTTGGGCCAATGCCATTTTTTGGCTCCAATACCTGGCTGTGAAGTATTGGCCGATATCGATACCATCTGTTTGAAACTGATGTGTGTGTGAATATATAAAGAATTGCATACTGCTAAGATGTAAAATAATTGCCATCATGGCTTAGTCAAGCTGCTGCCTACCTTTGTGAAGCAGAAAAAAGACTAATACAAAGAGAATCCAGTAGAACTTTTTATTGCCTACCCGGAATGGGTGACAATAGTTGAATAAACTTTAGGCTCTCGAAATGGTATCGGTGCCCTATTTGTTGGTACTCACTGATACCGATACCACCGTTTTAGTGCTGGATCGGGGCCTGTCCGATACTGGTATCGGTATCAGTGCAACACTACTTCTGTGTTGATAAAAGAATGTCCTAAACCAGCTCTGTAAAATTCTAAGGAAAGGTGGGAATTCAATTTAATTCAGTTCAGTTTATTTATATAGCGCCAATTGACAACACGTCATCTCAAGGCACTTTACAGTTCACCAGATCATCCAGTCAAACTGAGTCAAAGTTTTCCATCTAAGGAAAACCAGTTGATTGCATCGACCCATTGACTCAAATGCAATCCGTCAGGTCTAAACCTGAATTGTCTGATGTATGCTTTTGATTTCCAATATAAGTCGGGTCATTCTCACTTTGTACTTGGTCATGTGTGAAAATTAGACATTTTTTTTGCAGGATTTATGTAATTCTCCATCTACCATGACCAAGATATCAACCCCTTTACATCCTGAACTATATTTAATTGGAAATTTTGCTGAAATGGAACCTCTGAACGAATACCAAACTTAAGATTTTAGAATATTTCTGGCAGGGGCTAGAAAACGTATATCCATTACATGGAAATCTAATCCCGCCTGCCTTTATTCAAATGGTACCCAGAAATGAAAAGTTGTGTGCAGTTAGAAAAAAAATAACATACAGCCTGAGGAAATCATACGTTTCATAAAAATTGGTATCTCTTATTTGGACCATGTAGGTATAAATGTGTAAATTAACTCGCTTCTGGTTTTGGTACCTCTTAGCGTTTAGTTTCTCAAAGCTAAACAACCTCATCTTCCTAAATTTTTTTTATTTATTTATATACCCTTTAACTTATTATTAACCAAAGGCAAAATGTTCTGTTGTATTAAAGTATGAGTGTATTATGATAGATTTCTGAGTTTCTGGTCGATACGCTATAATTTTGTTATTAATGTAAACAAAATAGAAACCTATGAAAAACTGGGCAGAATGCCCAGAAAAAAAACGGATATCCATACAAACGTGTTACAAATATTTGGCTGTGTTTATAAAACTACTATTATAACTTTTTATAACCAACTGATTAAACAAAACAAGATAAAACTAAATAAAGTCCAGATCGCTAGTCTGGTATCATAAGAACAAATGCTGTAACCATAGACTTAATAGATTCAGAAAAATATTGTACCGAATAAAAAGACTTCATTATATCCATTAATTAATAAAATTATAATTTTTTATTAAAAAATGTTATTTAAACTTGTCTGTAATTTTGTTTCTTTTAAAGCTTCTTAAAGATTTCTTAACGAGTAGCAATAGAATTCCAAAGTAGAAATTTCTTTTACTGATTTTTTCTGAATATTTCAACCTTTACCCATATGTCATTGACTATAAAAGGGGATCTTATTCACATTTTTTAAACGGTGGCATTAACCGTAATGTGTGTTTTTACCCAAGCTTCTAAAAAAATTAGTTTAAATGAAGCAATTGCAGCGATTACAAATAAATCCACTCATGTCAAAGTTGGTTAATTTAATTTATACATACATCTTAAACACCGGGACATTAAAAGTATTTTTACAATTTCTCAGTTCATACATAAATGTAAAAAAAAAAAAAAAAAGTCAAAATTACAACATGTATAATACTGCGTGTTTGTGGATTTTTAACTTTAGCACACACACAAAAAAGGATAAGAAGATACCAAAAATATGTATATCTGTATAAATATAAATCTTAAGAAAAACAGGTGTATCAGAGACCAAAGAGGGAGAAAACAGAAGAGTACAAATACAAACTGAAGGCATTCAAACGCTTTATAAAGAAATGAGAGGACACAAGGTCCATCAAAGATTGTCAGTCATAACCAAGCATAAAAAAAGAAAGCACACATCCAGGAAACACCTCACACACTTTGTGGCATTCACTCTTCTAAAGCTGTTTTTGGACAAATCTTAAAAGGGGGGAAGAACGACAGAGCAGCACCAGCCTTTGATCATTAGTAATGATAGAGCAGCCTTAATCCTATATCAGCCAAAACACTAATACTGGAATATATCTGCATGCTGATAGAAACATTGATAAGCATTATTTTCTGATCAAGCTGTATTTATTAATATTTTTTTTTACTGTAAATTAGAGCTATCTCAAAGGGACCAGTCTGCTAGGCTGTTAAATTAAATCTATAATCGAGTAATAATTAAACAAGATTAAACAAGCAACTTTAAAGAGCTGTTACTAAGCACGGGGCAGCATCTGGCATAACCTTTGGCTGAAATCGACCTCCTTTAGTGCCTCACTACAGGGAACACATCATTAGGAAATAGGGATGTCCCAATCTGATATCAGTATTGGATATCCGTCTGTTATTAGCACTAAAAAAAAAAAAACATATCGGATATTTTTTGGCTAAGAGAAGCGATCTGCTTCTGTTAAAATTTTCTGTAATGCATTGTTTCATTTTACATGGGTCAGTTGTTTTATTTCCTTTTGTTCCCCGTTTTAGTAAAATCACTACAGAATAAAACAAGTAATAAAAGCTGGTGCAATTTGTCCTTATTAGAGCCCTACTTCTGGGGTTTATCGTCTTATTTTGAAAGTCACAGTAGGAGGCATCATATTTGAAAGGAGTCACAGGTAACTTCTCAGCAGGTGTGCTGATTGGGGCGGAAACATAGTTCTTGACTGTCGCTGTGGTCGTTATGGTTTCGTTTGATCCCTGTGTTGCAGCCAGAAAGTGAACGCTGTTGCTGTAGATGGTCTGTAAATGTAAAACAGTAAATTCATTTTGTTGGAGAGCGCAAAGTATCAATAAATGCTCTGAAATAACTTCAAGCTTCTTTCATTGGATCCAAGAAAGCAGCGTGTCAACTAAGCTCCCTTCAGCAGCCCCTGATTGCTTTAGGTTTGTTTTATGGTTTTCTTTGTAAAAACAAGTCACTACAATCGTATTGGGTCAATATCGTTAATAAAAAAGTTGTATCGGGATATAACCCTATTAGGAAATAATGATGCAACAACCCAAGTTGTTCTCAGTCACCTCCGCTGATCTGTAGCATCTTGGTGACTTAAAGCAGAATTAAAATGCTAACCTGATTTCTCTTGTAAGATTTAGAAAAAACGTACACGTCTTTTCAGCCACCTGACTGGCAATGAGCAGCACCCTGTGTTGCTTTAAAGTAAATAGAGAAATATACTAATAATAATAGTGATTAGATGATCTCCAGGGTAAAACCAAGTGCTGAAGAAACCTTATTTTAACTAGGGGTGTGAATTAGACATTACAATTTTGTCTTGTGATATGATGTATCCCAAAATATTAATAAATATGATGTATGTTAAAATTTTCATAATAATATAGCTCCGGAAAACCTCATAAGATTTTGTTAATTAGTGCAGAGCAGCTGAATAATAGGGCCTGCGACGGTGCGCTGCCACCTAGTGGCTGGAGGTTTAAAAATTATGTAAAAGTAAGACAATTAAATTAATGTTTGCCTATAAAAACATTTTACATTTAAGATCCATTCAGGCGCATTTTGAATCGACGCACACGTCGTCTAATAAAATATCTTGATATTTGATGGAATCAGTTGTTTTTCCACCCTTACAGGTAACCCACCGATGCTTAGTAGCAACACTGCTTTGCTTTATCCATAAAGTAAATACATTGTAAGAAAATTTATCAAAATATGATTTTTCTCTGAGTAACTTGTGGTTTGAAATTAGATTTGATGTATGTATACAGAGCATACTCTGTCAGACGACCCCCCCCCCCCCCCCCAAGGAAAAACAGCTTCTGCTTTAAAGAACAGCTTCCAAATCAGTTAAGATTGTGTTGATCTGGCTAGAAAAAAAGAAACATTTACAAAAAAAAAAATAATACTATTAGTGATATAAAAATCGAAGCACAACAAACCCAAACACTCTTCTGTGACGCTTAACCAGAAAAGACCTTCTGATTACAACCGGGAAAAAAACAAAACATGGCCTGAAACAGTTTGGCTTTAACCGCTTTTAAGAAAAGAAAAAAAAAAATTCAGCTCAGCACAAAGAGAGCATCAAATGATTTGGCGATTGTCAAACGGCAAAGATACAGAGATAAACAACGCTAACATGTGGTCTTTTTTGGATAATTAGAGCGTCTCAAACCTTTTAGAGAGAAAAATAACTGAATCCAACCTGCTTTACTCGTCTTCCTCTCACATTTCTGTTCCCTCTTCCAACAGAATCCGTCCGGTCTGCAGCAGTCGGGACCAGCCCAGCTGAAGGAGACCGGATTCAACAAAGTTCTGCAAACACCCATCATCATCATCATCCTCACCACATTCGCCTACTTCGTCATGCAGCGGCCACACGCTCTACAACATTCAGTTAGGAAGGCACGCAGCTCGTCACTTTCAGAGCACAAACACTCGTTCTTTGTACACAACAACAAAAACAGCACAGATAAAAACACGTAATGTAAATAATATTAACCACAAAGATAAGCAGCATATTCTAACTGGTAAAAAGAGAAATATATATATTTATATATATATAAAATTAATATGTTTGTACACTTTTGAACTTTTAAAATGATAGTTTTGTGTTTAGAAAACTAAATACATGTCATTTTGTATTGCACATAGTCACGCTGTCACATGTTTGGTTTTTGTAAAGACATGTTGCTTGTTTTTTTTTTTTGTTCGTTTTTTTACGACCTCCGATAATATAACGGGAGGCGGGTTAAGATGCAACTCAACCGCAGGACTGGTCTTTGCAAACTCGCTGAACTGAAGCCCCAGCATCCTGGTAAAGGTCGTGTATGGAGCGGGCTACGGTTCAGAGACGCTGAGGCGTGCCTGCGGTTCGTTCAGGCTGCAGGAGAGAGTAATAATCTTGAGCTGACAACAGGAAGGTTTTTTTTAACGATGTTGAGCTCCGCTTTGTCCTATTGGACTTTCAACCTGTTAAGTTCAGCAAGAACAAGATGGTAAAACACTGTAAAATGTGGCTTCTGCAGTCATTCAATCTGAATTTGAAAAATGTAAAGCCCTGCTTTTCTCTGACAGTGCTCTCACACCGATTGATGCTGCTTCTCTTTTCCCAGTTTAAATAAAGGTCACATGTTAGGAAGGCTAGAAACAGTATGTAGAAAATTTCCAATATTAGAATAAAAAAAGGGATCACCTTAAATCTACATGTAGCTCGTGTTAATGTTGACTAGTTCCTGATCAGTGCATCTCTGTCCTGTTTTCTATATCAGAGCTCCAAGTTGGTAACATATAAAGGTCTGAACAGGATCCATTCCAGATTTTAACTTTTTTTCATTTTTTTATGAACACCTAATGTGAAGTCAAGACCAACCGGAGGTTAACCTTGAAAAATAAGAATAAAGGACAGAAATATGGGTACCGGTAAAGTCTGAAGGAGGAGACTCCCTGAATCAGATTTGGCACAAAACAAGTTAAGTCAGTTAAAAATGCGTTTCCATCACGACTTTGTGCATCAGAGAAATCAGCGACTGCAGAGACTGACAAATGATGGTATGGAGTGAATTTAGTTCCATTATTTTTGCAAGAAAAGAACATGTTCTGCAAACAGAAATTTGAAATAAAACAATGCAACCCAGAAATGAACGTAAAAACAAATCTTAATCAAAAAAGGTTTTGAGAATAACTTTGCTGCTTTTTTCTTCAATCTTTTAAATTTTTTTTTTTACTTTTTCAGATTGAATTTTACGCATCGCATTCTCTTGAAATCACATTTCACAAATCAGCTTCTCGTCACTTCTAGCCCAATACAAACCCCCGATCTTGACGCGCATATTGACCAATAATCCTGTTTCTAACATCAGTGCTAACATCGCTGCTCACCTCGTTTTCTAGCCACTTACTTTGAAATTTGCATTTTCCCATTCTCTAGCTTTTTCTGTGCCCTGAGCTTCTATTCCGAACATACGGCTTTACGATTAACTGGAAGCAGTTCTGCGTATAAGACGCAGAACCAGTTGTATATAATACATCTGAAGAAATGTTTTTATAAACGTTTCCTTTTTTAAAAATAAAGTATTTTAAATGCCACTATAAATCACATTTAATGAATTGTAATGCCAATTAAGGCCTTAATAAAAAAAAATAATTATTTAATAACTTAATGATTTTTAATGACCTGCAAAAACCCTGAATATTTAAAAAATAATTAGAGAAAATAAAATATAAGAAAACAGGAAAGTTACTCTCAAAAAGTTTCATTTCTGGATTGTATTATTTCAACAATAATGGAGCAAAATTCAGTCCATACTGCAGCGTTTTGCAAAAGTATTTATTCCTTTTGGATTTTTTCTTTTCAAAAGCCCAAACCTCCACATATACATTATATAGACACAAAATAGAGCACAACTGTGAAGTGGAAGGAACTCAGAGGGACCCAACAAACACGTGGAAGGAAGTGAGCTAGTCTGCTGACAAAATAAACTTTTTAGTCTGCATTAAGAAAAAAAAAAAAAAAAAAACTACCTGTGCAAACTGGTCAGACCTGAAAGGATTGAAACAGACAAATTAAATTTCTACCCTGGAAAAAACTGTTATAAAAAAAATGGATGGAGGTTCATCTCATTTACCAAGAGCTACAAAGGAATGTTTTCCTGCTGGTTCTCTGCTTGAGCACACCTCAAACAAATGATTGCATGACCTCCTCAGCGTAACATCATGTGCTGAAGAAGCCTCTTAATCAGACATCCATTTAAGTCAGGTGTGTGGCAGCAGGGAGGCGGAGTACCTGTGTTAAAATGGCCAAGTCTAAAGGCTGGTTTATATTGGTTTATATAGGAGGTCTCTGATTGGTCAAATCTACATCCGCTCTACACTATGCATATTTCCTGTTTGTTACCGGCTTGTTTTGTTAGTATGGCCGCTAAACGAGACTTGTGAAGTTGGACCAGCTAGAAGAGCGAGGTGCGCAAGATTTTCCATTAAAATAAGTGCATTTATTCTTGAATTGAGGAGGTAAAAGAGACATTTTGCCAATGGCACAAGACAATTCACATTTAAAATAAGAAAACACAATTGCATTATCTTACTTCAAGTGCATATTATCTAATTATGTTATTTTAAGAGTAAAAATACTCATTCCATTGGCAGATCATCTTATTTACCTACTTAAATTAAGGGGAAATACACTCAATTTAATATTTTTTTACTAAGTTCTTGATTGTTTTTGCAGCGCGCGCTTCAATATTGTGCATAAATCAAAAACATCTGTGACAAGCTCACTGTAACACACTGCTGCAGGGAGTATAACCAGCCCTTAAGTCGGCAACTAAATTGAGATATTTAAACAAACAACTTGGATTATTGACGTTCAAATATATGGAGCTGTTTTGCAGAGAAAAACAGAATCCATCCCTGGGTAACCAAAGCTGGTAGATGTGCCCTGAAAACTCCTTTCCTTCCACTCCCATTCATGAGCTACTGTGTGTTGGTCCAGATAAGATGGAGGTTTATGGACATGAAAAAGTTTGAGGTGAATGAATATGTGGTAAAGGTGCTGCTGTACACCAGAAACAACTTTTACAAACTTGTACAAACTAGTTATACTGAGGGAGCATGGGTGTCCCTGTGAGTGAATGTCTTTTAGCTTATTTTGCCGAAGCTGTGATCCAGGCACCATCAGTCTGTAGACTGGATGCCGTCTTCACGTGGCCAAACACGAACGGAAAGCAGCTCGAATAGAACAGGAAGCAGCTCCTGTGTTTGAATCGTGCGTAAGACCGAAGGCAGAAGGAATGGGACAAGAAACTCCAGGAAGCAGCAGAGGCTCCTGAGTCTGCTGCCTCTCCGTTCTTTATGCAGTCAGAGTTGGTGCTTGTTGGTCCCAGATGGGAGGTCGGTTTGCGGTCGGCCCACTAGGTGACGATGTCCCCTCTATCCTGCAGCTGCTTCTCAGACGTGCTCAGCCTCGCCACGCTGACAGACACCTCCAGAAATCGAGATAGGTAGCAGAAGGAAATCGGTTCTAGACGTACACCGGCTCACATCCCACCCCTGCCTCTCCCTCTTCTTCATCATCATCCTCCACCTCTCCGTCCTCATCCGTATCCTCCCCCTCCTCTGGGCCCATGGCGGCAGCTGCAGTGGCGCTCAGCCCCACGCTGGCCTCCAGGGGTTTGGGGTAGCGGAAGGGGCAGCCGTTGTCGTCAAAGAACCGACGGAATGTGAACTCGTAGAAAGCGTGCTCTGGGTGCTTCCCGTGCGGAGAGCAGAGCGCGTCCAAGGCTCGGGTGCTGTCTCCGCTGTCGCTCCACGCCCCTGGGCCGCCCTCCTCCTCCACAGGGTCAAAGTTTGACGTGTCCATGGGGTGAGCGATCTTTGGGCGGTAGGGTGCCGGCTGCTGGCGCAGATTGCTGGAGAAGTCGACCTCAGAGAAGAAGGGGTGAGCCTTGATCTCTCCGGCGCCGTTTGCACCCAGACGCTCCTCGGCTGAGCAACAGAGGCGGCCGATGATGTCTACCGCCTCTGGACTCAGTTTGACCTGCGGCGGCACCTGTAGCGTGCTTTCCCAGTTAATGACCTACAAATGTGAAGGTAGACGACAGAACAGTTACCGTCATGAAGTACGGTGCAGAGAAAGGGACAAAAATCAGGCCTCCTCTCTAAACATTTACTCTACCATAAAAATGATAGGTTTTTAATTTGGGCATTTTATGATCGATACCACGGGGGGTCTGGAGGATGTGATATTTTCTCTCATCCAAACAAAACAGCAGAAATAATTTGGCCTTGAAAGGAAGAAAAAGCCACTTAAGTTTGTTACATGTACCCTTAAAAAAAAGATGCTTTCTACTGCAAACCGAAAAGTTAACATTCAACTATTAAACCCATTTTTTGCATTGCTGCTAAACAGCATGATACTGCTACCACCATGCTTAACAGCTGGTTTGCATCTGCATATTTTAAAAGCTCTACTTTGATTTGAGCTCAAAGAGCTGAATGTTTGTCCATTAAACTTTTATCATCATGTGGGTGTAAGTTAATCTCAGTTTCCTTCTCGGTCTGAGGAAATATTAAACATCCTAACCGGTTCCTCTTCATCCGAGGCGTTTGAATCTATGATTCAAAGTCAGATAAGATTAAGTCCTCATGTGGGACAATGATCATAACACACATCTAACACAGGTTTAGTTAATGGAACTGGTTTCAGTCAACACAGCAGCCATTTTTTTTTCTTTTATCCTGTTAAAATTTCTGATTTAAAACGAGTCAGTCCAGCTGACATCATCCAAGAAGAAGAGAATAAATTAAACCTCTGGATGCTTGTTTCTTGTAATTTGTTTGGACACAAATTCTAAATTTTAACAATAAACGTTTTTCCTTGTTAAATGTGGAAATCATAAAATGTGAGGAGGGTGAACTTTAGCTATTATTTAGTTTTTAATTTCAGTTTCAGCTTGGGGAGGCAAGTTATCAATTGATAAGTTAAAGATCAACTATCTAATCATTCCCAAAAAAAAAATAAAATAAAAATCCACTGGACTTTGTTTCCAAGTTTGAATTCATTTTACTTCCCATCCAGGAAGCTTTTTCAATTCATTAGACAGGTATCGGGTATTGAAGGCTAACAAAGAATCCAAACAGCTGCCTGTTCCTAAGGAGCGGACCCGTGGGTCCGGTTCAATTTGCATGTTCTCTAAACCAAAGCATTTTTTGCTTTTGTGTCAACACTATAAACCTCAAACTCAAAGCTATTTCTGACATTTTGAATTGAAAAAAGCTTCCTGGATGGGAAGCAAAACATCTTTTAACTTGGAAACAAAGTCCAGCGGATTGTTTTTTTTGTTGTTTTTTTTACTTTTTTGGAATAACAATGACCTGGATGAGCTCTAATGGATTGAATAATGATTCATTATAAGCAGCAATTTTATTTTATTTTCTATTAACAATAAGGGCTTGACATTTTTAAATCAGTCACTGGTTATTGTGCAAGCATAGGATGCAAATTGTTTAGAGACAGACTTGTGAACATTAATTTTCAACAGATATCTAAATAGCGGCTTTAAGTTTTCCCTCTGTATTCGTACTGTATGGGTAGATTGTTATATAATGTTTTTTAGCCTGATTTTCACAACTGCCAAAAGGACTACTGATGACGGCTGGTTTAACTGAGTTAACTATGGAGTGTTAGCACTGTAAAACGATTAATGTACCTTGTCCCTCGTCAAATGAATACATAAAATAAACTGCTTAATTAATTATAGTTGTTTGCATTACAGTTATTATATATTATATTACATCCATCCATCTTCTGACACACTTAATCCCAAGCGGTGTCGCGAGGGCTGCTGGTGCCTATCTCCAGCTGTCTGGAGAGGCGGGGTACATCCTGGACAGGTCGCCAGTCCATTGCAGAAAAATTTACATACAGGTGCTGGTCATAAAATTAGAATATCATGAAAAAGTAGATTGATTTCAGTAATTCCATTTAAAAAGTGAAACTTGTATATTATATTCATACATTACATACAAACTCATATATTTCAGATGTTTATTTTGTTTAATTTTGATGATTACAAATGACAACAAATGAAAATCTCAAATTCATCATATCAGAAAATTAGAATATTACTGAAGACCAATAAAAACAAAGGATTTATAGAAATGTTGGCCAACTGAAAAGTATGAACATGAAAAGTATGAGCATGTACAGCACCCAGTATTTAGTTGGGCCTCCTTTGGCCTGTATTACTGCAGCAATGCGGCGTGGCATGGAGTCGATCAGTCTGTGGCACTGCTCAGGTGTTATGATAGCCCAGGTTGCTCTAATAGTGGCTTTTAGCTCTTCTGAATTGTTGGGTCTGGTGTATTGCATCTTCTTCTTCACAATACCCCATAGATTTTCTATGGGGTTAAGGTCAGGAGAGTTTGCTGGCCAATTAAGAACAGGGATACCATGGTCCTTCAACCAGGTACTGGTAGCTTTGGCACTGTGTGCAGGTGCCAAGTCCTGTTGGAAAATGAAATCTGCATCTCCAAAAAGTTGGTCAGCTGCAGGAAGCATGAAGTGCTCTAAAACTTCCTGGTATGTGGCTGCGTTGACCCTGGACCTCAGAAAACACAATGGACCAACACCAGCAGATGACATGGCACCCCAAACCATCACTGACTGTGGAAACTTTACACTGGACTTCAAGCAACGTGGATGAAGTGCCTCTCTTCTTTTCCTCCAGACTCTGGGACCTTGATTTCCAAAGGAAATGCAAAATTTACTTTCATCAGAGAACATGACTTTGGACCACTCACCAGCAGTCCAGTCCTGTTTCTCTTTAGCCCAGGCAAGACGCTTCTGACGCTGTCTGTGGTTCCAGAGTGGCTTGACACAAGGAATGCGACAGCAGAAACCCATGTCTTTCATACGTCTGTGTGTGGTGGTTCTTGAAGCACTCACTCCAGCTGCAGTCCACTCTTTGTGAATCTCCCCCACATTTTTGAATGGGTTTTGTTTCACAATCCTCTCCAGGGTGCGGTTATCTCTCTTGCTTGTACACTTTTTTCGACCACATCTTTTCCTTCCCTTCGCCTCTCTATTAATGTGCTTGGACACTGAGCTCTGTGAACAGCCAGCCTCTTTAGCGATGACCTTTTGTGTCTTGCCCTCCTTGTGCAAGGTGTCGATGGTCGTCTTTTGGACAACTGTCAAGTCAGCAGTCTTCCCCATGATTGTGTAGCCTATAGAACTAGACTGAAAGACCATTTAAAGGCTTTTGCAGGTGGTTTGAGTTAATTAGCTGATTAGAGTGTGGCACCAGGGGCCATCAATTTTGAACCTTTTCACAATATTCTAATTTTCTGATATGATGAATTTGAGATTTTCATTTGTTGTCATTTGTAATCATCAAAATTAAACAAAATAAACATCTGAAATATATGAGTTTGTATGTAATGTATGAATATAATATACAAGTTTCACTTTTTAAATGGAATTACTGAAATCAATCTACTTTTTCATGATATTCTAATTTTATGACCAGCACCTGTATATTTTTACAATTTATTTTGTCAGCTGTAATAAACACTGACTAAAAAAAAAAAAAAGTTTTCTAATACATCATTAACCTCAATATAGGTAGAAAATATAACAGAAGGGGAAATTGAAACGGATTACTGCATAAAAAAATTGAAACACTAACTTTTCTATATATAAAGATGTAAAACTATCATTAAGTGGACGTTAACTGATGTTACTCGCTGATATTAGTATTTCAATCCAAGATATAGTGCTGGGAGACACTTAAAGCTGCTAGCAGAGCGCTACTAAGTAATAATTTAAAGTACTTTATTGATTTTTTCAAGCAGGGTTAATACAGGAATGAGTAACTCTAATTTAATGCTTTTTAATGCTCTTAGAAATATTTTTAATGCCCCCAACAAGTACCCAATACTCTCTCTCTCTATATATATATATATATATATATATATATATATATATATATATATATATATATATATATATATATATATAAAAACAGCCAAATCCTTCGTCATCTTTGCCGTTGACAGGCCGCTACCATGTCCCAACTACCTCTTTTTCTATCCACTTTTGTTGAAATTTGTATTTTCCCCCCATTCTCTAGCCTTTTCTCTGCCTCTATCTTTTCCCAAACATACGGCTTTAAGATCACCCAGAAGAAGTTCTGCGCAAATATATTATTGCGATATAATATATCTGATAAAATTTATTTTTATAAACATATTTTCTTTTTTTAAATAAAAACATTTTAAACGCTACGATAGTCACATTTAATGAATTTTAATGCCGATTAAGGCCTTAATTTAAAAAATAATTTAATAACTTTTTTAATGACCCGCTGAAACACTGTCACTGTTAAGTTTAAAGTTTGTTTACATTCCCATCTACATGAATTGCTAAAAATATAGATATTTCGTCTTCACCGACCTTAATCTGAGTCTCGGTAGGCGTCGGAGCGAGGAAGGGCGGCTGTCCAACCAACATCTCAAAGAGAATCACTCCCACACTCCACCAGTCGCACAGCTGAGTGTAGCCTATGAGAAATACAACCAAACCAGGACAGTGAACAGGGAGGAACATCAGTAATGAACAGAAACATCAGCAGGCCTCTTCCTCTTAGTTCTACCTTTGCGCAGCAGAACTTCAGGCGCGATGTAGTTCGGCGTCCCGACCAAGGAGTGAGCCAAGCAGCGCTGGTGCTGCCGGTTGGCGCGTTGTTCCAGCGTCGTCAGACGGTCACCACAGCGACAGTTTGACACGTCGTCCCAGAAGTCGCTGGGCTCCATGCTGTCCTGTCTGACGTGGCTTCCTGAAAGAAGAACAGAAAAGACGGTGGATTTGAAAGCTAAGAAAAGAGCCAGAGTTGCTCATTAACTCTAGGACTCCCAGAATTCTGATCCTACTAGAGCTCCCACTGACCGTCAATTTGACGGGTGACATTTTTCTTAATGGAACGCGTGAGGAGTGATGATGTCATCAACTGAAATGTAGACCTTATATCAGGTCTAATGTATATTTTTTAAAGGCTGTATCGAATGATATCATTATTTGTTGTCATAAATCAGTAAAATAAACACGACTATTTTACCACACAGGTTAAAAATGACAATTTTATTTACAGAAATTGATTGATTACCCCTAAACATTTCCCGCACACTAGCTTTTCACATTTGTGACAAACATCATCACAGAGTTTTGAAGAAGCACCTGGCGCTGTTTTCTTTGCCGCGCCAAAGATGCTCTTCAGCGGCGGAGGGGCTGGTAACCTGCGGAGCGCATGTGGTTTGCACGCCAACCTTTGTGTGATTATGGTAGACCACGGACTCTGGTTTGGCTTTTGGGTCTACCGGCTGAGGTGTGGGCAGTGCCATCTAAACCTTGAACAAAAGTTTCACTGTTGCACTGGAAAAATGATCTAGAAATAAGTAAAAATTTCTTAAATTAAGTGTATTTACCCTTAATTTGAGTAGTTTGAATGAGATAATTTGCCAATGGAATGAGTATCTTTATTCTTAAAATAAGATAATTAGATAACATGCACTTGAAATAAGACAATACAATTGTGTTTTCTTATTTTAAATGTAAGTTGTCTTGTTCCATTGGCAAAATGTATTTTACCTCCTCAATACAAGAACAAATACACTTATTTTAAGAAAAAATGACTTTTCAAATTTCGATTTTTTCCAGTGTTTCTGATGGGTCACTAATGCGTCTGCGTTTTCCCAGGGATGGGCGATCATCCTCGGAATCACTGTCAGAATCTGAGCTGCTTCCTAACCAGTCCTCTTCATCAGTTTCTCCCTCTCCGCCATCATCAATATTTTGAAGCATTTCTAAATCCCTTTTTGCGGTTAGATTTCTACTGAAAGCCATTTTTCGTTATTAGCCAACGGCAGCAACCGTACAGAATGTCAATCAACTGTGGGAAGAATTTAAAAAGCAACTAATAGAGCCGTCAAAATGATGGCTGTGGGAGATCGAGGTAGAATTAACATTATTTATTTCTTAAATTTTTATTTTATAAAAAAAAAAACAATGTGAAAATTAAGGAAATATAGAAATCGGAAAAGTCAGTTAACATGAACAACATATGATTAATGTTAATAAAGTTCTTTCCCTTAAAATCTCAGAACCGTCAAAATGACGGCCTTGGGAGTTCTAGTGTTAATCTGTGGATTAATGATCAAAATAATCCTAATAAAGAGGGTTCTGCTCTCTACCTTTCTGGTAGTACTTTGAGTTGTGCGTCCAGCGGAAGCCTGTGCACAGGCCGAAGTCCGTCAGCTTGATGTGACCGTCCAAGTCGATGAGGATGTTGTCTGGTTTGATGTCGCGGTGGATGAAACCCATCTTGTGGACGCTCTCAATGGCCAGCGTGAGCTCTGCCACGTAGAAGCGCGCCAGGGTTTCTGGGAAGACGCCCATCCGGATCAGAAGGCTCATCATGTCTCCCCCGGGGATATAATCCATGACAAAGTAGAGGCTATCGCGGTCCTGGAAGGAGTAGTAGAGACGCACCACCCACTCGTTGTCCGCCTCAGCTAGGATGTCCCGCTCCGCCTTCACATGGGCCACCTGAAAACCAGACAGCCGCTGACAGTGGTTAGCAAAATCCTTCACCTGAAAGACGGAGGAGGAAAACGTTAAATGCTTTAAATCACCTGGTTACGGTTGAGGACATCTTTCTTGCGCAGCGTTTTCATGGCGTAAAGTGCACCGGTGTCGACCTTTCGTGTAAGGCACACTTCACCAAAGGCGCCGATGCCCAGGGTCTTGATCTTTATAAACATTGTCTTGTCCATTTTGGCCCGACGTAGCCTGTTGTAGTTGGACTCCTTTTGGTTCAGCATCTTCCTCATCTGCTCCTGCTCTGCCTCCGACAGCCCAGCCTAGCCACAAACAGAACCATTAGAGATTAAAACAGTTTTCCAAACCTTCATTTCTTTGGATGTTTTAGATTTTACATTTAGTTAAAACAAAAAGAGAGAGAAAGCGTCGCCTCACCTTGGACATCTCCTGCTCCAACTGCAGCCTCCGGTTCAGTTTCTGCTGGTAGGTCTTCATCACGTTCTCGATATGCTGCTCCATGTAGAACTTGAAGGCGAAGGGAGAGTAGGTTTTGATGCGGGACTCTCTCTTCTCCTCATCTCGCCCGTTCTTCCTGAGGGGAACAGGCGACGTCTGGATCTGCTTCTTGTCTTTTACTGCTTTTTCTCCCTTCCCCATCTTGGGCTTCTCTTTAACCTGCTGGCTGTCCTCATTCTTCCCGCTGCTCCCGCTACCACCACTGCCGGCGCGTGCACCTCTGGCAGCGGGGTTGTTGAGATCTGGACCGCTGGCTCCGGCTCCTTCCAGAACCCCTGGATCCCCCGCTGCTCCGGGCATAAGCAGATTCTTTGGGTAAGGTGGGGGAGGGCAGCGGGGCTCCTGGGCAGGCTCCAATGGGTAGGTCTCCTCCGGCATGTAGGGCAGGGGTTCTGCTGCATCCTGAGCTTGAGCTGTCATCCAGCCAGGATGGCACGGGCCCACCGCCGTTTTGGGCTCAGGCCTCATCACTCGGATACTCTTGACGGGCTGTTGGATGGGGGGGGACGTTACAGCTGTGATGGTGTTAGGGGGGCCCAACGAGGACTCCTGCTTCCCGGCCGCAGGAGGCACAGCCATCGGCTGTCTAACGCCGTTTGGAGCAGAACGACTGTTGAAGGAATTTGTTCTGCTGGGCACACGTACCTCCCCCCTAAATGGGCCCTGGGGCTGCCGGGCCGCTGGACTCCCTTCAGCACCAGGCGGGCCGGCCCAGTGGTGCTCGTACAGGTCCAGGTTGAGGCTGGCTCTGGAGGGCGTCATCAGGTCTGGGTATTCAGGGGCCATGGGTGGCACCCCACCCGGGGAACGAGACATCATGTGGACCTGGTGGGACGTGGGGCTGGCCTGGCGGGGATGAGAGTGAGACGTAAGGTACAGGTTGGCCGGGTATCCTCCGCCTCCTGACCCGTTTTGGGCCATGGCCCCCTTTCCCTGCATGTTGACATAATTGTCAGGGGGCCCCATAGGGGGTGGTTGCATCTTGTTCTGGAAAGAGGGGGTCCTCTTGACCCCATAGCCTGCGGGTTCCATCATGTGCTGCCTAGCGTGACCGTAGTCGTAGTGTGGACCTGGGACAGGTCCCCCTGGTGGCTGCGGCTGGAGCTGCAGCGGCTGCCCAGGGACGTTGTAGCTCATCATGGGCCCATGCTGCTCCATGCTGCTGGGGTAGGCCTTCTGTGGGGCGCCCGGTGGGTACATGGCGCTGCCTGGGTTGCTTTGGGTGGGCATCACTGGCGGATAGCTGCCGATACTGGGTGGTCGCCCCATGGGGTTGGCCATGGCAGCGCCCTGAGCTGCACTCGATGGGGGAATCATGTAGTTCATAACAGGAGAAGCCCCCATGTAGGCTCTGGTCATGTCACTCTCTGGGCCATAACCTGCCGCCCCGTCATACATCGGAGCCCCCATCTGGTGGTATGGAGGCATGGCGCCTCCCTCGCCCGAAACCTCTAATGTGGGACGGTGGTCCATGGTGTTCGGCACGCCAGCTTTTCCTGTAGCAGCAGACAATAAATTGCACAAATCAATCCTGTTTTTTTTTTCAATTAACTGATACAGTGAAAACAAACGACTGGTCAGAGTTGCCGTTTCCGTACCGGGTGACGTCTGCTTAATGACACGGACGATGAGCTCGGTGCGCGGGTCCAGGTAACCCATTTTACTGATATACTCCAAGGCTGCTTCAATATTTCTGCTTCCAGTTTGCTTCAGCGCCCGCACTGCCATTTCCTGTGAAATGTTCACACAAAAATCAGTCTTGGAGCAACAAGTCAAACATTTTAACAAAAAACACAAAAAAAAAACAACAAAGTGACAAACTGAAACTCAAACGTTTCCAGGTTTTCTGGACATAAAGATACAATACTTCAGATAGTTCAAGTTTTGCTTCAAATTTCTTACTGTTAGAAGTGAGTCATTTTTTCCCCAAGGTCGCCGCTTTCTTTGTTGATGACTTGATGCATTTAATTCTGCAACATTTTAACATGTGGCACTAAACCCAGTTTGGCTGCCCTACAACTCATCTTTTTGCTGAAGCTTCAACTTCTGGATGAGCGTAAAAGCTGAAAACCTGCAGATCAGACATTTAAAATATCCCTGAGACGCCAGAAAAAAGAATTTGTGGAAGCAAACTGATTTCTATGCAATGTCATACACTGTCATTCTTTTCCTTATCAAGTTCATCAGTTTCATGATGACAAACACAAACATCATGCTTTTTAATGCTCTTTTAAAGCTCTTAGAAATAATTTTAATGCCACCAAAAAGCACCCGTCGACAGGCTGCAGCCATGTCCCGAATTCCTCCTTTTCCAGCCACTTTTGTTGAAATTAGCATTTTCCCCATTCTCTAGCTTTTTCTTGAACTCAAGCTTCTTTTGCAAACACACAGCTTTCTATGTACTACCTGGAGAAGATCTGTGCAAATATATAGTGATATCATATGTCTGAGAAAATTGTTTTTATAAACATTTGTTGTTGTTTTTTGAAAGAAAGCATTTTTAATGCCACAATAACCATATTTAATGAATTTTAATGCCAATTAAGGCTTTCATTTGAAAAATAATAATTTAATAATTTTTAATGACCCGTGGAAACCCTGAAATATTAGTCAGCAGCACTACAACTTAAAAAAAAAAAGAAATCTTGGATCCTTCAGTAGCTGCTTTGAAATGCAGAAAATAAGTTGGTGTTATTTATAAGCCTCGACAATAAGTTTCTGATTGTATTAAACTTGTGGAAGTTGATCTTCCAAAGTTCTTTTTTCTGTGTACTAAAGTATTTTCTTTTCAATATTAAATAAAACACATTAGCATTTTTCCTAGTAAACAGCAGCTCTATTCAGCTTGAAATCAAAACAAAAAATATACATCTTAAAGCCCCCTCACTTTGTTTCTTCACCTTTTAAACCCTTTTTGAGTGTTTTGAGTTTCAATGACTGGAATTTCTACATAAAAAGAATCTTTAAATGTTTGAAATGACGAGGATTATCTACATAGTGATGCTGTCATGTCTCTTTAACAACAGTAAACAAACAGAGAGGCAGAGTGTGAGACAGCAGGAAATGTTTGACCACACCCAGGTGAGGAAATCCCCTCAAATGGCATATGATCTCACAGCAGGCATATTTCAACGAAGACTCCGGCTGCTGTGAAACAACCAAAAACAAAAAACTGGCTCTGGTTCCCCTGCTGGCTGCAGTGAGAACAGCAGCTTCTTTAAACATGATTGATAAATAAACATATGCCTTAAAATACATTTTCTGTAGTAGAATTGCAAGGAGAATGTTGAGGAAAATAACTGGCACAATGAAGAAATGAGACTATCCCCGCCCCAGACTTTCTACTATTCCAGAGGCCGACTGCCAGCCTGTGATGGTCAGCAGGAAACTAAAGCAAATATAAACCATTTTAAAGTAGCAAATGTACGGATAGTCAGCTCAGGAAGCCAGGAAATGCCAAGGCCGAGCTTTCTCTAGGCTTCCTATAAAGTGTTAGCAGGACAGGGTCCATCATTATGCTGCATGACCCCTCCCCACACCTTTAAATCTCAAAGCCCAGCTCTGGCCGTGTACCCACACAGCAGTGTTTATACTCGGCTTCCTGTGTGTTCATGCATGTGTGTGTGTGAGTTGCATTCCTGCGTGGACCGAGGAGAGCGCTGGCTGCCAGAGCCGCCCTACAGTCACATTTTGTCCTTTCCCTCCGTGTTTTTAGCCACGTTCCTCTTCTCTCTGTGCCGATCTGTTTCAAAGGTTAAAGAGACCAAACAATAGTCTCTGGACTTTTTTTATATTTTCTGAAAAGGCGGTGATTGCAGGAAATGCTTAGTTCTTAATGGGCTTTAATCTACAATAAGAAACTGAGAAGGGATCTGAGAAACACTGCGTAGATGGGGGATCTTGTACTAATAAAACATGACCAATTATCCAGGTCAGAGTCATTCCAAAAAAGTAAAAAAAAGGACAATCCCCCAGACTTTGCTTCCAAGTTTGAAGAGGTTTCGCTTCCCATCCAGGAAGCTTTTTCAATTCAAAATGTCAGAAATAGCATTGAGTCTTGTTTTGGAGTGTTTTTTAAGCCAAAAATAGGCTTTGTTTTTGGTCCACTCTATAAAGCCACAAACTCAACACTATTTCTGATATTTTGAATTGGAAAAAGCTTCCTGGAGGGGAAACATCTTCAAACTAGAAAACAAAGTCCAGACGATCGTTTTTTAACTTTTTTTGGCATGATCAATATACTTTTTCATTCTGCAAAAAAAGGATTTAACAACTACAATCAACAGTATGAAAATCAATATTTAACATGAACTATTTTAGGGGATATTGCTGCAGCTGTCAGAACATTAATAACTGTGTTAAACCAAGTTATATAAGGATGAGGATAAGGACCTTACTTAACTAATCTCTTTAAGAAAAGAATGTTAACCTAACGATACTAGCCGCAACTAGGAAGATAACAGTACTGTCTCAAGCGGCAGGATTTCCTGAAAAACAGTCACTCAGGTTGGTTCCTCCCTCGAAATGAGTTCACAGAAACATCCACACAGCAAAAACCATCGATAAATAAGTAAAAATCTCTTCAGATATGTGGATTTACCCTAATTTGAATGGGTTATTAAGATGAGCTGGCAATGGAAGGAGTATTTTTACTGTTAACATAAGACAGATATCATGCACTTTAAATAAAACAGTTTTTTTTTTATTTTAAATTATATTCTTCAATTGGCAAAGTGTTTAACCTGATCAATTCAAGAATAAATACACTTTTTTTTTAAAGAAAGACTTAGATTTCAATATTTTGCAGTGCACACCTGAGGATGAGAGAATCTACAGGGCCATGAAAAGATGGAGAGCAGAGACACAGCATAAGCTCATGGTTGTGACATATTGGGGCCTTTTGGCTTTAAATCAGCACCCACAGAAACTTCAAAATTCATAAAGAGAGGAGTTTGTGTATTTTAAATAAGAACTGCTGCTATGAGCTCATGATGACTTCATCAAAGGGGTCATCTCATTTCTTCAGTTGATCTTTAAGGTTCTTGTTTCTGATTCTTTACTTGCTGCTTCCACAGAACAATTACCCATCCTTCATTAAAGGACAACGAACCCCAAAACTGACTTTGTTTTGACTAATAAACTGCAGGGTTCTCACCAGCGTATTTCAGTGCAACAGGCTGCTGTGGTCGAATTTGTCCAAGCTTAATTGAAATTCAGGTTGTGACTCAATTTCATGAGCGCATCGCCATTTGACTGACGTGTAGGCTCCTTCCTCCAGGACATTTAAGCACAGATGCTGGTTACACTCAAAGTTCTCAAGACAAGACAACTTTAATGAGTGCAATGACCACAGAAACTGTGTTTTTAAGATACAGTTACCTACTTATTTCCACATATAGGTGAGAGAAGTGCAGTGAAAAGGTAAGCCCTCAGACTCTGCTATCGACTCACCCTGAACGCTTGCAGGCAGGTGAACGTATGCGCTGCCGCCACAGCAGCAGAAAAGAGAGCCAGATCTGAAAGAAGGAGTGAGGTGACAAGGTTTCCCAAATCGCCAGCCTGTCAGGCATGTCTGTTAAGGTGCATCTTGCATATTAATTTGAATCAATTTTGCAATTTGCACCAAAGATATTGAGATGCCACTCAGAAAAACGGACATCAGCCGCTCTGCCGGTGTTGGCGGTAAGGTGGCTCCGTTTTTGACACGTGTTTTTCAAAAATGGTTCATCCCACTAACAACTGACATTTGTCTCCCTTCTGTTGACAAAAAAAAAAAATAATCTGGGTCCAACCCCTCATTGGCAGCTGCATGGCCTCCGACCCCCCGCAGCTACGTGTCTGGTGATGCATCATGAATCCCTCCCAAAAGCGCTACACCATGTTTGACAAATGTAAACAGAGTTGTGTCGGCTTGTTAGATCAGAAGCGTCTGACGCGGTGTGTTGATGACGTGTGGATGTTGTTGTGTTCACAGGTGTTATGTAATTTTCTGAGTCAACCCGGGTCTGCTGTTCCCACAGCATGCCGATCAGAGCCAACGCAATTTTAAAGCGGGTCGCTTGCCGAGTCATATGACCCGGGTAGACACGCTTCAGTGAGTTGTTCCCACTGCCACTAAA